>CM057051.1:9771302-10123802 GCA_029948455.1 Solanum rostratum
ATGGGTGGTGGAGGGGAAAGAACCCGTCGTTTCGTCAGGGAAGGAGGCGAAGAGACGGTTTGGGCGGCAAGGATGGGACTGTGCTTGGTTTAAATATTTGACTCAATAATAAGTATAATTTTGCACAGCAAGTGTTACCTGGTGAATTGACCTGTTCCAATCGTTGATGCCTGTTGCGACAATACTCCGGCATATAAGACCACGTCCTCATGTTAACCTCTACAAGATGAAGGGATATACATGAGATAAAATAATTATCTAAAGCACTCCAAAACTTATAAAACATATCATGATATTTTGAGTTATTCAAGGAGAGTGTTATGAAATTTTGACCATCCCCAAGTCTAGCCTGATTTGTTCAAACCGTTCTCTACTTAGTGCCTTGGTAAAAATATCAGCAATTTGATTTTCAGTGGGGCAAAACATGATCGATACCAGCCCTTTGTCTACACAGTCACGAAGAAAGTGATGTCTTATGTCGATATGTTTAGTCCGTTTGTGTTGGACTGGATTTTTTGCAATGTTGATGGCGCTCGTATTGTCACACAAGATTGGAACATTTCCAACATCTACTCCAAAATCAAGCAATTGTTGTTTAATCTAGAGCAATTGAGCACAACACGAACTAGCAGCTACGTATTCAGCTTCAGCTGTGGACAATGCGACAGAGTTCTGCTTCTTGGTGGACCAGGAAATTAAACATGTTCCAATGAAGTGAGCCATACTGGATGTGCTTTTGCGATCAACAAGGTGACCAGCATAATCAGCATCAGTGTATCCTATGAGATTAAAATTGCTACCTTTAGAGTACCATAACCCCAGGTCAGAGGTGCCTTTGAGATACCGAAAAATTCTCTTCACCGCCTTGAGATGTGATTCTTTTGGATTGGCTTGAAAACGAGCACAAAGTCCTACGCTAAAAACAATGTCAGGTTTACTAGCAGTAAGATATAACAAGGAACCAATCATACCTCGATAGAGCTTTTGCTCAACAGTTGAACCTGTGTCATCCATCTCCAACTTTGTGGCAGTGGCAATAGGTGTATCAGTTTCCTTGGCATCTTCCATTTTGAACCGTTTGAGAAGTTCCTTCACATATTTACTTTGGTGGATCATAGTTCCAGAGGGGGTTTGCTTGAATTGAAGGCCCAAAAAGAAGTTTTCTCCCATCATGCTCACTTCAAATTCTCCATTCATTAGTTTTACAAACTCTTGAGTCATGACCTCATTTGTAGACCCAAAAATGATGTCATCTACATAGACTTGGACAATGAGAAGATCAGGGCCTTGAGTCTTTAGGAATAAAGTATTATCAATTTTTCCTCTAGTGTGACCATGGTTTAGGAGGAATTTTGATAGCTTTTCATACCATGCTCGTGGAGCTTGCTTTAGTCCATACAAAGCCTTATCGAGTTTAAAGACGTAGTCAGGATGTTCCATACTTTCAAATCCCGGAGGTTGTTTCACATAGACTTCCTCCTTTAAGTATCCGTTTAAAAATGCACTTTTTACATCCATTTGATACAGGGTGATTTCTTTGAAGACGGCGAAGGCTACTAGGAGTCTAATGGCTTCAAGCCTTGCAACAGGTGCAAAGGTCTCATCGTAGTCTATTCCTTCTTCCTGATTGTATCCTTGGACCACTAGTCTCGCCTTGTTCCTTGTAACTGTTCCATGTTCATCCAGTTTGTTTCGAAAGACCCACTTAGTGCCAATAATAGTTCTTCCTGCTGGTTTAGGTACTAAGTGCCATACTTTGCATCTTTCGAACTGACTGAGTTCTTCTTGCATGGCAAGAATCCATTTCTCATCTTGCAGGGATTCCCCTATCCGTTTTGGTTCTATTAATGAGACAAAGGCTTGAAAGGCACATAGGTTTCTTATTCCAGATCTTGTAGTGATTCCAGAAGTCAAGTCTGTGAGAAGGTTATCAAGAGGATGTGAGTCTTGATATTTGTAGTTTCTTATCACCAACCCCTGGTTCTGTTCGTTTTGTGACTGAGCTACTGGATTGGAGTTTGAATCTGCCTGTTGACTTTCAGATTCTGCTGTTGTTCCCCCTGTCTGTATGCTCTCGTCCTTTTCAGTGAGTGAAACAGGTAAATTAACCTGTTCTTTTGACCGGAGTTCACGTTCATCAACATCCTGCAAATTATTCTCAGGGACACAGATGGTTTCGTCAAATATAACATGAATGCTTTCCTCAACACAATTTGTGCGTTTATTTAGAATTCTATAGGCCTTACTGTGTAGAGAGTATCCCAAGAAAATTCCCTCATCACTCCTAGCATCAAATTTTTCTAAATTATCTTTACCATTGTTATGAACATAGCATTTGCAACCAAATGTTCTAAGGTGGGAGATGTTGGGTTTTCTTCCTTTGAGTAATTCATAGGGTGTTTTATTTAACAGAGGTCTAAGCATACATCTGTTGAGTATATAGACAGCAGTGTTTACTGCTTCAGCCCAGAGGTTTCTAGCTACGTTACTAGCTATCATCATTGTTCTAGCCATGTCTTCTATGGTTCTATTCTTCCTTTCTACCACTCCATTTTGTTGAGGGGTTCTTGGGGCGGAGAAGTTGTGATCAATACCATTTTTTGAACAAAATTCTAGGAATTTTATATTTTCAAATTCGGTTCCATGGTCTGATCTTATGGATATTAGGGAAGTTTCCAATTTCTTCTCCATTTTCTTGATGAAAATTGAGAAGACATCAAAGGATTCGTCTTTAGAAGCCAAGAAAAAGGTCCAGGTATATCTAGAGTAATCATCAACAATAACAAACATATATCTTTTACCTCCTCTGCTTTTTACCCTCATAGGTCCATATAAGTCCATATGGACCAGTTCCAAACACTTGGTTGTACTTACCTGGTTCTTTGATTTGAAGGATGTTCTAACCTGCTTCCCTTTAGCGCAAGCACGACATACCTTTTCTCCTTTGAATCTGGCCTTTGGTAAACCTTCGACCATGTTCTTGGATGAGAGTGTATTTAGTTGTTTCAAGCTAGCGTGTCCAAGTCGTTTGTGCCATAGTAATGGATCCTCCGTTATTGCACTGAGACATTTTAATTGCACTCCACCCATACCTATGATGTCGGCCTTGTATACATTCTTGTATCTATTTGCTGTTAGGACCACCTCTTTTGTCTTTAGATTTTTGACCTTGCAACTCTCAGATGTGAAGATGACCTCGTTACCTTTGTCGCACAGTTGAGAGATACTTAAGAGATTGTGTTTTAGTCCGTCTACATGGTAGACTTCTTCTACCGCTTTGGATTCTTCTCGTCCAATTTTTCCAATGCCCACGACTGTCCCCTTCTTGCCATCTCCGAAGGAGACCTTTCCACCATTAAGTGGTGTTAGTGAAAGGAATTTGTGTCTGTCTCCCGTCATGTGTCTCGAACAAGCACTGTCCATATACCAATGCTTGCTTCCTTTCACTGTGGCCTGTAAAACAATTTAAGGGTTAGTTTTAGGAACCCAGACTAGCTTGGGTCCTTTCCTGTTATAGAAGGGATGAATAAGATTTCTTTTTGCCCATTGAGGCAACACGTTTTGTAATCTGTTCCTTCTGTTTACCCCAGCCTTATTCTTAAGCATATGGGCAGTGTTTCTGTTTCTGGCTTTACTAGCAATAGGACATTCAGTGGTTGGGTGCCCAGTTTTGCCACATAGATAGCATAAATCAGTGGAGGTGGTTTTCTCTTGAAAGAACCCTATTCCAGCTTTCTCATCATAATTTTTGTTACCTAGGTGGTTAACTATCCTAGAAGAGTTGGTCCAACGGTTTGCCTTTTCTAGGTCTAGTTTTATGGTTGCTATTTCGTGGTTTAGTCTTTTCACTTTCTCCTTTTCTTGTATCAACTCGACATTGCTGTTTTTAAGCTCAGTTTGTAAATTTTTAAGACTTAGATTAATCTCACTTGTCTTTTTGTCAGCAATGGTGAGTTTTAAGACTTCTGATTTCAGACTTAGTACGAGTGAATCGAGTTGTTTGACCTGTTTCTTTAAGTTGTCATTTATTTTATTGGCTTCATTCAAACAGTTCTTAATTTCAAGGTTTTCAAATTTTTGGTCTGAAAAGTCTTTAATTAACTGATCCTTTTCGTTTTCAATTTCTTGAAAATTGTCTATTAGTCCTTTCATGAGATTAATTAGTTTGTCTTTTGTGAAATAGTGTAGTTTTGCTTTTAGCTCAGAAAAACTTACCTCAGGTTGAGTTTCGTCTTCTATGTCTGAGTCTTCAGCAGCCATGAGAGCCATCTCATCAGCATCCTCTGTATCAGATTCTTCCATTTCTGATCCCCATGCAGCCATCATTGCATAGTTTTCCTTCTCCTTTTGTTTAGCAGCTTTTTCTTTGATTTCTCTTTCAGCCCTTTCTTTTCTCCACTCAATTTCCCATAGAGGACATTGTTTGATGTGATGGTCAGTTTTACCACATTTAAAACATCCGGAGTTGCCTTTGTCATCGGACCACTTCCTGCTACCTGTGTCATCGGACCACTTCCTGTTACCTGTTTCTTTCTTATCCTTCCCTTTCCTGTTTCTTAGGAATTTTTTGAAGTTTTTTGCAAGGAAGGCAATTTGGTCTTCCTCCATGTCTGATCCTTCGTCATCAGAGGTAACCTTGAGAGCCAGTGTCCTTTCATCCACCTTTGTTTGTTTCTTTGAGTCTTCCATATTCATCTCATAGGTTCTGAGATTTCCAACTAGTTCGTTTAGGGTCATGGTTTCAATATCCTTTGCTTCCCTGATTGCAGTAACCTTGACATCCCACTTGGCTTTTGGAAGGATCCTAAGAACCTTGTCTACCTGTTCTTCAGAGGTGAGAGTCTTTCCCAGAGATGCTAGCTCATTTATGAGCAAGGTTAGCCGAGCCATCATCTCGTTTAGTGTTTCATTCTCCTTCATCTTGAAGGTTTCATATTCAGTGAATAGCATGGCGACTCTGAATTTCCTAACCTGAGCAGTTCCCTCATGGGCAATTGTGAGTGCATCCCAAATCTCTTTGGCAGATGAACAATTTAAAATTCTGTTGTATTCTTCAGGTCCTAGACCACAGACCAATAGATTCTTGGCTTTGGCATTCTTTCTCATGGCTGTTAGATCGTCGGCATTGAATTCACTCCTTTCTTTTGGTACTTGTCTGCCTTCCACAGTTCGAGTGGGGATAGTTGGTCCCATGATGATTCTATCCCAGAGTTCGTAATCTTCTCCTTGGATAAAATCTTCCATTCTGGCCTTCCACCATGCGAAGTGTGTTCCGTTGAAGAGCGGGGGTCTAACGGCAGACTGTCCTTCTCCGTGTCCAAGCGGTGGTGCGGTGTTCATGATGATCGTTTCTTAGGTATTAACCTTTAACAAGAAAACCTGCTCTGATACCACTTGTTAGAACTGCGCACCTTACAATTTGCCTACTAGTTTGGAACAGGTTAGATGACCTGTTTCAATCGTACAGAATTCAAGCTTTGAACACAATGATTTTACGTGGAAACACCTAGCTCACAATAGGTGTAAAAACCACGACCTGTACCACTACAGGAATTTCTCCAAATTTATTAAAATCAACGTGAGCCTTCAAAAGTTAATTACAACTAGTAATAACCTTACTTCTACACCTCCACCTACAATCTACTCAAAATCCTCCCAAGGATTATATTCCAACTTATCTTCTTGTTAACTCTAACTTGAAGATAAAACTATTCTCAGTTATAGATTCTGAGAATTACAACGTTCCTATGAAACACAAGAAAACCCTAGACTCGATTTTATTGTTCTTTCTTATGCTTCGTTTTTTCTCTCTTTTTCTGCACACCTTGTTGTGAATCTTGAATCTGGTTTTATAGCTGTAAGAAATTCCTTCTCCAACTTCTTTTCGAACTCCTTTTTGCAATCCTCATCTCACGCTTTTTGACAAACTTTCCTTCTTTGTAACCTTCTTCTTTTAGGAGTTTTAGTTGAGATAATGTTCCTTGTTTTCCTCCTTATTTCCAGTGCTAGGTATTGTATGTTTGTAATAGTACATTGCACTTCTTGCTGCTGTGTCGTGTTGCACTTTTCTGTGTCGTCTTTCTATCTGTAGAATGAACCTGATGAATTTTCCTGTTTCATCTAACTGTTTCATTTATTTTGTTAATCATCAAAAGTCCTTGTCTCAACAGCTATACTTAGGATCTTATAGCAAATCTCCTCTCTTTTGTTGTCTTGCTCGTCAACTCTCCTCTCTTTGCCATCTCTTCCTCTCTCCTCTCACGTTTCGTTCTCGTCCCCACCCCCTCTCTCCCTCTCCACAATTCATTGTGTGGATCACAACCAATTTTTGAAATAACTATTTTAAAATTCTATATAAAATTGATCAACATCAGTTGGTAATGTAAAAAAATATTGACCAACGTCCATCGATTTTCGTTTTTGTTTTTTTAAAAGTAGTGTATGAGCTTATCTTATCTTAACATTGGTGATAACAATTTGCTCCAAGTTGAATTTGTCAAGGAATCGACTTTAATTTCTGTATTGGCCAAGTCACATATCCTTATTTTACAAATATATTACGCAAGTTACTTTCCATTGCATTAGGTGGAAATATAATATTATTGTGTATATGATTGCCCAATTGGGTTCATTTAAAACATCAATTTTTAAAATCTTCAATTTATTTAGTTCAAACAAAGCAAGACCATCAGAAAGGGTCTCTAACACAAGATGCTCGACAAATACTACAGCAAAGTTGGGTTCACTTAATGAGTATTTAATTAAGCTTGCATTTAGACACGCAATATAAAACTATGAGTTTAAATTAATGTTTTTGGGCATGCATTTTGTCATCATGATTTTAGCCCTAAATCCTTAAAAGAAATGCTTTTGGGTTCCAAATATGAAAAAAAAAAAATTAACTGTAAATTTGGATACAAAAATTTATATTTTGTTTTAAAAAAAATCATTATTTTAATTTTTTGCAAAAAAAGAAGATTTCATGCTTAGCATAGCGATATTGTTTGTATCATGTAAAAAGATTATATTAAATAATTAGTTATCACTACTGCTAATTGACTGGTGAATCTTCATAAAATTATATATATTTGAAAGTTTATAATCACAAATATTTTGTTGTTAAAAGAATATTGTGATATGTGCGATTTATTTATACGGTACCTTAATACATTTTTATATCTTGTTTACGAACTATGGTTCGCTTATTAAGTGTAAGACTACTTGAATTTTTTTTGATAGTTTTCATAATTCCAAGCAAAACTTTAATTTTCGATCGATCTGATTTCAAATCATAATTTCATTTCACATATTCAAATGGATCCTAAATATTATAGGACAAATGTTTCTGTTTGATATCTTTAATTTGAAATTTCAACGTCAACACTCGTGCAAGGACTTGAGAAAAGAATAACATTTCCATTCTTCATTTATAGTTGCCTTTCTTGACTCGAACTAATAACTTATTCTGCTCTTTGTTTTATCTAAAAAAGATCTACTCTGATTTCACTATTATGTCTTGTAGTTTCTTTGAAATTTCATGGCAGATTGAATGCTGATTTTGGAAAAAAAACACAATTTTTTTCGTTGCACTCACATCCGTTTCACTATTTTTTTTTTAAAAAAAACAAATTGTTTCATTGCGCGCCTCACAACGTACCGCAATTATGTTCCCTGACCCACTCTGTCCTACGTAAGCTTAAATCCGTTCTATCCTGCTTCATTGTCATCCCGAAGACAAGGTTTAATTGTTTCATGATTATCAATCCATTTTTAAATAAATAGCATTATACAAAGGAATGGCGTTACTAATAATCAAGCAAGTGGACAAAGTTGCGTACATTGGTGCATGGCCTCCTTTGTTTACTATTTGCATATTTTAAAAATTCGTCAGACTAAAACTGCCATTTAAGAACAACGATAATAATTAAAGTGGGTCAAACAAAATCACCAAGATGTGCACATGTAGTGTGATGGATGAGTCCTTCTGCTAACTAAAGTTTCTAACTTCGAGTTCTGAAAATGAAAAAAAATATCGATAGGAAGCATTTCTTCTAAAATAAAAATTTTCATTGTACAAATTTAATTGGTCAGTGTTGATTAATGTCATCGTTAATGATAATATTTTGATATGATGATAGACGCTTAATTCTAATAATTAGAATCGACAAATATCATAGGTTGATCTCAAACACAACATGTTATGCAAGGCAGATGCTAGCTGTTGGGAAATGGATTACTGAGTAACACCAACATCTTGCTGATGAGAAGCCTGAAGTGATAGGCCAGAGGTGGCTTTTGTCAGAATCATGGTCAAACATTACACTTGTTTGATGAATTTGATTAGAAAAATTTGTGCTCTTACTATCATCGATGGGTTGACATGATTGTAAGCGTGCGGTAGATATTGGATGGAGGATTGTTTGGTAAAACGAACATCGCCCTGTAGCTAAACTCAAGTGATGGGTTGGGGCATTACCCAGATCAAAATTATGATCGAACATGATGGTTGCTTAATGAATATGAGCTTAGTTAAAAAATTACTCCGCTCGTTCTAAATTATGTCTTACATTTTTTTTAATTTGTTTAAAAATATAATTTATATTTTTCTGACAATTCTTTGATGATAACTCACATGGTTTATTTATGACTACAAACGTAAAAGAAATTTGATATATTTATATTTTTAATTTAAGATTAAAAAATTAAAAAAATAATTTCACTCTTAAATTCCATACCAATTCTAAATATAGATAAATAAATTAAAAATGAAAAGAGTAAACATTTCTAATATTATTTATAGCTTTTTGGCATGATTGATAGGCAACTGGTCTTAAAAGTCAAACCAATGAAATCTAAAGAATAGAGTTAGTCAAAGCATTAGCCTCTCGATCGTTTTCTACTTCTATAAAGAGAGAAGTGGGAGAGAGAAGTCTCTAACTTCATGGTAAGCCTAAAAGTCTCTCTTGAAGTTTGAGGTATTCCTCTTCTTCTTCTTTTATAGTAAAAATTTATCCTTCTTTTTCCACAATCAAAAATGGGAGGCGGTGGTAATATGTCTTCTCCAACAACTATAATTGAACAAAGGAAAAGTCCTCTCCAAAGAGCTCCAACTTCAAAGCCTCCTTTTACACTTAGTGACATCAAAAAAGCCATCCCTCCTCACTGCTTTGAGAAATCGCTCATTCGATCGCTCTATTATGTATTTCATGATCTCATATTGATCTACATCTTGTATTACATTGCCACCACTTACTTTCATCTCCTTCCATCCCCATACTCTTACTTAGCATGGTCCGCTTATTGGATCGCTCAAGGTTGTGTTTCCACAGGAATATGGGTCAATGCCCATGAATGTGGCCACCAAGCCTTTAGCGATTACCCCCGGATAAATGACACCATTGGTTTTATCCTCCACTCCGCACTTTTAACACCATACTTCTCATGGAAATATAGCCACCGTCGTCACCACTCCAATACTGCTTCCCTTGAGCGCGACGAGAACTATGTGCCCAAGACCAAGTCTGAACTTAAATGGTTCACCAAATCATACGCGAATAATGTGTTTGGAAGATCATTCATAATTGTGTTTACCCTAGTTGTTGGCTTACCTTTGTACTATGCCATAAATGTTGCAGGCAGACCTTATGATCGCTTTGCAAGTCACTTCGATCCATATAGCCCTATTTATAATGATCGTGAAAGGCTACAAATTTTCATTTCTGATGTAGGTGTGATTGCAACTAGTTATGTATTGTATCGTGTTGCATGCATAAAAGGGCTAGCTTGGGTTGTATGCATCTATGGGGTACCCCTCCTAATTGTGAACGGCTTCATAGTGTTGATCACCTTTTTGCACCATACACACTCTTCATTGCCACATTATGATTCACAAGAATGGAATTGGCTAAAAGGAGCTCTAGCTACGGTAGATAGAGACTGGGGTGTGTTAAATTACTTCTTCCACCACATTTCGGATACTCATGTTATGCATCATCTATTCTCATCCATTCCACACTACCATGCAGTAGAGGCAACCAAGGCTATCAAACCAGTATTAGGAGAATACTACCAATTCGATGATACCCCAATTTTTAAGGCAACATGGAGGGACTTCAAGGAGTGCATCTATGTGGAGAAAGATACAGAATCTCAAGATAAAGGTGTTTATTGGTACAAAAACAAGATTTGAAACTCTACTTATTTGGAGTTCTAAATTTTTTCTTTTTTCCTCCCATGCTTTTCATTGGTCAACAACCAATTATAGTGCTCAATACTTCGTCGCTACTCTTAATTACAGGCTTGATGGAGTTAAGATGTACGGAGGGAATTAAATAAATATTTGGAATATTGTGTATTTTCGTTATTTGTATTTATGTACCATTAGTTTTTAACCAGCCCTACCGTTTGTCTCTTACGATCTCATCACATGCAGCACTAATAAGAGGGAAATGCACAAATAGTTGAATGTTATCAAACACACTGTATGAAAAGCTAATTATCACTATATTTACGGATCTTTAAAAATTAGTGCGAAAGGGGAATCTCTTGGTTCTAGCCTTTTAAATTTGATGTAATCACTTTAATCATGTCAAATTTTGTTCTTCATATAATTACAAATATCAATTTTATGAGTCTAAATTAAAGTTATATCAAATGTACTATAATACTTCTTTAATCTTGTGACCTTAAATATGAGTAAACAAAAAGTGAAAGGAGTCATTTTTTAAAAATAAACCTAAAAAGAAAAGAGGTCATTTTCTTACAAATAAATAGAGTAATTTATACTCCCCTGTGTCCCATTTTGTGTGGTACACTTTTCTTTTTGGTCCGTCCCAAAAAGAATCGCACCTTACTCTAAGTGGAAACAATTTACCTTTAAAATTCCCCTTTTACCCTTAATGAAATGATTCTCAACCACATAAATATCTAAGACTGTAACATGAGTATGATAATCTAAGACTGTGACATGAGTATGAACTATGAACATTGTTACTTTCAATATGTGCCTGACTTACTGCATTTTGGTTTCTTGCTTATTGGAGTAACCGCGTGATTCTACCAACACATTTTTGCTATGTGCACTGATACTACACTTGCTCTTTTTTTTTTTTTTTGGTTAAGTACAGAGCATCTTCAGACAACTGTGGGTAGATCCCAGTTAGGAGATTGCTAATTCCAGAACCCAAGGGTGAGCCAGCATATTTTGAGTCGCAATGGATTCTTCGATTAGCTTTGTCCTTTTTTATTTCGGCTCAAACTACTTTTATGTATTTATTGATTTTAGTTTTAGGGTTGCATCAAATATAAGGAGGGTGAGGTGTTAGTGGATGTGACTTCCATTACACTAAGGTGGCAAGCTCGCTTTCATAAACTATTAAACGAAAAAAGGAGATAGAGATATTGAGCTTGGTAAGTTGGCGCACTCCGAAAGTCATCGAGATTTTGGTTATTGCAGGCGGTTCAGAATTGAGGAGTTAAGAAGGGTTATTAGCAGGATGAAGAGAGGGAGGGCGATCAGACCTGATGAGATTCCAGTAGATTTTTGGAAGAACATGATCAACGATGGCATAGAGTGGCTGACTAGACTATTCAATGTTATTTTGAAGACTGCCAAAATGCCGGATAAATGGAGGAGGAGTACAATGGTTCCACTGTACAAGAACAAGGGTGATATTCAAAACTGTAATAATTATAGGGGTATCAAGTTGTTAAGTCACACTATGAAGGCAAGGGAGAGAGTGGTGGAGATGAAGGTGAGAAAAGTAGTGTCTATTTTAGAAAATCAGTTTGAATTCATGTCAGGGAAGTCGACTACTGAAGTAATTCACCTTGTTCGGAGATTAGTGGAGAAATATAGGGAAAGAAAGAAGGACCTTCATATGGTGTTCATTGATCTCGAGAAAGCCTACGACAAAGTCCCGAGGGATGTCCTACGGAGGTGTTTAGAAGTGAAAGGCATCCCAATAGCGTATATTAGAGTGATAAAGGACATGTACGACGGAGCCAAAACTCGGGTAAGAACGGTGGGAGGAGACTCAAAATATTTTTCTGTTGAGATGAAACTTCATCAAGGATATGTGTTGAGCCCTTTTCTGTTTGCTTTGGTGATGGATGAGCTGACGCGGATCTATCCAGGAGGAGGTTCCATGGTGTATGCTGTTTGCAGATGACATAGTACTGATTGATGAGACCCGGACCAAAGTTAATGATAGGTTGGAGGTTTGGAGACATGCCTTGGATTCCAAAGGATTCAAACTGAGCAGGACCAAAACAAAATACTTAGAGTGCAAATTCAGTGTTGCGAGGGATGAAGCAGATATTGATGTGAGGCTTGCCGCTCACCCTATCTCTAAGAGGGAAAGCTTTAAGTATCTGGGGGGCTATCATCCAGAGTAGTGGGGATATCGACGATGATGTCACACATCATATTGGGGCAACATGGACAAAATGGAGGCTGGCCTCTGGAGTATTGTGTGATAAAAAGATACCACCTAAACTCAAAGGTAAGATTTTACAAAATAGTGGTTAGACCATCTTTGTTGCATGGGGTGAAGTGTTGGCCAATAAAAAATGCACAGATTCAGAAGATGCAGGTCACAGAGATGAGGATGTTAAGATGGATGTGTGGTCATACCAAGAGTGATAAGATTAGGAATGAGATCATTCGGGAGAAACTAGAGGTGGCCCCTGTAGCTGACAAGATGAGAGAAGCGAGACTGCGATAGTTCAGACATGTGCAGAGAAAGAGTACTGATGCTCTTGTTAGGAGGTGCGAAAGGCTGGATTTGGGATTTACACGGAGAGGTAGAGGTAGACCAAAGAAGTATTGGGGGGAGGTGATCAGACAAGATATGGTGAAACTTGATCTCACCGAGAACATGACCTTAGATAGGAAGGAGTCGAGGTCGCGAATTAGAATAGCAGGCTAATAGGTTAGATATGTACGAGTTGTCCAGTATCGTATTTATCTGCCTTATATATGTTAATTGTCTCGTATTTACTTGCTATCATATGCTTTTCATTATTAATCACTCTTTGTGTTCACTTTCTCTTTCTCTTCCTTTCCTGTTTTTCATATCTAGCTTATTCTACTTATGGATTTTTGTGACGAGGGTTCCCAGTAAATAGCCTCTCTACCTCTATGAGGTAGTGGTAAGGTCTGCGTACATTCTACCCTCGCCAGACCCCACTTGTGGGATTCCACTAGGTATGATGTTGTTGTTATTGTTGAGTCTTAGGGTTGCATCCCCAATGTTAGACTTGTAGTTAGAAAATTTGATATAACGACTTTCAGTTCTTGGATAGTAGTTTTACATTGTTAATTTTTGCTAAGTTATGAATCTCATCTTAGCTTGACTATTTAAGTATTTGTTTTATAATCTCAAACTTGTTAAAACTGTGTTGATTAGTTAATTATGTTGGGTGTCACTCACGACTTGTTCAGGATCTTGACAAAATTAGAGGTTGAAGGTTCATTATTTTCAATTTGAGTTTAGAGTCTTACTTTTTAAAAAGTATCTAATTAACCAAATATTAAGTAATTTATCTTATCATATATATTATAATATACTAAACAATAAAAGTGGAAATATATTAGATCAAAAATTATTTTAATTCCACTTCCTATCGCAAAATACTCCATTTAATTTCAATCTTTAATATGTCATTCAATATATATTCAGTTCTTTCATCTTCCAACTTCTTGATGGGAAGTATATTAATTCATTTAGTGACATAATTTCGTGCTCAGAATGTGTTCTGTTGATGAAATGGTTAGTCTACTCTGTAATGAATTTTCTTTTTCTCTCTTTTATTTATTTGTACATAAAAATTATTTCTTTTTTATATTTATCTTCTTATTCATATCTAATTACCTATTGAACTATTACTCTTAATAGGACGATATTCACAACTTTCATGTTTCTCATATTCATAACATCCAAATATTTAACTTAATACTTCAAAATAACTTCTCGTATTCCTCTATTTTAATCTATATAAGCATCTTTTTGATTTTCTGAGACTCCTACTCAAGGTTTTCCTTTTCATTCTATAATTACATAAATGAAGAGCTTGTTACATTAATATTGCATTGTTTGATTCTTATTTTAGTTTAACTTGATGAAGAAGACTCTTGAATTTTGACGAATTATGGGACAAGAAGTTGATAAAAACTCGAAAAATTATGTACTACTGTTTTGTACTTTTTTTTTTAATCTATGTTGTTACGATTAAAGTGTTAAGAATGATGCATAAGTTATATTTTTTCTTTTTTATTTATTTTTTTGTGTTTGACATCCCTATTATTATTATTATTATTATTATTATTTAAATTAGTACGTATTATGGGATTAAATTAGCCATTAGACACTTTATCTCCAAGCCCTTCTCAGCTGTAGCTCTATGGACCACTGTTTTATTTATAATTTATATGGCTCTTTTTTCACTGTTAAATAAATTCTGATGTGCCCGACTAAAGTCATTAAATTAATCATTAGACACTTTATCTTCAGTAATGTTTTTCTCTACGGAAAAAATTCACTAATGATACATTAAAGTCAGTCAAGAAAGGCAACTACAAAAGAAGAATGGAAATGTTATTCTTTTCTCAAGTGCTTGCAGAATGATATCCTTTTGCTTTGAATTTTCATTCTGATGTTTACTTATTAAGTGAACGTATACACCTTTACAATAATTGTCAAGCATGTGTTAACTGTTAAGTATCCACTCAAATAATCATCTTGTGTTGAATTTTGTAAAAATAATACCCTTTCATTGAGTTTTACTTGTCTAATATATTAAAATTATATTTTCATTTTTATATGTCACTCTTACCGTATAAAAAATATATATATTTTTTTTTCAAATTTTTTTCCTAAAATTAACTACTTAAGTGCAAATTCTTTTCCAAAATCTTAGATTAAACGTCAATTAATATGAGTAACATATAATAGAAATACTCAAGTCAGTCATTATTTATTAAGAAACATGTAGAATTCAAACCGAACAAGTAGAAATCATAGAGATAATTTTTATTAGAAAATAGTTTAAATGATGATACGATTTATTTATTGGAATCAGTGTTTTAAAAGGTGGAAGCATGAGTGTTTTATGTAGTAAGGTGAGGCGTAGGCCCCATGGATCTACGGGGCGTATATCTCATATATTTTAAATTTTATAATTTTAATACTAAGAAAATAAGCAAAATAAAACTTTCAATAATTCTGTAAATAAATTTAAATAAATCATCAATAATAGAGAAAAAAATATTGTAATTGTGATTTGAGAAATGTAACAACACAAAAAATGACAACAATCGAGATAATTTTTAAAATAAAATCATCATCGACTCCATGTTTACTAATTTTTTCTACCCTCAACTAATATTTCCACTGATTAATATTTATATATTCAAACAAGGAAAATATTAAAAAAGAGTAATGACAAAAAATAAATAAAGTTGCCTAAAGAGCATAATGCGATGAAATCTCTATCCTAACAGTTTAAGGCACGATTATCTAAAAATTATGAGAGTTGTTTTATTTTCTTGTATATTTCTAAAATATTGTATAGACTAAAAAATATGATAGCATAAAGCATAAATATCATCATACTCATAATTAAAAAATATGATTTATAGTAAAAATACTTTAAAAATAATAAAATAAATATTAATGACCAGAATGTGTTTTGCGCCGAAGACTTATGTTTTCACGCTCGGGACATACGCCTCAAATTCTAAAACTTACACCCTATGAATTTGTGCCTTCAATTTAAGGCGAAACATTCTCAATACGACCCCCCCCCCCCCCCCCACATCCTGAAATTTACCCCAAAATTTGTCCTGAAAATGTTTTTAACAACACTTATTGAAACATAAATTATTTACGGACTACTCATGAGTCCATACCGAGAACCAAAGTATATGAAGGGAAAAGAATTATATATCTCTGTGCTTTGGTTGGGTAGTCAAACAAAAGCCTTGTGTAAAGCCCTTTATGTAAACACTAGCTAAGTCATCAGCTACCATAGATTACTCCATGGATTTAGAGCTGTAAAGTGAGTATGAGAGAGAGGTGTTTATAGAGAAAGAAGAAGATGGATTTCATTCATATGAAGTTGTATATACATCAACTAATCCACATCCTTTATATACAAGTAATAAAGTGATTGTCTAACTAATTTGGCTAATCTCTAACTAACTAGTCATAAGTTAGTTATAACCACCTAACTTACTGCCACGTCACTAAGCTCAATATTTCCCCTCAAGCTGAATGGTAAGAATACATTCTTCATTCCAAGCTTGGTAAGTAAATGATGATGTTGAGCCTTTCCTAGACCTTCGGTGAACAAATCAACAGGTTGTTCCTTTGTCCCTATGTGATGAGTCTTGATCAGCCCTTATTGTAGTTTTTCCCTCACAAAATGACAATCGATGTCTATATGTTTAGTGTGTTCATGAAATATTGAATTTGATGCAATTTGTATAGCTGCCTTGCTATCATAATACAAATCAATAGGTTGTTTAATTTGAATGCCTAGTTCCTTGAACAAGCCTATTAGCCATCTCAACTCTGCAACTGTCGATGTCATACTCCTGAATTTAGCTTCTATTGAACTTCTGGATATTATCTCTTGTTTCTTTGACTTCCATGAAATTAAGGAAGATCTAAATTGCACCATATATCCTGTAACTAACTATCTGGTATGTGGACAAGTTGTCCAATCTGAGTCACAATAGGCAAATAGATGTTGAGTTGTAGCTGAAGACATAAGTAATCCAAGACCTGGTGCATTCTTGATATATCTAATAATTCTGATGGCAGTTTGTATGTAAGATTCTTTTGGTTTGTGCATAAATTGACTCAGAACCTGAACATCATAGGCAATGTCAAGTTTGATCATAGTGAGATATAGTAGTCTTCCGACTAGTCTTTGATAGCTTCCAGGATCACGCAATAGTTTGTCGTCAAGTGTGCTCCCTGTAGCTACATCATACTCATGAGAGGTGAGTCTTTGATTAAAATTATGTGGAGTAGAAATAGGCTTAGCTCCCTCTTGCCCTGGATCTGATATCAGTTCAAGGGAATACTTCCTTTGGTTCATGAGAATACCAACAACATCTTTGGAGAACTCAATGCCAAGAAAGAATCCTAAGGTGCCAAGATCTTTCATCTTAAACTTTTGCTGAAGATTGAGTCTGGTGAAGTGAATGAGATCATGATTGGATCCATTATTCAAGAGATCATCCATATAAAAGAGAATAATGATCACATCAGCATTAGAGATAAGAGTGAATAAAGAATAATCAAAATGACTCTGAGTGAATTCTAAATCCCGCAAGGCAGTAGTGAACTTCAAGTTCCATTGTCTGGAAGCTTGTTTTAATCAGTATAAAGACTTTTTTACCTTGCAAGCATTGTTGTTAGAGTCCTTATGAAAACCAGGTGGAATTTGCATATAAACATCTTCAATCAAATCTCCTTGTAGAAAAGCATTATATATATTTATTTGAAAGATAGGCCAGTGTTTAGACGCTGCAATGGCAAAAACAAACCTGACAGTTACCATTTTGGCAACTGGTGAAAAGGTTTCCTTATAATCAGGAACTTCTTGTTGACTAAAAACCGTTGCAACTAGCCTAGATTTGAATCTTTTGATATGGCCATCAGCTTTGTACTTGATTTCAAACACCCATTTACACCCTATGGCATGTTTTCCTAGGGGCAGATCAACAATGTCCCAAGTACCATTCTCTTCAAGAGCTTCAATTTCTTGTTGCATTGCTAGGATTCATATGTGATCCTTGATAGCTTCATGATAGGATTGAGGCTCAATCTCAGATGTGAAAGTGGCTAGGCAGTGTGCATAAGTAGGTGACAAAAGATCATAGCTCAAGTAGTTGGATATGAAATAAATGCAGTTACTAACTACATAGTTAAGTAACTATCTAGGAGGGGCTCTGAATCTAAGAGAATGCCTCAAAGGAGGAGGATCTGATGATATAGGATTGGAAGGTGGAATATTAGGTGAAGACTCAGTAGGAGCTGAATGCTGAGACAGTGTAGGACCTTAGAATCAATGGGAACAATGTTTATATCATCAACTGGAATATCATTAGTGATGTCTAAGACAGGAAAAATTGGATCACTACTAGCAATCATTTGTTTGAAAAGAAAGACAAATTCATAAAAAATAACATCTCTACTAAAAAGAAACGTCTTAGAATGTGTGTCATATAGCTTGTACCCTTTCTTAGTGGTTGAATAACATATGAGAACAGTACGTAGTGCTCTAGGTACAAACTTATCTTTTCTCTAAACATTGATTGCATATGCTAAGCAACCAAGGACTTTGAGGTGATCAAGGGATGGTTTATTGGGAAAAAAATCTAAAAAAGGGATATATTTTGCAGCACTGAAAAAGGTATCATATTTATAATATGTACAACTATAAGTACATAGTCACCCCAAAAAGATATAGGTATAGAAACCTCAAACCTTAAGGCCCTAGCTATTTCTAGTATATATCTATGTCTCCTCTCCAATATTTCATTTTGTTGAGGAGTGTAAACACAAGTAGTTTGATAGATAGTACCTTGTGTTAGAAGAAGTTCATGGACATCTGAATTAATAAACTCTAAACCATTATCATTTCTAAGGATCTTGACAGTAGAGCTGTATTGAGTTTGTATAATAGAAAAGAAATTTTTTAACATATAACAAGTTTTATCTTTAGAGTGCATTAGAAATATCTAGGTTATACTTGAGAAGTCGTCTATAATGGTCTAAAAAAATCTTTTACCATCAACAATTGGAACTTTATATGTCCCTCTACATCAGCATGTAACAGATCAAAAGTAGCATTAGAATAAGTAGTGCTAATTGGACATGGTGACTTTGTTTGTCTAGCTAGAGGACATACAAGACATAAACCATTTGACTTATCTACTTTGTGATAAAGAAACCTATCCATCTTCCGTATGGTTGCAATAGGCATGTTTCCAAGTCTTCTATGCCAAGTGCTAGGTGGAACAATGTTACTGACAACAGTTCAAGCTGAAGGAGAAGAGCTTATTGACTGAGAAATGTCACCAAACAAGTACAGGCCACCAAATTCTTTACCAATCTCCAGTACCTTGCCACAACAAAGTTCCTAAAATACACATATATCAGGGAAATAAACCACCATACATTGCAATTCCTTAGTGAGTTTGGAGATAGACAACAAGTTAAACTTGAACTTAGGAATGTCTAGAACATCACTAAGCTGTTTTGTGTCCAATATCTTTAGATCCTTTGTGTGTGATCTCAAGCGTCTCACCATTTGAAAAATGTACATGCTCAACTTGACATAATTCTTGACGCTCATTTGACAAGCCTAAGTCTCGATATCATGTGATTAGTTTCTCATGTGTCTATCACCCATTGAACTTGCTCCAATTTAGATTATAAGGACAGGATTATACCTGGATTTGAATCAGTGGAGTTAGAAGAACCATCAAGATTAGTTGAGACTGTAGTAGTTGTAACCTCTAACTCATGTTCTTTCTTAATCATCTGTTGAATCTGATAACATTGCTCAGGTGACAAAATTGGTGCTATTTGCCCATTATGTGTCTGCTTTGATAATTCTTCAGCTTTATAATTCACTGCAAGTTTTGAGTAATATTGTTGTTTCATTTTTGATCTGTTGTCTTATGGACTTTTGTCTTGTTAGTAGTCTCTTCTTTCATGTTGATATCCTTTATTGAAAGCTCCTATCACTGGTTTGGCCAAGTAACTTTCCACAAACTAACCTAGTATGCCCTGGTCTTTTACAATAGTCACAATACAAATCTGACCTCTTAGGTTTGTAGTTTTGTGTTGGCTTGTTTGTCATCAAGGCAGTCTACTCATTGATCTCCAGATCTGGCATTGCATTTATAAGTGATCTCTGGCTTTTTTCCTACATAACAAGTGCATAGATTTGATTCAGGCTAGGTAGTGGCTGCATCATCATAATATGGTTTTTTGCTCTAGAGTAGGACTTATTCAATCCTGTAAGAAACCGAAGAATTTTGTGTTTTTTAATGTGATCAGTGTACACTTTTGAAGTATCACAATTACACATTGGAGAGGGATTAAGGCATCAAACTCATCCCAGAGATCACTAAGTTTGTAGAAATAAGTTGATACTGTACTACTTCCTTGTGTGAGGAATGTCATCTCCTTATGTAGATGAAAAGTTCTCACACTATTCTCCTTATCAAATTTCTCCTTGAGATTGTCCCAAACTCTCTTCGAATCTGATGCATAAGCTATTCCAGTCATCAACTACTTTGACACCACAGTCAAAATCCATGAGAGAACAATATCATTGCATTTTCCCCATCTCTTCAGTAATGCTCCAGTGTATGAAGATCTAGCACAACTTCCATCAACAAATCCAAGCTTATTCTTGTCAAGCAAGGCAACCTACTCCACAAAGCATAATTTTTAGTGCTTGTCAGCTGGATCGCATTTAAGGTGATTCCTGGAGTGTCTGTGCGCTAAAAAACAATGGATCATTGTGATCGATTGTTGAATCACTTTGATTAGTTGGTGTTTCACTCATTGTTGTTTGTTTCAATCAACTCGAAAACGAAAAACAAAAAATGACTTGGCGGAATTGTATATGGTAGATCTTAGCTCTGATACCATGTAAACATTAGTTAAGTCATCAGCTAGCATGGATTTAGAGCTGGAAATGTAAAGTGAGTACGAGAGTGAGGAGTTTATAGAGAAAGAAGAAGATGGATCTCATTCCTATAGAGTTGTATATACATCAACTAATCCATATCCTTTATATACAAGTAACAAAGTAATTGTCTAACTAATTTGGCTAATCTCTAACTAACTAGTCATAAGTTAGTTATAACAACCTAACTAATAGCCACATCACTACGCTCTATACTTTAAAATAATTTCATAAGGTTTTAATACCTTAACTTGAGTTAACATGATTAGAAATAACATTTTATGTGCCATAGACTGTTGCGGATTAGTATTATAGAAAGTGTAGGAGTGTATTGGAAGTGATGTCGGATCTAAGAAAAGCGCTAAAACCAAACACAATGGGAGGCAACGTGATAGAGATTAAAATTTTTAATCTACTCTCACAAGACCTAATTTTATATAATCAGAACTCTTAAGATATACCCCAGGAAACAGCCTCTCTATTTCTTACGAGGTAGTGGAAAGGTCTGCGTATATTTCTACCCTCCCCAGACTCCACTTGTGGAATTTAACTGGGTATATTGTTGTTGTTGTAGAACTCTTAAGATATAAAAAGTTATATGATAAATTATATATTGAATAAGCGATATTTAAATCTAATTTTCAACCGTTCAATATATTTGCCGATAAATTTAGACTTTTGTAGACAAAGTCATGGACACATATTCCTAAAGAAAATTAAAATGATGTTTGCATTTTTCATTGTTTAAAAGTCTTGTCATGAAAATTGCATAGTGGATATCATTTAGATTAAACAAAGAGTAGAGTCAAGAGAGACATCTATGAATGAAGGATGGATCCAATCAGCTTGCCCTATGGTCGTTGACAACCGTTACATAATCGATCCAAAAATAACATGGGATGTTTTAACCTAATAGAGATAATTAATTAATGAAATTTTGTATTATTAATTCTGAATTTTGAGTGACGCAAAATGAATTTTTTTGTTTTTTTAATCATTTATTTTAAATTTATGAAAAAAAATTAAGAAATTATTGCTTAAACAATGAAAATAACCACTCTTTTAAGGGAAAAAAAATAAAAACTTTTGAGCCCTTTTTTATTTGCCTTGGTGATGGATGAGCTGACGCGATCTATCCAGGAGGAAGTCCCGTGGTGTATGTTGTTTGCAGATGACATAGTACTGATTGATGAGACCCGGACCAGAGTTAATGATAGGTTGGAAGTTTGGAGACACGCTTTGGAGACTAAAGGATTCAAACTGAGCAGGACCAAAACAGAATACTTGGAGTGCAAATTCGGTGTTGCGAGGGATGAAGCAGACATTGGTGTGAGACTGGCAGCTCACCTTATCCCCAAGAAGGAAAGCTTTAAGTATCTTGGGTCTATCATCCAGAGCAGTGGGGATATTGACGATGATGTCACTCATCGTATTGAGGCAGCTTGGACAAAGTGGAGGTTGGCCTCTGGAGTATTGTGTGATAAGAAGATACCACCTAAACTCAAAGGTAAGTTCTACAGAATGGTGGTTAGACCATCTTTGTTGTATGGGGTGGAGTGTTGGCCAATAAAAAATGTACATGTTCAGAAGATGCAGGTTGCAGAAATGAGGATGTTAAGATGGATGTGTGGTCACACCAGGAGTGATAAGATTAGGAACGAGGTCATTCGGGAGAAGCTAGAGGTGGCCCCTGTAGTCGACAAGATGAGGGAAGCGAGACTGCGATGGTTTGGACATGTACAGAGAAGGAGTACCGATGCCCCTGTTAGAAGGTGTGAGAGGCTAGATTTGGGAGCTACTAGGAGGGGTAGAGGCAGACCAAAAAAGTATTGGGGGGAGGTGATTAGATATGATATGGTGAAACTTGATCTCACCAAGGACATGACCTTAGACAGGAAGGAGTGGAGGTCGAGAATTAGAGTAGTAGGATAATAGGGTAGATAGGAAGGAGTGGTAATTGTCTGCTTTTATATGTTATTTATCTGTCTTTATATGTTACTATCCTATATCTACGTATTATCATGTGTTCTTCTCTTTATTGCCTGTTTATCATATCTAGCGTATTCTGCTGATGGGTTTTTGTGATGAGGGTTTCCAGGAAACAGCCTCTCTACCTGTGTGGTAGTGGTAAGGTCTGCGTACATCTTACCCTCCCCAGACCCCACTTGTGGGATTTCACTGGGTATGTTGTTGTTTGTTGAGGGAAATCATTAAATTCAATTGAACAATTGAATTATTTTTTCAAGTTGATTTAAATTATTTTAAAATTTTATTGCTTATTTATTTTGATTTGACGTATAATTTTTTTAAAATTTCTGATAGAAAAGTAATTGTGGAAATTGAGTAAACTATTTTAGTTTAGTAATGATTCAAATGGATCAATTACAATAAAAAGTTGTTCAAATGGGAACTTGAGGTTGAAGGTTCATTATTTTTTACTTGAGTTTGGAGTCTTTAACTTCTTTTTTATTTGACATGCGGGGATTTTCTTATATTTTATGCTATACTCGAATTAAACTGATATTGTAATTAAACTGTCCTATACAAAAGTAATTAAAAATAATCAATACAAAAATTGTTTCTAATATCACAGAATATGACTGATTAACTAATGTTTTAAAATTTAGTGGTGACGCTACTACCTTATCACTTATGGAATTTAATTAATTAGACATTAATTAAGAGGTTTAATGCATAGTATTCAGTAGTTGGAGAGTTGACCCCCCTTTATAGGATCATGTAATCATCATCATTATATATATATATTAAATAATTTATCATATTATTATAATTAATAATTAATTAATAGATCAAAGAGTTAAATTATTTTAATCTTCCACCATATATTGAAAATATTTTATTAATTTTAATCTTTAATATGTCAATCAATATTTGACTATTTCATCTTCCAACCTCTGGGAAGTATATTAATTCATTCACTGACATAATTTCGTGTCCAGAATGTGTTCTCTATTGATGTGATGGTTAGTCTACTCTTTTATGATTTTTTTTCTCTTCTTTATTTATTTATAATTAAAATTATTTACTTTAAATATTCATCTTATTACATATATTTAATTATCTATGCAACTGTTATTCTTAATATTCATAATTTTTATATTTTTTATATATATAACCTTTAAATATTTAATTTAAAATTTTAAAATATCTTTTAGCATTCTGCTTCTTCACTATATTAAAACTATATTTTCACTTTTGTTTGTTACTTTTAGCATATTAAGAAAAAAAATATTTTTTCAACTTTTTTCTTTAATATTTACTACTTAAGTCCAAATATTTTCCAACGATCTAAGATTAAAGATCAATTAATATTAGTAATAGGAGCATATGGTAAAAATACTCAAGTCAATCATTATTTATTAAGAAACGTATAAAACTCAAACTAGACAAACAAAAGTTAATAGAGATACTTTTATTTTAAAATGAATGAACTGTCGGGGAATTTTTGATTTTTCAAAATAATTGAATTGTTCATTTTTCAAGGGATACATTGAAAATATTTTCCAATTTAGTGCTTCATTAATTGAGTTTCTAAGGTTGATACATTAAATTAGTATTTGGAGTTTGAAGAAGGTAAAACTGAAAAAATATAATTAAATTTTGTCTTTGTTTTTTTTTTTAAATATATGTGATATAGCACAATAATTCATTCGTTTTGAAATATAGGAAGTAATGTTTACTAAGAAATAACTTAAATGATGATGCAATTTAAAAAGACCCAAATTTATACTATCAGATGATAGAGACTAAAATTTTAAATCTGGCTTCACAAGACCCAATTTTATACTATCAGAACTCCTAAGATATAAAAAGCTATATGATGAATTATTTATTGAATAATCGATCTATAAATCTAATTTTCGACGGTTCAAATTGTCTGGCATTGAATTTAGACTTTTGTAAACAAAGTTATGGACAAATATTCCTAAAGAAAATTATAATTTTGTCTACATTTTTCATCATTTAAAAGTCTTGTCATGGAAATTTCATACTGGATTTCATTTAGAATAAATAAAGAGTTTAGTCAAGAAAGACATCTATGAATGATGTATGGATTTTCAAATAAAAAATACAACGCCCAAATATTTGCTTCACTAGCTTTGAATTTTCACTTTGATGTTTACTCATTAAGTGAAAGCGACTTTACTCTAATAAGGTGGTTTGCCATGATTTCATAATGTATAGTATCATATTATATAATGTTTGGATAGATAGTACGGATTGCTATTATTTAATAATAATTTGTTGTTTGATTTGGTTGTATGGTACTGTATCGTAATTTATAAATTTACAAAAATATCCTTAATTATTATAAATATTAAATTTATCAATAGTTTTTTTAATAACTTTAAAAAAAACATAGAATTGAGTAGGGAAACATACAAACTAATATATCTTCATTCTATACAAACAATACAAGAAAATAAAAAAGTAAGAACTTTTAAATAAACGAACCTCAAAAAATACACTAAAACGTGAATGAAAAGACGGGAGGTGGAAAAGAAGTTTCAAAAGTTGATGCGGAGAAAATAATAAAAAAAATACATATATTAAGGTAAAATTTAATAAAGAATAAAGGATAAATTATAATTATTTAAATTTAAATAAGGGTATAATTGAAAAAAAAAAAGAACCATGGGATACCACCAAATTGGTGGTTTCAAAAAGTGGGAGTTTTCATGGTTACAGAAGCATGAAACAAAATCATACCATATCATATAATTAACAAAACAATCAAAACATATGTCATTCTCTTAATAATCATTTCATACCATACTATGGAAAACCACCATCCAAACAAACAAGCTGTAATTGTCAAGTATCATGTGCGTAGAATATTCCACTCGGATCATCTTTTATTTATTTTTCTAAAAAAGAATACGAGCAAGTATACTTAACTTTTTTTTATTTTTAATTTTTAAAAAATATAACTTGTTTGGATGGTGATTTTCCATCCAGCTTTTTGATGTAGGGATCGATTATACTCAATTTTCGTCGCACAAAGTTCAAGATTATATTTAATTTTTTTCAAACATGAATTTATTGTCTTCTTTAATTCAACGATTAATTTGTATTATTACTTGATGATCAAATTTCATTTTTCTCTCATTTCCTTATTACATCTACCATAAAATGCTTGAAAAAAGAATTCTTTGCAGATGCAAAACTTAATTGCAATTTGGTCAGCTAGGGTATTTAAAATGATTAAAAACCTCGAACATTTGAGGGGATCATAATTGGTTTATATCAATCTCTTCATGTGCTACCTTAATAGACATTTTGAAATATGTTTAACTAATTATTTTTAAATTTATCACTTTTTTTCTTTTTCTTTTTGGCTTAGATTAAATTTATACTCTTGTAGCCATGTAGAATGGAAGAAAAATTAAAAATTCAAACTTTTCAAGTAACATATTTTTCAACTATTAATTATCACATAACTAATAGAATGATTTGTTTGTTCTCATCGTATTACTCTTTATTTTTTAAATCAATTGTATATTTTATCCCACTTTTTCATAAAAAATGATTACTTATTTCAATTATATATCTCTATTCTTTTTTAATCCAAATTAAAGTTGCATATCTTGTCAACATTCTATCTATTTTATCCAAATAAAAAAAATGATTTAACCAAAAGGAAAAAAGTTCAAATGATATATTTTTATACAAGAAAAATAAATTGTATATTTTTGCAATGAGTAATTATTTTAACAATGTATTATTCTATTTTCGGGTCAAATTCATAAAGCATATATTTGAATTTTATTGTTTCTTTATTATTTTTCTGTAGATACAATAATCATTTGTTTAATGGGGAGTTTTCAAAAATACCAAGTTTTTGGATAAAAATTACATGCCCCTACCGAATCATTGAAAAATACCATATAAAATACCAACTTTATTTACAAATTTAGGAGAGAGAGTGTTTTGAGTGTGATTATTGTGGTGTGTGGTATGATATAATAGTGTTGGAAAATGAAAAAGAGTGTGTTTTTTTTGGTATTTTGATAAATAAATTTTAAAGTGTAATTTTGAGGGTGAAAGTTGTTATTTGTGTAAAAATTTCTTTGTTGTTTAAACGTATTTTTCTTCTGTTCTTGTTCAACTGTATAAAAATAACTTGATCAGAATATCATTATCTTTATTAGCCACAAAAAATATTATACTCAAAATGTTTATTCCAAGTTTTTTTTTCATTTACATATTTGGCCTGAAAAAGTTATCAAGATTAATTTTTCTTTCGGGAGGAATACTGAGAAAATCATTGGGAATCCATTTACAATAGAGATCGACTCAAGTATAGGGGTTTTGGAACTTGTATTTTTAACAGCTTGTTTGGATGGTGGTTTTTCATGGTATGGTTACTAAGAGAACGACATTTGTTTTGATTGTTTCATTAATTATATGGTATGGTATGGTATGATTTCATGGTTCTGTAACCATGAAACCCCTCACTTTTTGAAACCACCAATTTGGTGGTATCCCACGGTTTCCTTATCTTTTTTTCAATTATTCCCTTATTCAAATCTAAATAGTTCTAATTTATCCTTTATTTTTTATTATATTGTTTTTGTATTACTTATTTTTCTCCGCATCAACTTTTGAAACTTTTTTTTCGCCTCCCGTTTTTTCTTTCACGTTTTAACCTATTTTTTGAGGTCTTTTTTTTAAAAAAAAGAATTCTTACTTTTTTATTTTCTTACGTTGTTTGTATGGTGTGGAGATATATTAGCTTGTATGTTTCCCTACTTGATTCTATGTATTTATTTTTTGTAAAAAAAGTTATTAAAACATTATTAATAAATTTAATATTTATACTAATTAAAGACATTTTTGTAAATTTATAAGTTACGATACAGTACCATACAATCAAATCAAATAACAAGTTATCATTAAATAGTAGCAACCCTTACAGTCTATCCAAAATTCCAAACATTGTATGGTATTGTACTGTACGATACCATATCACCACACCATACAGTACCATACATTATGAAAGCATGGCAAACCACCATCCAAACAAGCTGTAACTCGTACTAGATGATAGATACATCCCTTAAAAATCATTTTTTCAGGCTTTTAAACAAGAGATAGATCAACCCTTGAACACCAAATCACTATCCTTCAGTTTAAGAACCAGCTCATTAAGGAATTGGAATTTGACCTCATGAGTTCTACAATCAATAGATGCGTAAGAAGCATATGGCCAATCCACACTAAGAGTGATGTCAAAATCGATCATGTCAAGCTCAATAAGATCACATGAGGCTACTTTATGCATGACTAACATGGGATAATTTCTATAGACTCTCATGGCTAGAACTAAATCACCAGTGGACGAATAAACTGAAAAGGGCTCAACTAAGATTGTTGGACACATATCAAATCTTATAGCTAGATACGGAGTAGCAAAAGATAAATTGGCACCCAGATGAAGTAAAACATATACATTAAAGTCAAAGATCCCCAACATACTCATAAGCACATTGGGAAACTCCTCAACATCTTGCCTAGCGTGAAGTGCATAGAATCTATTATTGTATTGGCCACCACCTTGTTGATCTTGTCCACCTTGAGTAGCTTGTCCTTGAGTATGATCCTTTCTTTTCTTATTTGTGCAACTAGGGCATTCAAAGATCTTGTGCCCCATTTTACCACACTCATAACAAGCACCGATACCAATTAAGCAATTTCCTCCATGGTTCCTTCGACATTTGGGACACTTAGAAAAAGTAAGTTCATTAGCATTAGCACCTCCACATTGGGCTTAAGGGTTGTGCATCCTATATTTGTCAAAACTTTGGCTGAGAGGTTGAGAAGAACCTTGACCTTGAAATCTTTGGCCTTGTTGAAAACGTCCGTTTCCACTATCGGATTTGGATTGTCAAAATCCACTTTTAGATTGAGCCCTCTTGGACTCTTTCACCTTGATTTCCTTAAGCTTTTCACCTTTATTTTCTCGGCGTATGTCATGAGCCTAGAAATGTCAATCTCTTTAATTAGCATAGCCGTCCTACATTCTTTCTCCATAAGGTTTGACACCCCCTGAATAAACTTACTTATTCAAGCACGAGAGTCGACTACAAAAGAAGGAGTGTACTTGAACAACTTTGTGAACTTGAGAAATTTTTTCTCACACTCATACCCCCTTGATTGAGATTAATAAACTCCATCATATTTTCCTCTCTCAATTCAAGTGGGAAGAAAAGGTCCCTAACCTATGATACCCTTTTCAACCCTCTCACCCTTTTATTAGTTATACCACCATTACACAATACTCTTGAGTTGATAGGCGCCAAATCTGCCTTCTCTTCTGATGACACCCCCAAAATAGAAACCACCTTATACACCTCATTTATGAATTCTTATGGATCCTCGTCCACCTTAGAACAATAGAACTAGGGAGGGTTCATTCTTGCAAAGTCTCTCACACTAAAAGCTAGTGTAGTCACATTAGGAGGAGTGACCACACCTTGGTTCACTCAGTTGGTCATAGCTTGAGCCAACATAGAGATCGTATTCCGAAACTCCACATTAGTCACTTGATCGGCCAGAGAATTATTAGGGGCTTGAGGAACCGAAGGAACTTGGTCCTCTTTCGAATCGACTCCCCTTTGAATATGTGCTCTTCTTGGAGGTATTTTCTAAAAATTGGAAAGAATAATTGTTAGAAGAGAAAGCCTTGGAGTACATTTTATCACACGATATAGATCATGAAAGAGGTGAAAATTTTCTAAAATGCCCATAGCCTTCTGTTCATAGATCAAATATGGTGCGGTTCACGCTAATGAATAAGGCTCTGCTTGACACAACATATTGAACTCCCCAGGATATTTTAAAACCTTGTGCTCTGATGTCATGTTTATCATGATCCAAGCTATGCTCTAGGTGTGACACAACGATTAGAATCCCAAAGGACCCCAACCAAGACAACTTAGCATATTAAAAAAAACATGCATAAGGAAATTAAAGCATCATAACATAATATACAAAAATAAGAGTGGGTCTCATCTCAACATCATAAAAGGAAAGAAACAAAATTTATCGCTCCAAAGAGAAAGACAACATAGACTTTAAGCATTCTATATGCCTCTACTAGTCAACACAAATGGGAACTTAAGACAAGTTCATAACTTTTATCCATATCGAATAGAAAGAAAAGACATAGGATCAATAACAAATAAAACTAGGAGTAAAAAGAGCAATGAAAGTTTTTTCCTCGAATTATGAGGACTCACCTATTATTCAATTTTCAAATTAATCATCTACTAGCCATGGGAATGAGATGGAGCGCCCGTCCCTACATTGTGATATTGTAACACCCGATAAAATTATCAAAATGCCCCTAGAGGAGAGAGATACGCATAACGTGTCTTCCGATGCTTGGATGGCAAATCCCAGGTCGGATTTGTGACCAGCACAAAAAATTGAGTGGGAAAAAGGTCTCGATCGATTTTTAGAGCGATCGAGTCAAAAGATAATTTTTCGTTCCGAGATGTAAAACAGTGAGGATCCGTGATAGATCCGAATCGCGGAGGGTAACTTATGTTTTTTTCATAATTTTTTGATGGGATTGAGAAAACCCGTTCAGAATTTTTTTTGCCAAAAATGAATTGTTCGCGACCAGTCCGCGTCGCGGACTCGGTTATTTCACAGCTGAAAAATTTCTAAAAATTCTAGGGATATTCTGGTCCATTTCTAACACCTTCTAAAACTCATATACGACTAATATATGTCATTTTCATGAAGAAAGGGTTCCAAAACCCATCTTACAACAACAGTGGCTTTGGCTGGTCGACCTCGACCCCTAGTTTCCATCCGAATAGGCACCTCTGAAGTAGGATTCCCAGCATTGCTAGCTGAAGCATCCTTCTAGGTTACAGTTCATTTTGGAGGCATAATCTGCAAGCATGTAACACACGAGTTAGTAAAGAGCTTTGTAGAATTTTTAACATTATTGTACGAACTCAGAATACAAGGAATTGAAACAATTCCTATTGTCCTATAGCCTCTTGCTTATAAAGTGTGGAGCACAACACACCCATAAATAAGATTCTACTAGACACGACTTCATAGACTCCCAAGGACTCTTGAACTTGGTGCTCTGATACTAAGTTTATCACACCACGAGAGGGTATCCTTGACATGACCGATACTCAGAGACTATTACTAGTCCCTAAGTGAACCACTTAGCCTTATCACATTTTTTCAATCACATTCTGGTAGAGGAAGATATCAATGATTAAGAAATACTCAATGAGAAGCAATGACAACTGATAATAGAAGGGCCAAAAGCCAAACAAGCTATCCATCAACTGAATAAGACTAATGTGAAAAAAACTAGTCAATAAATTCAATTACATCAACAATCTAGTCTATGAAGCCTCTAAAACATCTGACTAAATGGTGCCAATGATAGACCCATGGCTACCTCTAAGTAGAATAAAATATGTTTAAACTCAAAACTAGAATAGAAACATAATGTCCTCCGAAAGTAAGATAGGGTCACTAACCAACTAGAAGCAAATAGGTCCTCAACGAGGCGCCTGCTGATGACCACTAGTACCTGTCTCTGCATCATGAAAAGTTACAGTCCCAAATAGACGTCAGTACGTGGAATGTATGAGTATGTAAAATGACAGAAAGAAACATGTAAAGGGAGAATAACATCAACTCGAATAGCTCAACTCGAGAAATAGAAAACTCAATCATCATGTCAAGAGTCTAAAGTATAAGAATACAGTTTAGACAATGACTACTCATCTATCATCTACATCTTATCATCCACTCAGAGTACTATCAAGGCCAATTTGAGAGTTTCTCTAACCGGCAACCATCACCTATGAGCTGGTGATGATACAACGAAGCGATGCCATAGCCACATCCATCCAATACCCTGCCGGGGGTATATGACATTGTATCAATGGATCCAAAATCAGTAACATCAAGTCCTCATTTTTGGACAATAGGAAACATCCAGTTTTACAATTCAGTCCTCTCCTACGCCGGCTAAGTAGTTATTAAGTTTGAGTTGGACTTATTCTTACTCAATTCAGTGCTCAATACTCCTCCCAAGAATCAATATACTCATAAGAAGTCAACCTTCTGGTTAACTCGTTCATCTAGTCTCATTGGACATTCATCAACTCAACTCATCACATCAACTATCAACTCTTTTGGTTACATCATTTTTAGGTTTAGTTCTTAACTCATCGGGATTAAAATCATGCATCGTTCTAACTCATAACATTTAGGAGAAACAAATGTAGCATTAAAGCATTTAAGGATTCCATGGATTCTTTAGGCTCAAATTATACTCATGCAAGTAAAATATGTGAAAATAATAAGAAATCATGCTAGCGATCATGTTGCAAGGTGAAATCATGAAATTCGAGTGATTAAATCATAAAAATTGTAATTCATACAGGATCATATAGAAATACATTTAGTCTTTTTTTTTAGAAAAACCTTCAAGAAACATTCATAGGAGACTCAATTTACTCACATCACCATCAATCCAGGTTATGGGGCACATGGAAGAACAAAATCTATGTTTTGGTTAGCCTTACATACCTGAAAGTTTTGAACCGTGAAGTAGCTTGGAAGAATTCTCAAGTTTTCCTTCAAATCCTAGCCCTTTTCTCTCTTGAAACCTTGCTTCTACGTTTGAGAGAGTGTTTTAGCGCAAAAAGATTAATATGACATGTTTAGGGCTTTATTTAGGTGTAAAAACGTCAATCCTAGGCTTAGAAGGGATGGGAAAAGACCAAAATAATCTTTCTTAAAAAGATGTCGAAAGTCATCTACAAGCCCATTTACGACCCGTAGAAAGTTTCACGGCCCATAGGGACCCTTTCGTAATATCCTGGCCCAATTTCAGGGTCTCTGGTTCACCTTTACGAGCCCATTTTATGGCTTGTAGAAGGTTCTACGACCCGTAGATGGGTTCATAATGTCTGGGACCGAAAATTAAAGTTTTAGGACTTTGTTCCACGAATTAGCAGATGAGTTGTACTTCAATTTACGACCCATAAAGAGGTTTCATAATATCACTTTGCTCTGGCAGTCCTCACTAAAATGGTCATAACTTCTAACTCTGAACTCCAAATAAGGTGAAACTAGTTGCGTTGGAAAGATAATTCAAAGGGCTTTCATTTGGTAGGTCATGGTCCACCTAATTCTTTGCATTCTAAGAGTTATGATCATTTGAAGTTAACCCTTGCATAATTAAACGCTAGAAACTCAATTCATAGGAAAGTTTTGAACTCGACTAAGTACTAAAGGTCTCTTATATGACTCTAATACATTTCCCACATATAAGAGTGAGGTTTGAAACATAGGTACATGTGAGGATAGAGTTATGGAGTGTCACATCGACCTAGTTAAAGACCACAAGGTGAACCTTGCGGAAGATATTTCGTAGAGCCTCACTATAAATATCTTACTAATTATCTGTATTAGGGTTTCCACAACTTTGATTGATTATAAGCTGAAAGTTTCTTTTTCTTCGGCTTTTAAGCTATTTCGGACACACTTATGGTAATAAGGCAAATGCGGGGTGAGTTGAGCTCAACCTATAAATTTTTTAAACTGCCCCGTATGATAATTTTTTTCATTTTCAACCCGCTCCGCCCCGCATAGACCCGCCCCCGTTAAATTTTTAAGCTCTTTTATTTTTTAATTGAATTTAATATGAAAAATAAGAATTCATAATATTTTTCAAATTTTTCCCTAATTAACATCTAAACAACTAATTAACTACTTTTAGTTATACTGACATTTCAACATTTGTTTCTTAATCGTTAACAAAAAATTTCTAATTAACATTTTAACAACTAACAATTTACCGGAAGTGTCTATTTTAAAATTTTTTTAGAAAAAAATAAAATGAAAGTCAATGTTTAATATAAAAAGTTTATTTCTTTGATTTTTACTAATTACAAAGATTTAATTTTCTTCGAATTGCTATTTGATTTTTTAAATCCGCAACACGCCCTGCATTGGTTTTAAAAATAGTTAATTCAAGCCGCCCTGTCCCACATAACTTTAAACCCACCCAATCCCATATAACTTTAAATTCGCTCGGTACGCGCCTCGCCCCCACCCCGTTGCCCTAGACACACTGATTTTACGCCACCAAGGCCCAAGTTTTAGGATTTAATACATATTGATCATTTACTGTATTGTACATCCATTCGTCTTTCCTTTGCTATGATTTATTTCAATATCGTTAAATTGGAAAATCAGTTCAAATCACGTGCCTTTATAAATTATTTGATATATTTAACTCTACCATTATACAACTGGTAAACAATTACTGTATTTGGCGGTTGAAGGGTTTTTAGATGTATTGAGTTTATGGGTTTGTTTGGTACGAAGGAAAATGTTTGTGTAAAAAATATTAAAAAGTGTTTTTCTAAAAAAAAAAGTAGACTTTTTACTTAACTTTTTTGGGTCTTATATGTATGTATGTGTGTGTATATATATATATGAGAGAGGTGCACGGGGTTTGGATGAGGGTGTGGGGTGTTGCGCATAGGGCCTACAGGGTGGGGGTGAAGGTGAGTGTTGGAGGGCAGGGATAACACAATCAACGTGGAATGCCACTTTCAAAACTTATTTTTCCTACTTGCTTAAGGAAGCTATTTTCCTCATTTGAAGCAATATATTTTTCTAGAGAAAATATTTTTTTTAAAAAAAATTGATCAATCAAATATGAAAAAATTAGAAAATATTTTTCCGTCTACTAAACACACCAGTGTGATGCTGCATTTACTCTGAATTTACTTGGAGGGTATTTTTTTTTTTTTTAAAAAAATAACATATACTTCCACTCTTGAAAGGAACATCTAACAACTGTGGCTATATATTGACAACTAGAGTTTTGTTACGTTAACTTGATGAGCATACATCAATATGAAAATTAAAGTGGAAAGATATATACACTTGTGCATTGTAGCATTCTTGACTCTTATCTTTTGTTTTGGGACTTATGCAAGTAAATTTGAAATTTTAGTCTATCATGTAGCTTTCAACTTGGTTTAATTTTAGGGTTTTCCTTAAAGCCTACATCACTTTCAGTATATACTAGCACTTATTTTGCAGTCTCCTTTGACCTGTAAAATATTATTTTCTAACAAAATTTTACACAAGAGTTTGATTTGCCTATAGCCAACCAAGTAAGACTATTTGAGTGGATATAATAATAATTAATACATGTTGCATTCCTGCTTGACTTTATGTTCACTTACTGAGTAAACATATGGAATTTCCATGTCAAGATTCGTGCAAGGACTTTACAAAACATGAACATTGCCATTTTGTTTTTTCATAGTTGCCTTTTGAATTTGATGTACAACTAGTGAATTGATCCATCAAGAAAAATATTACCTCTCAACTTTAAGATCTTATTTAAAAAAGTTGTGCATTATACCTCCCTCGTCTAACAAATGATGCATATTTTTTCTTTTATTTTAATAGACAAATATTTTCTAAAAAAAATTAAAAAAATGATTTTTTTTTTTGTTCCAAAAATGTCGCACAGTAATAAAATGGCTTTGATAATGGCCAGAATAAAAGATAATTTGGATTTATTTAATTGAGTTGGGCCTGGAGGGGTAAGAAAAGGAGTGAAGTAAGTTTTTTAAAGTATAAATTTTAGGGATCCCATACTATTTTAAGAAAATTTCAAAAAATTCCGAATCTTTACCTAATTTCAAAAAATCTCGACTTTTGATAATTATTTGATACCTTGTGCAGACGCTTGATACCTGCAAATTGTAACTGAAAATTTAATGCTTTACCATTAAATATGGAAATTAAAATACTGCCAACTAGCAGTATCCCTTTAATTAAGGATTTAAGTTACAAGTTATTAAATTAATCCCTAAAAAAACGTTTTGGGCGTTGGATTTTGAATTTTTAAAAAAAAACGACTAGATCAGATCACCATTGATCTGATCTGTGAGGGAAAAAAAAAAGAGGCGGGCTGGTAAAATATGAATATCTCGATTTTGATACGTCACAGCGGAACATGGGAATCCGATGTAGTGTATGTTGGCTATCAAAGTGATGGAATTATTGTATGTGAGAATACGTCGTTTTTTAAAAACAATAGGTATCACTAGTTAGATGCACTATTAGGATCATATGGAATTTTTAGTTAAGTATCAAGCTTAGTTTATTTGTTAGGTATCCACATCAACTTTCAGACCCCTTGTAGAATAGGCCTCAAATACTTAAGTAGCAATCATATTTAATTTGTTAGGTATCCATATCAACTTTCAGACCCCCTTACAGAATAGGTATCAACCACTTAAGTAGCAATTCTACTTAATTTATTAGGTATCCACATTAACCAACCAGTGCAAAAAATCAAGAAATCAATTAGTTGAGGTATCAAGCTAAATTAATTTGTTAGGTATCTACATCAACTTTCAAATCCCTAACATAACAGTTATCAAATACTTAATTAGCAGTAATACTTAAGTTGTTAGGTATCCACATCAACTGTGAAAGAAGAATACTCAAACAATTATATAACATTTTGACCACCCAACCAGTTAAAATAACAAAGAAATCAATTAGTTGAGATATTTCGCCGGCCTCGTCGCCGGAACTATTGTGCTGGTCGACATTGGCAATGTCGACTTCTTCACCACTTTCAACAACATCTTGAGTGAGGCCAAGACTAAAAGACGGAATAGATTCCATTGTTGATTCAAACAAGGAATAATGAGATGGAGATGGAGATGGAGATGGAGCAGTTGATGGAAGAAACGTTCAGGAGAGATAAGTTGGAAAAAATTGAAAAAGGAAAATTTAAATGTTTAAAAGGTAACTGTAATATAGATAAATATCAAAAAACAAAAATTTAAAAAACAATGGATTTAAAAAAGGAAAAATTAACATGTAAAAGGTGATTGACAATAAATAGACTTCTAAATTTATAAAATTGTACTAATTATATTCTTTAATAAAAAATATAATAATGAGGTATCAAAAATAAATAGAATTTTTAGAAAATTTGGGATTTTAGTAATTTTTATAAAAAATTAAAAAAAATTGATATTTGAATAAAAAAGATTGGGATTTTCATAAATTTTACTTTTTTAAAGTCACAAGATATTGTTGGAATTTTAAAAATCAGTTTTAGATTTTTTATAAACATCTAGTCTGTTGACAAAAAGAATAAATATGCATCTATTCTCAACTATGAAGTATAGACATCCCATTCCCTCCATGTGGCAATTTATTTTTGAAATACCTATTCTATTCTAACATTATTATTCTTTATTATTTTTTATTTAACTTCTACTTCTTTAAAATCACAATAAAAAAAAATTAAAATCTATGCAAAAAATAACTTATAAGAAAATAAATATTATTTCGAGATGAAAAGAGTGAGATATGCTAATTAGATATACAGGTTAATGATGTTATATAATAAAATAAATGAGCAAAATAAGAAAATTAATTTTGTTGACAATAATCAAGACTCTATTATAGAGTAAAAATAACAAAATTCATCATTTAATCAACATATTTCAATGTAGGTACTGTATAATATTAAAAAATAGAGATATGTCTTGGAATATTAAACTTCTAAAAGATTACCTATTTATATTGAAAATTAATTTTAAATAATTATTATTTTCAAAATATATGTGTAAATACGTCACACTTCGGGAGAATACCTTTGGCATTACCAACACTTAGATACTATTGCTAGTCACTAAGAGAACTAGCTGGCCTCATCACATTCATTCGTTCACAATCTAATAGCGGAAGACATTAAGAATCAAGATCAACGACAACTCAAAATGGAAACCAATCAACAATCAAGGGTCTATCTTGATTCTAACAATCAACATTCGTTTACAATCTTTTCAATTTTAATAATAAATTATCTATCTTTATTAAATTAAAAATTGACATTTTATTAGTGATGAATTTACTAAAATCACAATTATTTATGTTCAAATAATTGAAGTAAGAAAATAGCTAACATGATGATTAAATTATTATTTTCCTAACTAGTTAGAAATCACAAAAAGTAATCTATTTTAATCTAATTACATTAAATAGAAAATTCCATAATAATTCAAGAGTATAATTGGAAAGAAGCTTTTTATAGTATTTTAAACCAAACACAAGATTAAATGGGAAGTAATGAACCAAACACTTGATAAAAAATAATCACTTTATCACTAATTCCTACATGACTAATCCCTACATTAGTACTCGTGAGAATACCCAAGCACTTCAAGAAAAGTGACCCTTTTGTTAACCCTAAAGTTTTCATAATAGCTTGTTGTACCTCTTTTTTAAATTCTCCCAAGTAAATAGAGATCTTATAAATATTAGCCTCCAACTCAGAAGCCACTGAGAACTGAAATGCTTGAAAAAGTAGCTGATCAAATTCTAGATTTTCTTTACAAAATAATAAAATGTTATCAGCAAAAATAAGTTTAATAATCTGCAGGTGTTTACATCTCAAGCGAAATTTGAAATTCTAATACCCATTTAAGCCCCTCAAAATGAAATAGTTTGCATACAAGCCATGCTCCAATTTACAAATACAGTTGGGGATTATAGATAATTTAGTATTTGCTCAAGGTAGGTCCATTCTACAGAATCATATGCCTTAATTCCATGTTAAGATCAAACCAAACTATTACAAAAGGTCAAATATTAATACTACATGCCACAAATCTTGTGGTTGGAAAAGCATGCTTGATTAATAAGCATAGGAAAAGTCAAATATGGTGTGCTTAAAGGAATCCTAATTCAACATGTCAATTTGGAGACACGTACTTGGGCATTAGAAATGTAGAAGCTGTCACGACCGGGGGCTAGGGCCTAGATGTGACACGGCGAAAGGGAACCCGAGAGTCCACAAACAAGCCTCAAGTATCCAAATTCACATTATCGGTTCGAAAAGAATATTCAAATAATAACACATAGTTCTAAGGGATGGGAGAATACGACTTACGCTATGGACAACTCGGGGTTTTGGACTTTCCACATCAAATACACATATAACCAAATACGACATTTCCATAAATCAATCCATAGCAATACATAAACCAAAATACCATACATAGCATAAAGATTTTAGGAAGTCTACATATTGTCCAACCAATGCCTCTAATCAAGATGGAACGGGGGCCAGAACATGTTCTGGGCTCACCCTCAAACAAGAAAGGAAATCTGAGATGGCATAAGTAGAGGGAAGATGGCTTGTCCTTAGAGGATGGGACTCACCACAGGTACTCTTATGGATCGGACTACTCGTCAAACGGTTGGTAACCAAAATGCTCGGCCCCTACATTGTAAAATCATGTAGGCATAAAGTATGCGTTAGTACGTTTGAATGTACTAAGTATGCGAGCATGTAATGCATATGACTTGTTAAATCTGCACTTAAATGTTAGATGACAAGGGCACGTAGTATAAAAAGAATCATATAATCAAGGAAGTAATATATATGCAAGATGCCATGAAATTCATGATGCATGAATGAAATGATGCTCATATATAGTGGAGATGTGACCTCAACCGACATGAGTAAGACCAAGCGAGCAATAACTTGAAATCCCGATGAATACCCTTCACTAGTACAGAGGTGGTCTACTTGCCAAAGGTAAACCATACTTCACTTTACGGCAATATATCCCATTTCGTATGAAGCAACCCCCTTACGGGAACATATCTCATTTCGGTAAGAATTTTTCGTATCATATCATATCATAATAGTACTCACCTTATGGGAACATATCCCATTTCGTATGAAGCAACCTTCCTTACGGAAACACATCCCATTTCGGAGAGGATTCTCATAACATATGCTGGCAACTTAGTTCGAGTAAAGGGAAAGGGCCCTTGGGGATAGCCCTGACGCCCCCAATCTATCGGTGCTAAGTCGACATCCCACGAGAATACTTATATATATACATGTTTTCAAGAGATATAATATTCTTTTCAAACCATAATTTATTTCAAAATCGTTCAATGCACATTTAGGCTCAAATGCCAAGTCATAAGTCACAATCATGATACTCATGCAAGGAATAACTCATTCACATATACAAGATGGTGCAAGCATCCGAGATGCTCAAAAAACCGTAATCATAAGACATGTATGTGATCACCTTGTCATAAACAATATCTTATCAAAATCATTTTATAAAATGTAATTAGGCTTAACCCACTTCATAATTTTCATAAAGATCAATGTCCATTTCTGTAAATGCTATGCATGATGTGAGAATTGCATGGGTGATATAGATTCAAGCTAAAATCAACATCATAATATGAAATTGAGTAAATCCATAATTAAATCAACATCTAAATCATAATATAAATCAGTCATGCATAAATCAACTTTAAAGGGGACATGCATGATCATAACTTCATAACCTCAATGTAAATCATCATCATAGAGCTTAAAATAACTTAAAATCATGAATAATGTACATCTCATACATCAATTTAGTTTAGTGAAATCAAACAATGAAAGCCCACATTTAAAGTAAACTAAAATTCATGAAATCAATTGAAAGGAGTTTTGGGTCTTCTTGGTTGAAAGAGACTGAGAATCAATCTCACATACCTTGTTTGAGGAGCTGAATTTTGGGGAAGAACCTAGCTTGAAGTTGAACTCCAATTAAGCCCTAACTTTGAGTCTTGAGAGGGAGAGTAGAGAGTATTTGGGAGTGATATTTTGAGGGGAAGAGGGTTCAAAGAGAATGAATTAAGAGGGGAGGGATATCAGCTGAGTTTAGGGATTTTGGATAGGTAAAAGGTCACAATTCGTAATTAAAATAAACCATAATTGCATAAACGCCATTAATGACACGGGTAAAATTTGAACCGTCAGGTCCATACAGCCCCTTGCACGGTCCGTGAGTCGTTACATGGACCGTGAACAATGCTCGTGAACCTGCACTAAGATAAATTTTGCGGTGCCAACACTAGGAATCTATCCAAAGCTAAGGGGTACCATACGGACGACTACACGACCCGTGTGACGCTACACGGGTCGTGTCAAAGGCCGTGAAACATCACTTAGAAAATTTTTGCATGAAAAAGTTACGAGATAGACACACGGAGGGCCACACGGCTAGAAAAATTTTACGTAGCAAGAAAGACGGAGGGCCACATGGCCCGTAACACACCACACGGACTGTGTGGGTGGTCGTGTGCCCCCACTTAGTCCGAAATCCTCTGTCGCATTCCACTCCATCAAAATCTCGGCCAAGTTCCCCTCCAAAGGAGGCCACACGGTCCTTGTGGCTTGACACAACCCGTGTGGGCCTTTCATGGAACGACGCTTGGAAAATTTTTGCTCGGGGCAGTACTAAAAGGTCCGATAAAGTCGCTCAAAAGATCCAGGTCCTTTCATCATCTTCCCCTTGGGAACATTCGTCCCCGAATATGCAACAACAAGGCTTGAAAGCTTGACTTGGGTCATGAATATCCGAACACAAGGTATAATGCATAGTTCATTAAATCATAAAGTCTTTAAACCCATTTCAAATGTATTCAAATCATTCAAACATCAAAGTCATTTTCGTTCCCATGTATGCATGTCATGTCATGAGACTCAAGAGCGAAAGAATTAGGAATATTTAGAAGAGGATCGGCCTAGTACCTTAGGCTTGAGTAAATTGAAAAAGATGAGGATATCGCTTCATCATGTCTAGCTCTGCCTCTCGTGTAGCACTCTTCACATGTTGAAATCTCCAAAGCACCTTCACCGAAGCCACGTCCTTGTTACGAAGCCGCTTCACTTGCCTATCCAAGATCTCCTCCGGAATTTCCTCAAAAGACAAGTTTTCTTCAACCCCAATTCCTTCCAAAGGCACAATGGTGCTAGGATCACCAACTAACTTCTTTAACATAAACACATGAAAGACCGGGTGAATGAAACTCAAGTCTAGAGGCAACTCCAACCTATAAGCCACGCCGCCAATCCGCTCAACGATCTCATAAGGGCCAATATACGGGGGGCTTAGTTTGCCTTTCTTATCAAAAAGCATCACACCCTTCATAGGCGAAACCCTTCACATATACCCAATCACCAACATGAAACTCAAGATCCCTCCTCCTAACATCCGAACAGGACTTTTGGTGAATTTGTGTCGTTCTCAACCTGTCTAATTACTTTCACTTTTTCCATAGCCTCTATCACCGAATTCGGGCCAATGAATGCCATTTCTCCCAATTCAAACCACCCCACCGGTAACCTATACCTTCTGCCATACATGGCCTCAAACAGTGACATACCAATGCTAGCATTGAAGCTATTATTATAAGCAAACTCAATGAGTGGAAGGTGATCATCCTAGTTACCCCTAAAATCCAACACACAAGCCCTCAACATATCTTCCAAGGTTTGAATAGTCCTCTCAGCTTGCCCATCGGTTTGAGGATGAAAAGGCGGTGTTCAACATAATCTTAGTTCCAAGTCCCTTCTGAAATGAGCTCCAAAAGTGGTAGGTGAATTGGGCGCCATGATCCGATATGATAGATCTGGGAACACCATGTAGTCTCACCAACTTTTGGATATACAACCTCGCATACTCTTCGGCGCTATAGGTAGCCTTGACCAGTAGGAAATGAGCTGACTTGGTCATCCAGTCAACGATGACCCAAATGGAGTGTATTGCCTTCGGGCCTGAGGTAATCCAACCACAAAGTCCATGTTCACATCTTCCCACTTCCATGTGGGAATCTCAATATCTTGAGCCAAGCCACCATGCCTTTTATGCTCTACCTTCATTTGTTGACAACTCAGACATTTGGTTACGAACTTAGTGATGTCCTTCTTCATACCATGTCACCAATACACTTCTTTCAAATCTCGCTACATTTTAGTAGACCCCGGGTGAATAGAATAATGAGAGTTGTGAGCCTTACTAATAATCTCCCTTCTAAGATTATCCACATCTGGAACACAAAGCCGGTCTCGGTACCGGAGCACACTATCTCCCCCTTGGGAGAACACATTGATCCCTTTTTTGGCAACCAACTTCTTCAATTCAAGTAACGGTGGGTCTAAATCTTGCTTAGATTTTACATCAACCACCATGGAAGATTCTGCCCCGTTTTGAGCACGGCTACCACCATCGCTTGAATCGGCCAATCTGACACCCAACTTAGCTAACCGGTGAACATCCCTTGCTAACTCTTTATTTTCCTCTCCAACATGCACCACACTTCCCATAGATAGCCTACTGAGAGCATCGGCCACAACATTGGTCTTGCCGGCATGATATTGAACACTCATATCGTAATCCTTAGGAGTTCCAACCACCCCTTTTGCCTCAAATTGAGATCTCTTTGAGTGAATATATATTGCAAACTCTTGTGATTGGTGAACACATCGACATGAACCCCGTACAAGTAATGCCTCCAAGTCTTCCAGGCAAAGACTACCACCGCCAACTCAAGATCATGCGTTGGGTAATTACGTTCATGCACCTTCAACTGCCTTGATGCATATGCTATTACCTTACCATGTTGCATAAGCACACAACCTAACCCAATCCATGAGGCATCACAATACACCATGAATCCCTCCAAACCGATTAGTAAGGTCAAGACGGGAGCCGATGTAAGCCGATCTTTTAAAGTTTGGAAACTCATCTCGCATTCATCTGACTATACAAACTTAGCCTTCTTTTGGGTCAACTTGTTCAATGGAGATGCGATAGATGAGAACCCTTCAATGAACCTTCTATAATATCCAGCCAACGCCAGAAAGCTTAGAATATCTGATGGAGTCAACGGTCTAGGCCAATTCTTCACGGCCTCGATCTTCTTCGGATCCACCTTGATACCATCGTTGGGCACCACATATCCGAGGAAAGCCACCTCATCCAACCAAAACTCACATTTGCTAAACTTGGCATACAATTTCTTCTCTCTCAAGGTTTGGAGAACCCTTCTCAAATGATCCCGTGCTCCTGTTCACTTCGGGAGTAAATGAGAATGTCGTCAACCAAAACCACCACAAAACTATCAAGGAATGGCTTAAACACCCGATTCATCAGATCCATGAACATAACCAGAGTATTGGTTAAGCCGAATGACATTACCACAAACTCAATGTGCCCATATCTTGTTCGAAAGGTTGTCTTGGGAATGTCACACTCCCTAACCTTCAACTGATGATACCTAGAATGAAGATCAATCTTTGAGAAATGAGTAGCCCCTTGAAGCTGGTCGAACAAGTCATCATTCCTGGGCAACGGATACTTATTCTTAACAGTCACCTTATTCAGTCGCCTACAATCAATACACATCCGAAGAGATCCATCCTTCTTTCTTACAAACAACACTGGAGCACCCCACGATGATATACTGGGCCTAATGAATCCTTTCTCCAACAAATCCGTCAATTTCTCTTTTAACTCTTTCAACTCCACCGGCACCATACAATAAGGAGGAATAGAGATAGGCTGAGTATCCGAAAGAAGATCTATGCCGAAATCTACCTCCATTTTAAGAGGAATACCGGGAGAGTCTTCGGGGAACACACCCGAAAACTTGTTCACCACAGGAACCAACTCAAGAGTAGGATCTTCGGACTCTGTATCCTTGACCCTCACAATGTGATAAATGCGCCCCTTGGAAATCATTTTCTGTGCCTTGAGGTAGGAAATAAATCGATCTTTAACAGAGGAGTCGCTACCCTTCCATTCAAAAATGGGCTCACCGAGAGGTTGGAACTTGACCTTCCAGGTTCTACAATCTATAAAAGCATATGATGCATGCAACTAATCCATCCCAAGGATCACGTCAAGTGAACATCTCAAGTTCCACAAGGTCACAGGGGAAAACCTTGTGCAACACAGAAACAGGACAACTATGATAGACCTTATGTGCAATAACAGATTCACCCACGGGAGTATAAACTGAGAAAGGATCTTTGAAAATCATGGGATTCAAACCAAATTAACAGCCAACAGAGGAGTCACAAAAGAAAAATTTGCACCCGAGTCAAGCAAAACAAAAGCATCAAAATCAAAGACTTTGAACATACTAGTCACGACATCCGGAGCTTCCTCAACATCCTGAAGGGCATGAAGTGCATGAAACCTATTGTTCCTTTGGGCAACACCTAGGGGAGTGCTTGTTGGCCCTGGCCACCTTGAGCTACCCGGCCTTGGCCTCTATTGGCATTCCTAGGACAATCAAAAACCTTGTGGCGCTTATCACCACACCCGTAGCAAAAACCCAAATCCCTCCAACAAACTCCCGTGTGGGGCTTCCCACATTTGTTGCACAACGGATACTCCTGTCCACCACCAATCGGTTCCATGGGAGAAGGCACCTGAGCATTAGCGACCCAAGCACCAGAACCTTGGCCCTGTTGGAAGTGATCGAAGCTAGCATTTTGAGAACTAGAGAATCCACCATCAAAATGGGCCCTCATAGGATCGTGAACCCTCCTCTCCTTGAGTTTCTCCCCTTCGATATGTTTAGCATACACCATTAGTATAGAAATATCCATGTCCCGTATGAGCATAGCAGTACGACATTCCTTTATAAGCAAATCATATATACCGGAAACAAGTGATGGAGCATACTTGGAGAGCTTTGTGAATTTGAGGGCATAGTCCCTCACTCTCATACCTACTTGCTTGAGGTTGATAAATTCAGTCATCTTGACCTCCCTAAGCTCAAGTGGGAAGAAGCGATCCAGGAATCCAAATCTGAACTCTTCCTAGTTGACATCACCACCGCAAAACCTCTCCATAGACCATTGGGTATACCACACCTGAGCCACATCTTTCAGTTGGTAAGCAGCCAATTCAGCCTTCTCCCCAGAAGTGACACCCACAATGTCCAATATCTAGGTGAGCTCATCAATGAACTCCTGTGCATCCTCATTAGCCTTCGACCCACGGAACTTTGAAGGATTCATCCGGATGAAATCCCTCACCCTAGAAGCTGGCGTAGGATCCCACGACAGATTAGCCTGTCTTGTCTGAGATGTCACCACCTGGGAAAGCATAGAAAGGTTGTACGGAATTCACCATTTAAGACGGGTTCATCCAGAGCCTGCCTTGGGTAGGGTCTTCCTCGAGGTATCTTCTGAAATAGAGCAATGACTCTGTCAAGATTGAAAGTCAATTACACAAGTCTTAGCACGACATAAGGCATGAACAAGCGAGGCAATTCCTAAAACGTCTTCGTAGCCTCCCACTCATAGGCATGGTACACTTCACACCCATGAATGGGACTCTACTTGACGTGGCATGATGGACTTCGAGGAACATTTATAAAGCTAGTGCTCTAATACCAACTTTTGTCACGACCCGGGGCTATGGCCTAAATGTGATACGGAGAATGGGAACCCGAGAGTCCCTAAACTAGCCTCAAGTATCCAAATCTACATCATCGGTTCTGAAAGAACATTCAAATAGTAACACAGTTCTAATGGATCGGAGAATAGGACTCACGCTATGGGCAATACGGAGTTTTGGACTTTCCATATTTCCACATCAAATACACATATAACCAAATATAACATTTCCATAGATTAATCCGCCGGAATACATAAACCAAAATACCACGCATAGTATAAAGATTTTAGGGAGTCTACATATTGTCAAACCAATGCCTCTAATCAAGATGGAACGGGGGCCAAGACATGTTCCGGGCTCACCCTCAAACAAGATAGGAAATCTGAGATAGCATAAGTAGAAGGAAGATGGCTTGTCCTTGGAGGATGGGACTCACCACAGGTACTCTTCTGGATCAGACTACTCATCAAACGACTGGTAATCAAAATGCTCGGCCCCTAAATGGTAAAATTATGTAGGCATAAAGTATGCGTTAGTACATTTGAATGTACTAAGTATACGGGCATGCAAAGCATATTTGTTAAACCTGCACTTAAATGTTAGATGACAAGGGCACGTAGTGTAGAAAGAATCATATAATCAAGGGAGTAATATATATACAAGATGCCATGAAATTCATGATGTATGAATGAAATGATGCTCATATATAGCGGGGATGTGACCTCGACCGACATGAGTAAGACCAAGAGAGCTATAACTTGGAATCCCGATGAATACCCCTCACTGGTATAGAGGTCGTCTACTTGCCAACATATCCCATTTCGTATGAATCAACCCCCTTACGGGAAAATATCCCATTTCGGTTAAAAATTTTCATATCATATCATAATAGTACCTACCTTACGGGAACATATCCCATTTTTTATGAAGCAACCTTCCTTACGAGAACACATCCCATTTCAAATAGGATTCTCATAACATATACTGGGCATATAGTTCGAGGAAAGGGAGAGGGCCTTTGGGGATAGCCCTGACGCCCCCAATCCATCGGTGCTAATTCGGCATCCCACGAGAATACTTATACATATACGTGCTTTCAAGAGATACAATATTCTTTTCAAACCACAATTCATTTCAAAACCGCTCAATGCACATTTAGGCTCATATGCCAAATCATAAGTCATAATCATGATACTCATGCAAGGAATAGCTCATTCACATATACAAGATGGTGCAAGCACCCGAGATGCTCAATGATCCATAATCATAAGGCATGTATGTGATCACATTCTTGTCATAACCAATATCTTATCAAAATCATTTCATAAAACATAATTGGGCTTAACCCACTTCATGATTTCCATAATGATCAATGTCCATGAATGCACATGCCATGCATGATGTGAGAATGGCATGGTGATATAGATTCAAGTTAAACTAAACATCATAATATGAAATTGAGTAAATTCATAACTAAATCAACATCTAAATCATAATATAAATCACCTATGCATAAATCAACTTTAAAGGGGACATGCATGATCATAACTTCATAACCTCAATGTAAATCATCATCATAAGGCTTAAAATAACTTAAAACCATGAATAATGTACAACCCATACATCAATTGAGTTTAATACAATTAAACAATGAAAACCCACATTTAAAGTAGACTAAAATTCATGGAATCAATTGAAAGGAGTTTTGACCAAGAATCAATCGCACATACTTTGATTGAGGAGCTGAATTTTGGGTAAGAACCTAGCTTGAAGTTGAACTCAAATTAAGCCCTAGCTTTGAGCCTCTAGAGGGAGAGTAGAGAGTATTTGGGAGTTATCTTTTGAGGGAAAGAGGGTTTAAAGAGAATGAATTAAGAGGGGAGGGATATCAGCTGCGTTTAGGAGTTTTGGATAGGTAAAAGGTCACAATTCGTAATTAAAATAAATAGTAATTGCATAAACACCATTAATGACACGGGTAAAATTTAAACTGTTAGGTCCATACGGCCCCCTACACGGTCTGTGAGTCGTTACACGGACCGTGAACAGTGCTCGTGAGCCTGCACTTAGACAAACTTTGTGGTGCCAATGCTTGGAATCTATCCAAAGCTAAGGGGTACAATACGGATGACTACACGGCCTGTGTGATGCTACTTGGGTCGTGTCAAAGGCTATGAAACATCACTTAGAAAACTTTCGCACAAAAATTTTACGAGACGGTGATTTCGTACTTAAAATATTTTTACGTAGCACATGGCTCGTGACACACCACACGGATTGTGTGGGTGGCTGTGTGCCCTCACTTGGTCCAAAATTCTCCGTCGCATTCCACTGTATCGAACTATTGGCCAAGTGCCGCTCCACGGGAGGGCACACGGTCCATGTGGCTTCACACTGCCCGTGTGGGCCTTCTATGCAGTGACGCTTGGCAAATTTTTGCTCCTGACGGTACTAAAAGTTCCGATAAAGCTGCTCAAAAAATCTGGGTCCTTACAGAAGCCTCCTTTGTTTGACTACGAAATACAATAGCGGTTAGTTAGTCTATATATATGTATTGTATTTAAGACATGCATAGATGTGTGTAAGGAAGAAAACAAATTAATTAAAGGCATAGCCTCAATGAAAGAAGTGATGTAGCACTAATAGGGAAAAGAGAGAGAAATATTTGAGAGTTTATGCTCAACATAGTAAATTGTAATATTTGTGTGTTGTAATCTTTTACTCCTTGTGTAGTAAAATATTACTTTTTGGTCCACTACGCTTCCAAACAGTGGTATTAGAGCTTGGTTCGTGTAAACACCACGATGTCAAATATGTTCCAGTTGCAAGTCACTAAATTGACAAAGTTATATTATGGGAATTGGAGCATCCAGATGAAAGTGTTACTCGGAGCAATTAATTGCTGGGATATTATTGAAAGTGGTTATGAGATGCTAGCAGGTGCAGCAACTGAAGCAACCTTATCAAATGAAAAAAATGAAGTATTGCGTAAAAATTGAGTAAGAGATAAGAAGGCGCTGAATGCAATTCATCAAAGTACTAATGAATCAACCTTTGAAAAACTTTTTGGAGCCCAGAAATCAAAGGAGGCATGGGAGATTTTACGAAAATCTCTTTAAGGAGTTGACAGAGCTAGAAGGATACGCTTGCAAACCCTTAAAGCTGAGTTTGAGAATTAAAAAATGGAAACATTTGAAAGCATAGACGAGTATGTCACCCGGGTAAAATCTGTGGCAAACGAGATGAAGAGAAATAAAGAAATGCTTAATGATGTTCGAGTGATGGAGAACATTTTGCGATCACAGACATGCAAATTTAACTATGTGGTTTCCGCAATCGAAAAATCAAATGATTTGTCATAGATGTCCTTTGATGAGCTTATGGGTTCTCTTCAAGCTCATGAGCACAAGATGAAGAAATATGATGATTTGAAGGTAAGCTTTACAAAGCACGTTATCTTTGACTGAAGGAAGTACGAGCAGTAGCTCAGGACAAAGTTCAAACAACCGTGGAGGATATCGTGGAGGATATAGAGGTGGCAACAGAGATGGTCATGGACATTGTGGATGAGGCTATGTATCATATGACAGAGCACAATCAAACGAAGATTATCATAAAACAATCGTGGATGAGGAGATCGAGGTGGAAGTCGCGGTAGAGGAAGATCTCAATAAAGTTTTAAATCCCAAGTGCAATGCTATAATTGTGATAAATATGGTCACTTTAGCTACGAGTGTAGATTATCTCCTAAACGAGATGAAAGAAGCCATGTAACAACTATTGAAGATGAAAATGGGGAATCTCGCATATTCCTCACATACAAAGGAGATCAAGATTCCAAGAATAATATTTGGTATCTTGATGATTGTACCAGTAATCACATGACTGGATAGAAGGAATTGTTCGTGGAGCTAGATGAATCTTTCAATAGAAGATAACTTTTTGAGATGATTCACATGCCGATGTCAAAGGCAAAGGAAAGTTATGATTACTTTGAAGAACGGAAAGAAGAACTACATCACTAACATGTACTATGTACCAGCTTTGAAAAGCAACATCATTAGTATTGGCCAGCTTAGTGAGATGGGATACGAGGTACTAATAAATGATTGTTCACTAACCCTGAGAAACAAAAATAGAGAATTGGTTTCCAAGATTGACATGACACAAATCTGTCTCTTCACTATCGACATCGACTCTGGAGAAGTAAGGTAAATAAAGGCATCTATAAAAGATGACTCATGGCTTTGGCACTTGAGGTATGGTCATCTTGAATTTTCTGGCATGAAGTTGTTGACAGAAAAAATATGGTAAACGGATTACCAAATATAAATCCACCGGATCAACTGTGTGAAGCATGTATCAAAGGGAAACGACACATATAAAATTTTGGAGTTGGAAAGTCTAGAAGAGCTAGAAGACCGCTGGAGATTGTGGACTCATCTAGCTAGTCCGTTTGACATACCATCACTTGGTGGAAACAGGTATTACCTAACTTTTATTGATGATTTCAGTAGAAAAATCGGGTATATATTCTCAAAGAAAAATAAAAAACTCTTGATAAATTCAAAGAGTTCAAAGTAATAGTGAAAAAACAAAGTGGGTATTTCATAAAGATACTCAGAACTGACAGAGGAGGCGAGTATACTGCAAACTTGTTTGAAGAATTTGTTAAGAAGCATGGGATTATTCATCAGTTTAGATATACACCTCAACAAAATGGAGTAGTAGAAAGGAAGAATCGCACCATTCTCAACATGGCAAGGAGTATGGTAAAAAGTAAGCGTTTACTTAGAAGTTTCTGGGCTGAAGCAGTTCGGTTTGCAGTCTACCTGTTCAATCATTGTCTAACAAAGAGTGTCTGATATATGACGCCAAATGAAGCATGGAGTGGTCAGAAACCTGGAGTTGGACATCTTAAGACTTTTAGGTGTATTGCATATGCCCATGTTTATGAACAACTGAGAAAGAAGCTCGATGATAGAGGAGAAAAGTACATCTTCATCGACTATGACAAAAGAAGTAAAGCTTATAGGTTGTATAATCCGCTCACCAAGAAGGTCATCATCTCAAGAGAAGTTGAATTTGATGAAACCAATTATTGAAGATGGAGCGAAGAAGAAAAAAAAGTTGAAGGATTATTCTTCCGTGATGAAAATGATGATGAGTTTGGTGTCCATATTGAACAAGGTGATGGACAAAGCTCTCCATAAAGTCCAGGTGCAAAAACTTCTTCAACATTTGCATCACCAAGTAGCAGCAGCTCAAGTGAATCTCCCACAAAAATGTGAAGTATTCGTGAAATTTATGATGAAACAGAACTAATCAAGATAACTCTCGATTATTCTTTATTCTGTTTAATGGCTGAATTTGATCCAGTCACATATGAAGAAGCATCTGAAGATATAAAGTGGGAAAAGGCGATGGATGAAGAGATTGCAAATATTAAAAAGAATGACACATGGGAGCTAACAAGTCTGCCAAAAGGACATAGTCTTATTGGAGTCAAATGGGTGTACATGACAAAGACCAACAAAGAAGAAAAGGTGGGTAAATACAAAGCAGGACTCGATGCCAAAGGCTACGAGCAAAAATATAGAGTTGATTATGACGAAGTGTTTGCTCCAGTCGCAAGGATTGATACCGTAAGGCTTCTCACTGCACTTGCAGCACAAAGTCAGTGGTAGATATATCAAATGGATGTGAAGTCAACATTTCTAAATGGCTATCTGGAAGAAGAAACTTATATCGAGAAACCTCCTGGCTATATGAAGAAAGTACAGGAAGACAAACTCTACCATCTGAAGAAAGCTTTGTATGGATTAAAGCAAGCTCCGCGAGCATGGAAATACCAGGATTGATGAATATTTTCAAAAGAATGATTCGTGAAAAGTCTATATGAGCATGCCTTATACACGTAGAAAAGTGAAGTTGGTGACATTATGATCATGTGCCTATATGTGGATGATATGATCTTCATAGGAAACAATCCAGGAATATTCAATAATTTTAAGAAAGCTATGACTAGAGAATTTTGTAACACCCGATAAAATTATCAAAATAGCCCTAGATGAGAGGTATGCGCATGATGCATATTCCAATGCTTGTATGAAAAATCTAAGGTTGGATTTGTGATCAACACAAAAAATTGTGTGGAAAAATAGTCTCGGTCGATTTTTACAATGACCGAATCAAAAGATAATTTTTTGACCGAAAATGAAAAACAGTGCCGGTGTGCGACAGAGGTGCGTTACGCACCAGTATTGGAGTGGCGCTTATGTTTTTTCAAAAATTTTCAACGAGATTGAAAAAACTCGCTCAGAAACTTTCAAGAGAAAATACATTGTGCGTGACCAGTCCGCATCGCAGACTAGGTCATTTTGAGGCTGAAATTTTTCTAAATTTTGTGAGAGGCATTTCGGCCAATTCACAATCCCTTCTAAACTCTATACACTATCTAATTAGGTCATTTTTATGTTAAAAGGGTCTAAAACCCCATTCTTATTCATTTTCTAATAATCTAAGAAAACTAAGGCTTAAGGAAAGAGGAAAAGAGCTTGAGATTGAGGAATTCAAGAGGAATTCTTGAAGGTGATTGTTGATAGCTTCATCCCAGGTATGTAAGGCTAAACTATAAGAATGACATTGTCCTCTCATGTTCACCATAGATGGTCGTAGATGAATTGAAAGTCTAATGAATCTACATGCATGATTCTGGATGGTTTTCTTGAAAATTATATTAATTCTATGTATTTCCTATATTGATGATCATCATAAACTTGTTTTCTTGAATTGAATATTTTCATGAGAAATTGAACAACCCTACATGACTATTTTGAAATCATACACGAATGAACTTAAGAATTGAGTCTAGAGCCTTAATTGGAGGGTATCGATTGTGATTGTGATTGTGATGAGTGAATGATGATGAGTTGATAGAACTTGATAGTCATGTGAGTCCCTATGAATGAACTCCACTGATTTGTCAATTCAATTGTTCCCTTATGATTGCTCTATATCTTGAGTCGTTAATTGAAATGTTTCTTGATGGGAGGGTAAAAGTCCCCATGACATTGATTGATGAAAGGGTTAAAGCCCCTATGAGGTTGATTGATGATAGGATGAAAGGTCCCTATGATTTGATTGGTTTGATTGTATTGATTGTCTTATGAGCATTGAGTCTTGAGAGGAGTATCGAGCACCAAAAGAGTAAAAGCTAGTCTGACTCGCACTCGTCAAACTACGTCACCAAACATAGGTGAGGCATTGAACCATCATAATACATTGTGGTTCCCTCTTGATTAAAAGTTTTTTAAAGTAATAGACAACTTAGTTTATTGCAGTTTCCCTTAGTGGATTCGATTTGTTCCCTACCTGGAAAGTTTGGAATGGCTGTGGCAACACCAGTTTGACTGTTGTACATTCACTGTCTCATAAGTGATTGTTGTCGGATAAGAGAAACTCCCAGAAAGTTCCTACCTTGAGTACACTGAATCGAGATGAGATGAGATGTGATGAGATAAATTCCGTTGAGATGAGTCTGACTTGATTGATGAGGTTAATTGGTTGATGGGTCACTTTTCTACTCTTTACTCTTGCTTTTGATATATATATATATATATATGACATGTTTATTGTTTACTATTTCCGAGTTGATGTTGTTCCATATTATTCTACGTATTTCTGTTTCACTGAGTTATTTTACATATAGTACATTCCACGTACTGATGCCACTCGGCGCTGCATCATTTTATGATGCAAATACAGGGATTAGGGATCGTCAACAGGCGCTTCATTGAAGATCTGAGATATTCAGTTGATTGGTGATTTTCCCCTACTACGGAGGATCCACTATTTATTTCATCATGCTTTTGAGTTAGACTAGACTAGTCTTTTATTTTGATTTCGGTAGCCATGGGTCTATCACTGTCACCACTGATTAGTAATAGAGGCTTCATAGACGATAGTCGAACGCTGATGTTGAGATTGTGAGCTAGTTCTTTCTACTGGCCTTCTATTATTATATATATTATTTCAGACATTAGATGAGATGAGCCCATTTACTTGCTTTTACTTTTGTTGATCTGTAAAGTTGTTTGATTGAATGGATGTGATGAGGCTAATGGTTCTCTTGGGTAATAACAATATTCTCTGGGTGCGAGCCACGTCTCGGGTACCCTCCCAGGGCGTGACAAACTTGATATCAGAGTATAGAGTTCAAATATTTTAGGAAGTCTATGAAGCTGTGTCTAGTAGAGTCCTTATTGTTGGTGTGAAGAGATCCAAATCCATAATTTGGAGGCTTAGGACATTTAGGAACTGTTTCACTTCTTTCATGTTATAAATCGCGCGATAAAGCATAACTCTTTGAAAGGTTCTCTTATAATTCATGCTCTAGGCGTTGAAGAGTTGTGATCATGCCTCCCAGAAGAGCTGAGGTAGGGTACGTCCCGCCAGATAGAATGTTAACCCACCTGAGCCTCAAGGACATGAGGAGCCTATGGACCAAGCTTTCCCTATTAAGCAGCCCCTGCAAGATGAGGTCTCCGATGCTGAGCTATGCCAGGCTATTCAAACTCTATCCCAGGCTGTCACAGCACCTGCTGCGAGACAAGAAGCGGGTAGACAGGATTCCCATGACACCTCTAGAGTCTGTAAAGTTTTGAAGCTGAATCCGCCTGAGTTCACAGGGTCTGCATCCACTAAGGATCCTGAGAACTATGTGGAGGATCTTAATTGGAAATAAATGGGCTAATTTGGATATCTTATCAACAATCACCCAAATCAAATCATATTGTTTATGAGATCGAGATAAGCATGTAATGAAGTCCATATTGATCATATCTCATTTCCATTATTAAATCTCTATGTTTTAAGCTAAACCATATGGCCGTTAGTGTTCAACATTGACTTTTGGTAATTAGAGCACTAAGATACATAGTCTTCTATATCCCTCTTCATACACTCCACCAACAAACTTCCCTCAAGTCATGCTACGTCTTAGTAGAATCTGGATGGATGGAATACTTGAAATTATAAGCATCTGCCATGATTATATCGTGAGCTCATCCACCTTTTGAACACACAATATGCTTTGATATATCAATAAACCATTTCCCTTTTTGCCAAAAGCACTACCTTTTCCTTATGCACATCTTCCTTTAATTAGAGTAGGATAGCATCTTGATTTTGCTTCTCCTTTACCTCCATGACAAGAGATGATTCTACCTTATTTTGTACAACTCGAACCTTGCCAAAATTGACAAGTTAAACTCATAACCATGCAAGCCTATGCACATCCTTTACCAACGTTCTCTTTTCCTCTTCAATGTGACTAGTACTACCCATCGACATCCTTCTAAAATCTTCAGCCAATAACATTTGCCTTACCTAAATGGTAATAAATGCTCATATCGTAATTCTTAAGAAACTCAAGTCATCTTTTCTGCCTCAAGTTCAACTTCTTCTGACTAAAACATGTTGTAGACTTTTGTTGTCGATGAATACATTCACATGTACATTATACAAATAGCGATGTCATATCTTAAAAGCAAATACCATCGGTGCCAACTCTAGATAGTGAATTGGATAGTTCCTCTCATACATCTTATGTTGTCTAGAAGCATATGTTGTGGCCTTACCTTTCCGCATCAACACAAAACCCAAAACAACTATGGATGCATTACAATAGAAGAAAAACCCATTTGTTTTCTCGAGTAGGGACAATACCAAAGTTGTAATCAATCAGATTTTAACCCTTGGAAGCTTCTTTGGCATACATCTAATCATTTAAACTTGGCCTTTTTTTGAGTCAACTTAGTTACTGGGATGAGATAGATGAAAACCCCTCATAAAAAATTTTATAATAAAAATCCACACCTGAGAATCTTCTTATATCAGTTGTAGATGTGAGCATGGGTTAGTTCTACATCCCAAATACCCTTACCAGATATAATGTGGCCTAAGAATACCATCGATGTAATCTAGAATTCTCATTTGAGAACTTAGAATATAACTCCCCATCCTTTAGAGTCTACACAACAATTCTAAGATGATTGGAATGCTCTTTCTTATTTCTAAATAAACCAATATGTCATCGATGAACACAATAACAAACTTATCCAGGTACAGTTCAAATACCGATTCATGAGATCTATAAAAGCTACAGGTGTGTTAGTCAAACCAAAAGGCATAACAGAAGGTCATCTTTGAAATGTCATGTTCTCTTACTCTCAATTGATGATAGCCTAATATGAAGTCTATCTTAGAGAAACAAGTGGCACCACAAAATTTGTCAAATAGATCATCTATTCTATAAAGAAGGTACCTATTCTTCATGGATACCTTATTCAATTGATGATAGCTAATATAAATCCTAAGAGACACATCTTTCTTTCTTATGAATAGAACAATGGTGCCCCATAATGAGACATTAAGCCTAATAAATCGTTTATCAAGAAGATTCTTCAATTGCTGTTTTAACTTTTTCAACTCAGTGAGAACCATCCTATATGGAAAAATAGAAATATGTTATTTGTTGAGAAGAACATCAATCCTAAAATCTATCTCCCTATCAGGAAGGTGTAATGACCCTGAAGGTCATTTTTTTTATATTATTAGTTAAATTATCATTTTGCCATTCCTGAAAGTTACGTTGAGTCATGTTTGGATAAGTTGAAAAGTCATATTTCGTAAACTTAGTGAAAAGTTAGAATTTTGCTACAGAAAGAGTTTTTAAAAGGCTAAAGTTTGAAATTTTGTGTTTGAGGTCATTTTGAGTTTCGGGTGTCAGAATACAATTCTGTCGATTTCATCAACTCTGGAATGCAGTATCTAGTTTTGGAGAACTAATAGAACTAGATAGGCATTAAAACAAAAATTTTATACCTGAAGTTGTATTTTCAGTTGTATTTGAATCATAATTTGACTTTGGTCAACGTTTTATGTTCCGGAGCTCAAATCGAAATTCCAACAGTTCCAGTGGTTCCAGATGGCAACATTAATGCTAAAAGTGACCTCGTTGCAATTTTTAGAGTTTCCAAGGGAATATTTGGGTACTTCAAGTTTTAACTAGTTTTAGAGCCTTTTCAGGTTCCGAGTCAATGAGACCTCGGAATTGAATTATGATAGTTCCACTAAGTCCAAAATTTTATTTTGGATAGAGCTACATGTTTGGTTTGTGTGTATGAGGTTCCAAACGAACCCCAAGGTTCCATTCCAAGAATTTTCTATATGTGGTTTTTACTGAATCTGATGTAGCATAACTTGTACTCCACGTTCGCGGGATTGGGGCCCGCGTTTGCGAAGGTCTAGCCCCTGTGAACTCCGCATTCGTGGAGCAACCATCCGCATTCATGGAGCTCATGGAAGTTAAACCTCTGCATTCATGGAGTGTGAAATGCCTATAACAGTTTTAGTGTTGTGACGGATTTCACCATTTTCCACCATTTTTAATATTCTAAGCTCGATTTTAGAGGGATTCTTCAAAGATTTTCAGGACAAGATCATTGAGTAATGTGTTTCTAATTAAATTCTTCAATTCCTATTAATTAATTTATAATTTTAACATGAAATTGGAGACTTTTAATTGGAGAAATTGGGGGTTTTTGAATATTGATTTTTGATTGAAAATGTCGATTAAGGGCTCAATTTATCTCTATGTCAAAAAGGTTTTCACCATTGAATTCCTTAATTCTTGAAGAACATTTTGATGTGATAATTTTGAAACCTCGAGAACCTTTTTCAGCATGAATTTTTTTACCATTTCACCCTTTTCATGCGAATTGCTTGATTTTAGTATCATTGACTTCGTATTGAGATTGTGACTCCATATTTGACTAGATAGTGACATTTTGGTTCTGAATTCGAGGGGAAGCTCGGGTATTTGCTTGATTTGGTTATTATTTGTGGAAAGTGATTCCTAAACCTTGTTAACCTTACTTGAACACTATATTTCCTTTGCTTGTGGCTTAGATGATTGGTTACTTGGAGTTGATTGAGTTGTACTTGGTAAATTGTGAGAATTTGGTCAAATTGTGAAATTCATTTATGACTTGAAAGTGATGAATAGAGATTGATGCTTATCAACTTGTGTTTTGATACGGAAAATTATTTATGACATGAGAATATGGATTGTGGATCTTGTTATGTTTGATCATAGTTGGCATTGGAGATATTGGTGTTGAGTTTCACTTGTGGGTTAGAGAATTTACTATAGGCTTGAAACATATCAGTCATTACATCTTGTTTATTGTGATATTTGACTGGATTGATACATATGTTATAAAGTGGACTCTCACATGCTCTCATCATTATTGCATCAAATGTATATGTTCTTGAGGCGAGTTTAGGACTGAGTTCCACTGATGAGGAATAAGGGACGAGCCACTCTAGCCGTAGCATGTAACATTGATGAGAAATAGGGGATGTGCCACTCAAGTCGTAGCATGTAACACTAATATAAAATAGGGGACGGGCCACATGAGTCATGGCATGTGACACTGATTATACTAGGGACAAACCTCACGCTCCAGGGAAGGTACATAGACAGATATATCCCCCATGGGTTCCAGACTGATTATATCAGCAAATGTGTATCATAGGATAGATATGCATCATGATTATTTGACATTACATGATTCATTTCAATTTTATGCTATTTCATTTCATATCATATCATTATACCATATGCTTATAACTTGCTTCGGCTGTTGAGATTGGGTTGTAAGATGATTATGCTTAGACTATATCTTTTAATTATTCAAAACTTCCTTGATATATTTGTTGTATAACCAAGCTGTATATTGAGATATTCTTGTATCTCTGATCTATATCCTATGGCAACTGCTGAGATTGGACTTGTTTGAGTGCAAGTGTGTTGCTCAGTGGTATGTGGTTGGTGTGGAAGGAGTATTTTGTTCTGTATGCTTTACTTGTGTTAGTATCCTTTTCCTAAGTACTTGTTATTTGGTGCTCACCCTTACTGCATATTTTTTAGGTTGTGAGCCCTATCCATCTTGTTAGATTTCTTCTGATATCGGGATCGAGCTTTGGGATTACTTGAGAGGTAGTTGCTTGTCTCTTCGGCAGAACCTCAAGGATTCATTACCTTTTTATGTTCTATTTGAGGACTAGATATTTAGACTTGTATTTCTTGGAGTATTATTTTTTTAGAGGTTTGTACATGTGACACCAGTCTTGGGATAGTTTACAGACTTCATTATCTAGTACCTGTCCTATCTGTTTGAATTATTCCTTCCGCTTTTAGTATTTTTTATTGAATTGAATAGGTTAGGCTGACTTGCTTTAGTGGGTTAGGCGAATATCATCACACCCATTTTTGGGCCGTGACAATTTGGTATCAAAGCTCCTGCTTCATAGGTCTTACATGCGTATAGGCCTAATGAGTAATTTCTTAAGGATTGTTGCAGAGACATTCATTACTATCTTTGATAGGCTGCGGAGATAGTTAGGAAATAACATTTTGTTCTTTCAATTCCTATCATACATGGTTGTTGTGGGGTTACTGAGTATTGTGTATTCTTTGAGCAGATGGCCAAGACTAGATCCTTATTTATGGGCAGAGTTGAGGAGTCAACTCGTGAGGGTGATGTTGAGGCCCCAGCTCAGGGCAGAGGTAGAGGTAGATCCAAAGAACATGGTAGGGGTCGAGGACGTGCCCTTGGTTTAGCATCTACAAGAGATTATGATAGAGTTATCTCACCTGAATTTCTAGTCAAGCCTAAGCAGCACCAGGCTCCTTTAGAGGTCGAGGATTCTATTAATCTTCAGGGCACTCTTCAGAGGATGATGGGCATGCTTGAGACTATTGCCTAAGGTGTACCATAGGGACTGGCTATGGGTGAGGTTTCCCTTCCTTAAGTGCCAGAGTAGCATCATGATTTTGATGAGTATGGGGAAGATCATTTAACTTTGATGGACCAAACACCTTATATGCCTCCTCATGTGTCCGTTGATACACTGTCACAAATGGTTCCTCTATCCCAGGTTTCTCATGATCTGGTATTGGCAGTTGATGATAGTAGAGACATAAACTATTTCAAAAGATGAAATCACCCTAGTTCCAGGGTGGTAAGAGAGAGGATGTTTACAAGTTCCTTTCATTGGGTTATGAGATGTTGAAGGCCGTAGGCCTAATAGATTCCTAGGGAGTTAGATTTGTTGCATTACAATTACGAGGGGCGGCTCGATAATTATGGCAATCTTATGTGCACTGCAGGTTAGTAGGGTCCTCATTAGTTGAGTGAGAGGTATTTTCAGAGGCTTTCCTGGAGAACTTCATTCCTTAGAGTGTTCGAGAGGAAAGCGGGTCCAGATTTGAGACTTTGACCCATTTGAGGCTAGATTCTACCAACTGTCTTGACATGCCTTGACATTGATAACTACAGAGGTAGAGAGAGTTCACAGGTTTGTGAAAGGATTAGCATTTTCCATATACTCCTATGTGTTCAGGTCTTCACGTGGAAGTGCATCCTTCCAGACTATAGTGAGTACGACCAAGGAAGCAGAGTTTCTATGAGAGAGTAGTTTTGGATCCCACAAAGGTCTGATCTTCCAGTCACTACACAGGCACCTCATTAGGGGGGTAGAGGTTTTCAATGAAGGGGTGGTATTTCCTAGCATCGAGTTCTAGTGCATGCTTCATTACTAGCTTTAAATAGTGGTTAGGGCCCTCGTGGTTCATATAGTCACTGACATAGATCATCCAAATTCAGAAGAGGCCTGTGAGCCGAGGTGGTTACAGTATTCCCCCTCTGTCTCTTCAGTCCTCTCTTCACCCGAGGTCATGTTACGGGTATGGTTCTCCAGACCACGTGCTTAGATATTTCCCTCTTTAGACTCGTACGGGCCTACACCACTTTTATTCAATAGAATTTTTCAAAGATTAGGCTCCTCTAGATAGAGATACAACTCGTCAGACTAGGGGTCGTGGTAGGGGGCAGCCAACTAGAGGTAGGCGTACTCTAGACAGGGTTACATGTGATGCAGTAGGACAATAGGGAGGTAGAGGTCCTTCTTAAGAAGCTAGTGGTAGAGGCAGTCATTTCTATGCTTTTCCCAGGAGGCCCAACGCTGAGGCAGTAGATGTTGTTACTATAGGTATTATACCAATCTATCACAGGCCTACATCGATATTATTTGATCCCGAATCCAAATTTTTTATGTATCTAAATATTTCTCTGCTGAGTTTGATTTATTATGTGAGTATATGCATGTGCTCATGCATGTATCTACCTCAACAGGTGATCCTTTAGTATTGGATTGGGTTTACTGATCGTACCTTATCTCTATGGATGGCTATGAAACTTAGGTCAACATGATTATTCTTGATATGGTTGGTTTTGATGTTATATTGGGATGGATTAGCTTTCTCCTCATCAGGCGATTCTTGTTTGTTATGCTAAGACTATGACCTTGTCTATACCAGGTACGTCGAGTATAGTATGGCGAGGTCCGAGTGGTTCTTATCCTAACAAAGTCATTTCTATAATTTGACATGAAAGCTAGTGGATCAGGATTGTCTTGATTATTTAGTATTCATTCATGATACCGATGTTGAGCCATCACTGATGAAGTCTATTCTTATTGTTCGGGAGTTTGTTGACACATTTCTTTCGGACCTTCCTATTGTCCTCCTGACAAGGATATTGACTTTTCCATTGATCTTGAGCCGGGCACTAAGCCCATTTCTGCTCCTCCATGTCATATAGCTCCATCTAAGTTAATGGAGCTAGAAGAGTAGCTCCAAGATTTATTGAGTAAAGGGTTCATATGCCATAGTATATCATCGTGAGGTGCCCTTGTCTTATTTGTGAAGAAAAGTGATGGTTCTATGAGAATGTATATTGATTATCGATAGCTGAACAAGGTGAAGGTCAAGAATAATATCCCCTTCTTAGGATTGATGATATATTTGACCAGCTTTAGGGGAATACGTGTTTTCTAAGATTGATTTTTGATCCGGATATCATCAGTTGAGGATCAGGGCTTCTGACATTCCTAAGATAGCTTTCTGGATAAGGTATGGGCACTATGAGTTCCTTGTTATGTCATTTAGGTTGACTAATATTCCAGCAACATTTATGGAGTTGATGAATGGTGTATTCTGACTATATTTGGATTCTTTTGTTATTGTCTTCATCGATGATATATTGGTCTACTCTAAGACCAAAGCGGACCATGAGCAATACTTAAGGGTTATGCTTCAGTGACTTAGAGAGGAGAAGTTGTATGTTAACTTCTCTAAGTGTGAGTTCTGGCTGCGTTCGATGGTATTTTCGGGTCATAGTTTGTCTAGAAAGGGTATTCGGGTTGATCCAGTGAAGATTGAGGCGATTTAGGGTTAGACTAGACCTATATCGGTTATCGCAATTCACAGTTTTGTAGGCCTAGCTGGTTATTACAGGTGGTTCGTTCAAGGTTTTTCCTATATAACAACTGCATTGACCAAGCTCACTTAGAAGAATGTTCCACTCCATTGGTTAGATGAGTATGAGGGGAGCTTCCAAAAGCTCAAGGCATTATCGACCATAACTCCTTTTTTGACCTTTCCGGAAGAGGGTTTTGGCTTTACGATATATTATGATGCGTCTGGAGTTCTTTTGGATGGAGTCTTGATGCAAAAAATGGAAGGTGATTACCTATGCCTCTAAACTGTTGAAGATCCATGAGAAGAACTATCTTACCCATGACTTGGAGTTGGCGGTTGTTGTATTTATTGTGAAGCTGTGGAGGCATTATCTATATGGTTTTCATTATGATATCTTCACCGACCATCGTTGCTTACAATATATTTTCAACCAGAAGAACATGAATCTGAGGCAAAGGAGATGGATTGAGCTCCTAAAGGACTATGATTTGACTACCTTGTATCACCCGGGTAAAGCCAACGTGGTGGTTAACACTTTGAGTTGAAAGGCTTCTAACATGGGGAGTTTTGTAGCTATTGGGTTGAGGAGCGACCCTTGGCTAGGGATGCTCAGAGATTAGCAAATGGGTTGGTGAGATTGTAGATTTCTAAGGATAGTGGTGCACTTTCTTGTGTGAAGGCTCGTTCTTTTTTTATGGATCAGATTAGGAGTCATCAGTTTGAGGATGAAAAATTATGTCAAATTTGTGACAAGGTGACAGAGGGGAGACTAAGAAAGCGAAAATTGATTCAGAGGGTATATTGAGGATCGGGGCAGGATTTGTGCGCCTAAGTAGGTGATTTGATCAGGTTGATACTAGAGGAAGCCCATTTTGCTAGATATTCTATCGATCCAAAGAGAGAAAAAATGTATCGTGATTTGAGCTAGCACTACTGGTAGTATGGCATGAAGAGGGATATATCATAGTTTGTGGCTAGGTGTTTAACACGTCAGCAGGTCAAAGGTGAGCATTTAAGATTGGGTGGGGAGCTACAGAGGATGCCCATTTCCAAGTGGAACTGGAAATGCATTATAATGGATTTCATGGTTGGTTTGCCTCTTGCAGCTGGTGGATTTGATTCCATATATGTGGTGGTGGACCGATTGACTAAGTCCACCTACTTCATACCAATCAAGGTGAAGTTCACAACTGAGAAGGTAGCTCAGCTCTACATCAGTTAGTTGTGAGACTTCATGAGGTTTCGATTTCCATTTTGTCAGACTGTGCTTTATTGTTCACATCCCACTTCTGCAAGCCTTGCAACATCGCCTGGGTACCGGACTGGATTTGAGCACATTCTTTCACTCTCAGATAGATAGCCAGTTTGAGAGAACTATTCAGGTACTTGAGGATATGCTTAGAGCTTATGTTGTTAATTTTGGTACCAGAGAGGACTATTCAGGTCCTTTGGCGGAGTTTGCTTACAACAAAGTTAGCAGTTCAACATTCACATGGCCCTTTTTGAGGCATTGTATAGGCAGAGGTGTAGGTCATCCATAGGTTGGTTTGATTCTATTGCAATTAATAGTCCTGAGACTGATTTACTTAGAGATAACATGGGCAAGTGCATTTGATTCAGAGTTGGTTATTGACATGCCAGAGTCGTCAAAGAGTTATGCTGATAGGCGGGTTCGACCCTTGGAGTTCATGGAGGGTGATTAGGTTTAGTTGAGGATTTCACCCGTAAAGGGTGTATTGTCCCTTTTAAGACCTTGAGCGACTGGGGAGGTGCCCTATAGACTTGCCTTGCCACCTAGTTTGTCCTCAGTTCATCTTGTGTTTCATGTATCTATGTTGCGGCACTACGTACCTGATGATTCCCATGTGTTATCCCTTGATTCAGTGGATTTTAGTCCGGAATTGACCTATAAAGAGGAGCCCGTGGCTATTTTAGACAGATATGTCAGAAAGTTGAGAACACAAGAGATAGCTTCAGTGAAGAGCCTGTGAGTGAGGTTACTTGGAAGACGGAGTCTGATATGTGGGCTCGATATCCTCACCTCTTTGAGGTTTCAGGTATGTCCCTTTGTCTTACGTTCGAGGATGAACATTATTTTTAGTGGTAGATGATGTAATGACTCTGAAGGGTGTTTTTGGCATTTTTAATAAAACTATCATTTGCACTTCCTAAAAATTGCTTTGAGTCATGTTTGGATGAGTTGAAAAGTTGAATTTTGAAAATTTTGTGAAAAGTTAGAATTTTGCTAAAGAAAGAGTTTTTAAAAGGCTTAAAGTTTGAAATTTTGAGTTTTGAAGTCATTTTGAATTTTGGGTGTTAGAATGTAATTCTGTCGATTCCATCAGTTCGGGAATGCATGCAGATGTTGGTCTTGGAGAACTGATAGAATTGAATTTAGAGTTAAAATGACGATTTTGGACCCAAAGTTGTATTTTCAGTTGAATTTAAATTATAATTTGACTTTGGTCAACATTCAAAGTTCAGAAGCTCAAATTGAAATTTTAACAGTTCTAGTGGTTCCGGATGGTGAAACTAATGCTAGAAATGGTCTCTTTATAATTTTTAGAATTTTTGATGGCGTTTTGTGTATTTGAAGTTTTAACTAGTTTTGATGAGTCTTCTTGGGTCCTGGGTCAAGGACACCTCGGAATTGAATTCTATAGGTCTATTGAGTTGGAACATCATTTCTGATAGAGTTACATGTTTGGTTTATGTATATCAAGTTCTGAATGGACCCCAGGGGTCCATTCTGAGAATTTTCTATAGCTAGTTTTTGCTGAATCTGGTGCAGCATAACTTGTACTCCGCGTTCACGAGATTGAAGCCACGTTCACGGAGGTCTAGCCCTTGTAACTCTCCATTCGCGAATCTTTGTCCGCATTCGCAGAGTGTTAAATTCTTGAAACAGTTTTAATGATTTAAAGTGACAGGTTTCACCATTTTTAATATTCCAAGCTCGGTTTTAGAGGGATTCTTCAAAGAATTTCAAGATAAGATCATTGGATAACGTGTTTTAAAACTAATTCTTCAATTTTCATTAATTAATTTGTGATTTTTACATGAAATTGGAGAATTTTAATCAGAGAAATTGGATTTTTCCTGAATACTGAATTTTTATTAAAAAATGCCGATTAACGGCTCATTTTATCTCCATTTTCAAACGATTTTTACCATTGAATTTTTTATTATTGGGGGAACATTTACATGTAATAGTTTTCAGATTTTGAGAACTTTTTCGGCATAGGACATTTGACCATTTTGCTCTTTTCACCCGAATTGCTTGATTTTGGTGTCATTGACTTTATATTAAGATTCTAAATTCGTATTTGACTAAATTGTGATATTTTGGGTGCAAATTCGAGGGGGAAAGCTTCAATATTTTCTTCATTTGGATATTATTTGAGGTTAGTGGATTTCTAAACCTTGTTAAGCTTGCATGAACACTATATTTCCTTTTCTTGTGGCTTAGAATGATTGATTAATTGTGGTTGATTGAGTTGTACTTGGTAAATTGTGAGAATATGGTCAAATTATGAAATTCGTCTATGACCTAAAAGTGACAAATTGAGATAGATGCTTATCGACTTGTGTTTTGATATGGATAATCTCTTGTGACATGAGAATGTGAATTATGGATCCTATTATGTATGATCATAGTTGGCATTGGAGATATTATTGTTGTGTTTCACTTCTTGGTTAGAGAATTGACTATAGGCTTGGAACGGATCAGTCATTATGCCTTGTTTATTGTTATATTTGACTTAGATTGATGTATATATTGTAAAGTGGACTCTTGCATGTACTCATCCTTGTTGCATTATATGTATATGTTCTTAATGTGCATTTGTTATTGAGTCCCACTAATGAAACACTGATAAGAAATAGGGGACTGGTCACACGAGCTGTGGCATGTAACACTGATATAAAATAGAGGATGACCCACATGAGCCGTGGTATGTGACACTTATTATACTAGGGATGAGACTCATGCTTCGAGGAAAGTATAAATATGTTCCCTATGGGTTCCGCACCTGTTATATCAATGAATGTGTATCATAGAATAGACATGCATCATAATTATTTCACAATGTATTGATTCATTTTATTTCGTGGCATTTCATTTCATATCATTATACCATGTGCTTGTAACTTATCTCGGTTGTTGAGATTGGGTTGTGAGATGATTATGCTTGGACTATATTTGTTGATTATTCAAAACCTCCTTGATATATCTGTTGTATAAATAAGTTGTATATTGAGACATTATTATAAATCTGATGTACATCTTGTGGCAACTATTGAGAGTAATTGATGTATAGTTCGTATGTGTATATTGTTGTTGTTGTTGTACTGAGACTTTTCTAAGTGCAGGTGTGTAATTCAGCGATACGTGTTGGTGTGGAGGGAGTATTTTGTTTTGTATGCTTAATTTGTGTTTAGATCCTCTTTTTGATACGTGTTGTTTGGTGCTCACCCCTTGCTACATGTTTTGTAGGTTATGAGCCCGATCCGTCTTGTTAGATTTCTTCCGGCATCAGGATCGAGCTTTGGGATTACTTGAGAGGTAGTTGCTTGTCTTCTCGGCAAACCCTCGAGGATTCATTACTTTGTTATGTTCTATTTGAGGACTAGATATTGAGATTTGTATTTCTGTAAGTATTATTGTTTAGAGGCTTGTACATGTGAGACCAATCTTGGGATGGTTTATAGACTTGATTACGGAGTGATTTTCCTATGTTTTAAACTTTATTTCTTCTACTTTTAGTATTATGCATTGAATTGAACAAGTTAGGCTAACTTGTCTTGGTGGGTTAGGCGAGTGTCATCACACATATTTTTGGGTCATGACAGAGGGACTCCAGGTAAATCATCAAGAAAGACCTTATGAAACTCATTAACAACAAAACCTAACTGAAGAGATGGAGTCTCATCAATAACATTTTTGAATTAGAATATTGACAGATTCATCCTCTAGAAATTAGTTTTCTAGCCTTAAGATAGTACATAAAATGAACCTTAGGCATTGCGAGACTACCTTTCCATTCTATGACAGAATCATTAGGAAACTAAAACTGGACAACCTCGAGTCCTAAAATCAATAGTGGCAAAACAATGGTAAAGCTATTCCATGCCTAAAATAATATCAAAATCAATTATGTCTAACTCAACTAAGTCAGCTAGGGTCTCTCTGTGATAGGTGAAAACCATATAATCTCTATACACTCCCTCAGCAAGAATATACTCACTAATAGGATTAGTGACACTAAAAGCTCAAGAAGACTCTTGGGAAAGAACTCAAACTTTTTAGCGAAGTAAGGAGTCATAAAAAATAATGTTTCACCCATATCAAGTAAGGCATAAATATCAAAAGAAAAGATTCGAAGCATACCAGTGACAACGTTAGGTGAGTTTTCTTAGTCTTGACGAGTACCTATCGAATACAGATGCTTTGCACCTTCGCCTATCCTAATAGTGGCATCTCTTTGATTACTTCGACCCTATGGTACCGTAAAAAAAAGACTAGGCCTTGTTGTCCTTATCATTCTGTCTCCCCATTAGGCGATTCTTCTAATAATGGCCTACCTAACCATAGTTATAGCAAGCATTGGTGCCATTGGACCTTCACCCAGATGAAGCTTTTCACATTGACCCCATGGTGTCTTTCCTCTAGAACCTTGAGCTACACTCCTTTGTGTTTGTGAACCTTGACCTCCGTAATTTTGTTGTCCTTTTGGTGCAAGCACACTTGCTGAGGATGATGCATATACAAAAGAGCTTTTCTGGAAGAAAGACCTATCACCCTTACTTTGTTTTTATAGGCCTTCCTCATGTTTCACAGACTTGGACTTCTTTCTCAAATGCTCCTCTTTTTCCTTCTTCTTATCATCCTCAACCTGTTGATCATATACCATGAGCTTAGAAATATTAATATCTGAAATCAATAATACTGCTTTTCACTCCTTCTTGACATGGTTTTTCAATCTAGACACAAACTTCCTCATATTAGAGATCTCTCTAGGGAATATTTGGAGAACTGAATAGATTTAAGGTTGTACTTCTCAACATTATCCCTTGATTTCAAATTCACGAACTCTTCCACCTTAGCTTCACTTAACCTTTTGGGCTTAAACTCATCCTAAACTATAGGCTCAGCCTCATTTACATGACTTTTCTCTCATTGGTTATATCAGACATTTGTCAGATCCTTGAGTCAATATGAAGCAAGCTCAACTCCTTCAATCTCAATTGCATGCACAACCTTTAGGATCTTCCATATTTCACCTATAAAATATTAAGGATCATTCTTAACCTTTGACCCTGTGAATATCGATAAACTCATCCTCACAATATCTGTAATCCGTGCAGAAGTAGACGACTCTTGAGAAATAGAGCTAGTAGAAAGGGAACTTTGGCTAGCATTCTGGGCAGCTACCATCTTTGTAAGCTTTTAATCGACCACTATTCTAAATATAGTAAGGCAAAGAACTATTGTGTACTGGAGCGCCAAAGAGTGGAGGATGTTCCCATTATTGAAGTCCTTCCCTAAACTCAGCCTCAGAAGTAGAAGTAGCAGCAGGAGTTTAGGGAACTTGGGTAGGCTGAGGGGTGGTCATTTAAGGAAACTTAGTAAACCATGAATGGCAGCCCCTGATCCTCACTCGAGACTGTAAAGACATCTCAAACTGCAGAACATTGGTCCTAGCAGTGTTTCTCTAACTAGTAGTACACTTGGAGGCATGATCCGCAAATACTTAATACACAAGTTAGAAAGAACTTTTATAGAATTAAACTATATCTTGTAAACTTAGATTGCAAAAGAAGCGAAATAATTTCTAGTGTCCTATAGCCTCCTAATTTTAACTAAGGTACATTACACGTTCATAAATAAGACTCTACTAGACATGGCTTCATAGACACCCTAGGATTCCTTAAAATTGTGCTTTGATACCAAGTTTGTCACGCCTCAAGAGGGTATCCTAGGTATGGCAAGCACTCAGAAATCATTATTAGTTTCTTAGCTCTTAGCTCAATACACACATTCAATCAACAGAAGACTTAAAGAAATACTCAAGTGGGCTCTTAGATATCATCATCAATAGAAAGAATGGCATTCAAAAAGAAACTCATAATATAACTCAAATCAAACCTCTAGATTAATAAGGAGAGTATAAAAAGACTCCATTCTAACATAAACTGATTCGGTCTATGAAGCCTCTATTAACTTATAAGAAGTTAAAAAAATAATCCCAAGCCTACCTTACAAAAATGAAACGAAATAAATTGCAATAAAAAAGATGCCTCCAAATGCAAGGAGGTCTCATCGCTTCTCTAGAATGAATAGATCTCCAACGAATCATCTACAGAGGATCTATAGTGCTTGTATCTACATCATATAATAATAAAAGATTGGATGACATTTGTATGTGTAGTGTAGGGTATATAAAATAGCTATGTAGAATAATATATCAAGGATGCTCAATAGTAAGAATGAAGATCAACTTGACTCAATATGATATGCAAGTCAAAAATAAAACAGTTCTATCAACTACATGTAAATATGCATCTTAGTAATATATTATATGTGTTTACTCTTAGGGAGTTTCTCTAACCAACAACCATCACTTACAAGCTATTGATAATATAATGAACTGTTGTTATTGCCACATCAATCTAATACCTTGCCAGAGTAGAGGACATAAATACTAATGAATCCAATATAAAATTCCTCTTTTGGGACAAGAGAAACTAGGGTCATATCCTACATTGCTATGTAGTTAATGGGGTTTAAATTTTTTGTGCTCTTACTCGAATTGGTGCTCAATGCTAATCCTAAAACATGTGCTCATATCATCTCATCAAGTAAAACATTTAAAATATCTTATCTCATCACACACACACAAACAAACATACACACTCTTTCTCTCTCACACACACACATATACACTTTAAAAAATACTCATGTTTCGTCAAAACATTTTTCTCAAAATAACATTCATGCATAATGCACATTCACATCTCATCAAAACTTTGTTCTCAAAATGTCATTTATTCTCAAAATTCATGCTCTTGGACTCAATAAAATCTGCTTTAGAATGGGTTAAAATCATATTTTTCTCAATGTGTGAGAATCATTAAATCTCAGTTCACAATAATGCATAGTATAATCATGATCGCCAACTCAATTAGAATTTATGAGAAAGTAAGCACAAACAATAATTCCAATAATTTGAGAGATGGAAACAATGATAATCTTAATGTATAATTATATGAAACTCAATAGAAGGGGAATTGACTCATTCAAAATTCAAGAAAATAGGATTAAATCAATTAAACTAAAAGGAGAAAGTATTTAGATGTTGTCCACATAGACGATGTAGATCAAACGCTATGAGTAGTATTATATACCTGGAAGATTAAAACCTTACTTGAAGTTGAAGAACTCAGTGAATGCTCTTGGAACCTTAGTTTTTTCTCCTTTTGAACTTGTTCTCAAATTATCCTAAGTTTCAATGAGAGAAAAGACCTTCTAGGTATTATTAAGAAGTTTATATATATCAATAAAGTTATTGAAAATGATGAAAAATAATAAAATTTTCCTTCATTAAAATTGTCAAAGTGAACCACAAAACTCCACTTAGGGCTTGTTGTTCACTCAAGGGTCATAGAGTGCTTCTCGTAGAAGCTAGGGGCTTTTCATAGTTGGGTATATGTCTAGGACTCTATGGGTCATAGAAACGCCCTTCGTAGAAATTGGCATGATTTTTTATCCTTCAAGGCTTGGGTCCACGATCCTATTTTACAAATCATAGTCCTTTTTATGAGCTCTTCCTTCATGTCATAGATCTAGCAGTATTCATTCACAAAAAAAAATATTGCACTATGTTTTTGGACCTTGGAACTACGAAAGCGGATCTACGAGTCATAGATCGAAAGACGGGTTATAGACCCTCTCATAAAATGATTGGATTTTAAGGCTGCAGGACTAGGATCTATGAGACCCCTTGTACGATCCATACATGCATCTATGAATTGTAGATGCAACCTGTGAGACCCAAAGTTGTTTAGAATCAAACTTTTCTTGGGAAATTTTTAGACGTTCTAAGTTAGAATATTTTAGGGAGTGTTACGTCCTCTTGGATTCAATCTCAGCTCTTCTACACACTATTCTTTAATCTTCTCAATTCCAGAAGAGGGTGGTTGATCACTAAGTAGACTAAATCTATTACCCATTTCCACCTAAGAGGACCCTTAGGACTTACTTGCCCACTTATAGCACTAGCTTTAGCCTTAACAGATTCCCAGTTGTACTGTTTCTCATTCCCAATCGCCTATACTTTGGAAGTAGTAGGAATTGCCTTTACTGGTTTTCACCACACCTGTACAAGTGGCTTCTTATGAGGTTGTTGCTTTGTAGGCTGCACCTTAGGCTTACAAGTGTGGCCTACTTATTGGAAGACCTGACAATATTCAGGCACCTAATCATGCTCTATGTGTTGTTCGAATATCTTTCCTGTGGGTTCAACACCTTGATATTCTTAGGCCTTACTTTATTGAGATTCATTTCAACTAGTAAATGAGCATATGAAATTCCGCCCATGTTAGTTGGGCATTCATATGCATAGAGAGGTATCCCCAGGCCACTTTTGATTCTACTTAGTAATTCCAAACTCCAATAATTCAATAGGGGATTGAGTAATTTCACCCAGATTGGGAGAGTTCGTAAAACTTCAGTACCAAAATCAAAATTTGGGGTCCATGACTTCACAATTATTGGCTTACTTTTCATGTGTGAGGACTACATATCAGCACTGCATCTCAATCTTCTATACAGTTGAAAGCACTACAAAGTACCCATCATTATGTAGAAAAAATTTAGATTGAGTCATTAAGTTCCATCGATCAACTATAAACTAATCTAGAGCACCAATAGAGGGAGATTTTCCTACCACATATAGAACAACCACATTTGCCCATTTCAACATTTCTATATCCACCTCTCATCTATATTCTCACCCCCTTTGATAATTGGTGCAATGAACGGGAGGCTCGTCCCCTGGATACCAGTTTGTTACAAGCAAACAAGTGTGTTATTTCTCTTTTGGTTGCACCTATTCTCTCCCATTTTGGTTCTCAATAGTGTTTCTGGCAATAAACCCTTCTTCTCTACGTCACCCTTACTTGAAACTTCTCTATTTTTAGGAGTTGACATCCCACCTAAAAGGAATATCTAATTTCTCTACCAAATGCTTCTAGTGTTGACTTCCCAGCTCAAGAAAACTCATGTCCCCAAAACTTTGAGTTTGTGTTGGAGCTATACTTTTGATTTCCCCTGTTTGCAACTCTCCTTGTAGAATCGAGCTCAGTTATGAATGACCTTGGCCTTTCCTACCCTTCTATTCTCTTACTGAATCAAATAAAATCTTTTTCACGCTTTCCCTTTCTCTCTCTCCATTCTAGCAAGAGTATGTTACTTGTGAAAATTGAGAAGGGGGTGACAAAAGAGTTTGGAAATTAGTATTGGTGACAAGTTTGACCTTGACCGGTCAAACTTGTCATTAATTAAGTTAATGATGTGATTAAGTTAATGATGGGTGTAAGTGTAAATTTTTAAAACTTTTGGAACCCATCTGTTACAAAAAAACTTATTTTTTTTAAAAAAAAATCCAGTCGGGAGATTTCGGACTCTCCGCGACACGTCCGCGTCGCGGACTCGTCGCACGGACACAGTTGATAAACTGTTCTTGATCCAAAATTGTAGCATCATTTTTTTCCGAAATCCGAGGTTTGTTTTTGTCATTTGTTTGGTTGAAATAACAAATATTGTTGTTTTGAAGCGTAGTCCATTGTTCGGGGAATTTTTCGGAGCCTTTATCTAAAAAATTTTAAAAATAATTTGCCCGAAACAGTGACCCTCCGCGACGTCTCCGCGTCGCGGATGTATCGCGTACAAGCCATTACCTGAGACCCCACGAAATAAAATTTTGAAGTGTTGGTATGCGAAGGATCCGCCTCGCGCATTGGTCGCACACCAGTGTAATTTATTCCTCGATTTTCGCGTGATCCCAGGACTATATAAAGTCCCTTCGTTATTTTTAGGGTTTTTTTTATTACCCTCAGCCGTTTTCGTCCGTTTCCTCTCAACTCTCTCAATTTTTCGCCCCTATTCTTAAGTTTTCAAACTCCTACGCGACGCACACTCATCTAATCATCAAGTAAAGTAAGTATTTTCTTGTACATGTCAAATTTGTGTTACCTTTTGTTCTTGAATTTGGTTATTGCATTATTTGAAGTATAGGTGTTGTTGTTTTTGTTATTAACTTGGAGAAATATATTAGATTTGTTGGTTGAGTTATATTATTTCAAGAATTTGTGATGGTTGACATATAAAAGAATTTGTTAGGGCTTTGTTTTTACTCTTTGTTTTTGTAATTGGTTATTGTGATATTTCAAGTATGGATGTTGTTGTTTTTGTAGTAATTTGGAGAAATATGTTAGATATTAGATTTGTTGGTTGATTTAGTTTATTTCAAGAATTTGTGGTGATGCTTGACGTATAAAAGAATTTGTGATGCAATCAACAAGATTTTTATTTTGCTGAACTTGTTTTGATGCAGGTATTAATGGCTTCTAGGGCAAGACGTACAGGGCAAACAAGTGGAGGTGGCGCCTCGAGCAGCAGACAGCGTACCAGGGAAATCCCAGTGGTACCCCCAGCCCCTGAGCGCAGAGGCCAATGCCGTCTTTTTGGGCTCCGGGCAGTCGATAGAGAGGGACAGAGGTGGTACCGGGCTCATAATGAGACCAAGTACTTCCCAGACGTTCCTATTGATGCGGACTCCCTGGCACGCAAGTTCCCGCACATCTATCAAAGGTGCATGGAGTACCAGTTGATGTTCCTCTTCAACGATCCCCTACCATGCAACCTCAGCATGGTTAGGGAATTCTACGCAAATATGAAAAGGAACCTCGCTCGCAGATGGTTATTGTGCGGGGAGTGGAAGTAAACATAGGCCCCGTTGCCATAAATGGCATTCTGGGCACTGCAGATGTTTCTTCTGAGCTTTTCAATGATTTGCAAGTGCAGCCCCCGTACCGTCTCATCCGGCACACACTCACGGGAGTTAACTCCACGGCAAGATGGATAAGGCACGCTGGACGAGGATACCACCAAAGCTTCCCCTTTGCCCACATGAATCGGGAAGCTCAGGTGTGGGTCAAAATTGTTATGCATTCCTTCTTTCCGGGGCAACACTTTACTGTCGTGACCCGAGACCGAACTTGCTTGGTATATGCCCTCATGACGGGTATGGAGCTCAACTTTGGGGTCATTCTCAAGTCCGCCATGAGAAAGGCTAGAGTCCATCGTGGTCGCAGGTACGCTTTCGGGGGCCTCATTACTGAATTGTGCACTTGTGCAGGTGTCCCCAGCGAAGAGGCGGAACTATTGGCCCCAGATTGAGGCCCCACCCTATAATGTGACCAACATTAAGGGGCCAGAGGAGTCTACAGGGCCAATCTTCACCACTGCTGAGCAGAACCATCGGGATGAGCTAATTATGGCACGCATGTACGGGCTCGAGATGCTGAGGCATAGGACGGGCGGTTGCGCATCTACGGAGCAGGAGTTGGAAGAAGTTGTGACCCGCTACCCTCTCAACGACTTGGCAAATGCTGTGCTGGGCATCGGTCCTACCTTTGTGGAGCCCATTGATGATGATATCCCCACGAACCCCGAGGTAGGAACGATGGGATCCGACATTTATGAGGATGACGTTGAGGAGGAGGTGCCATTTGCCACAGGAGGGGACCCAATTTTGCCTAGTCATGATGAGTAGTATAGTAGTTGGTTGTATAATTCAGACACTGCGTGTGTATAATTCAGACACTGCTTGTGTAATTTAAATCATATTTTTTAGACATATATCATTGCTTTTATTAATTTCATTGCTATCAATTAATCTTGGATACCAATTTCTTTTTAGACATATATCGTTGCTACGTTGCAATAGTAGGTGTCGCGAATGATAGTATGCGTATTAGCATTTATAAATATTCTAAAAATATTAGGCGTCACGAAAAGTCCTCAAACAAGTTGTATTATATAAATGTATATAAACTTGTATTAATATTGTATAAACAGTTATGTAATATATCAATATTTTATAAAACTGTGTATTAGCATGTATCATATAATATAAATATTGACAAATGTCATCTAAATTTGAGATTTTTTTTTGGTGAACAAGAACGTTGAAGGATGTGTAGGTGTTCGGTGAATTTTTCGGGCCCCGTAACGAAAAATTCCAAAAATTTGGGACACAAAAACAGTGAGCCTCCGCGACCTCTCCGCGTCGCGGATGTGTCGCGGAGATGCACTTCTCCAGGGGTGAAATGTTTCGCCGTTTTTCGTTCGACCCGGGAGTTGTTTTGAGAGTTTTTTTTGGTGAACCAACATGTCTTAACATTTTGAAGGATGCGTAGGTGTTCGGTTAATTTTTTGGGCCTCGTAACGAAAAATCCCAAAAATTTGGGACACAAAAACAGTGAGCCTCCGCGACCTCTCCGCGTCGCGGAGATGCACTTCTCCAGGGGTGAAATGTTTCGTCGTTTTCCGTTCGACCCGGGAGTTTTTTTGGGAGTTTTTTTTGGTGAACCAGAATGTCTTGACATTTTGAAGGATGTGTAGGTGGTCGTTTAATTTTTCGGGGCCCGTAGCAAAAAACCCCAAAAATATGGGACACGAAAACAGTGGCCCTCCGCGACCAGATCGCGTCGCGGATGTGTCGCGAAGGTGCACATTTCCAGCTTTTGCTATGTGTTTACATCAAATCCTGGGATTTGTCCCAGCAATTGTTGTGAATAAAACAACAACTTAATAAGTTGCGGTCATATTATACAGTAATTGCAATAACTAGTCCAGCAAGTAGTCAACTTGCTATAAGAAATCAAAATAAAATGTGGAGTTATTTGACATCGAATAATTATATAAACAGAGAAATTCTTATAATTGGAGATATTTTGATTACTAAAAATATTCATCATCAACATTCCAAAAAAATCTAAAAAATAAAACAATACATACGTTTATCAAATAATAATCCCTGATCAACATCACCATAAAGTGTAGAAAATAACAAACATCAAAAAATAATATGTTCTTGACATCAATTACTGCTCCTCCGTAGATGTTGCTTGCTGCTCCTCCATCCCAGATGCTGCTGGCTGCTTGTCCTTCATCACAGCACTTTTGGCCTTTTTCCTTGCAGTCATGATTGCTTTTGAAACTTGTTTTCGCCTCCTGTGCTCTCGAATAGGAGTATAAGGTGACACCAACCTAGAAGACGGGATGACACCTCTTTTAGATTGGATGGTATTCAACGATTCCTTAAATGATAGCATCATTTCCATCATTTTATCCATCTTCTCATTATGTGACACTATCATTTCCATCATCCTGTTCATCCTGTCGTTGCAAGTTTCACAACCACAAGTTTGACAAGTTGCTCCCTTAGAAGTCCCGGCACCCAAATCACGGGATCTACCAAGGGTGAATGGAGTTCCAAAACCACATTCACCACCAAGAGGAGAGAATCCACCTATATGTTCATCCCCGGCAGCATTTGCACTTGGCATGGTAGCATCACCTACCCCTAACCCAGCAGCAGCATCAGCACCAACAACCCCAACCCCAACACCAACAGCAACATGAACAGGAGCATCCCTTTTGATGGCCGTTACCCCGACCAAATCTTTCACCATCCTCACAATCCTCGGATCCTCTTCTTTTTGCCTGAGTGGCATAAATCCCTTCCAAAAGTCCATATCCTTCTCACTTTCAGTCGGGATTAGCCACGGATAAACTACCTACAAATTTAATAAAATTATATTAGCAACAAAATAGTAAAGTACGAGAAGGAAAGCAATTTTTAAGAAGTACAACAATACTAAGACTTACCTCGTCCTCGGGTGGATCAAAGAGTTCATGCGCCTCCACTTTTGCATTAGTTGGCGCTGCCAACCATCGAAGAAGTCTCGGATAAGACACTTACTCGTCGAACTCTTTGAATGTTTTTCGAATATAAGGAATGGCCTCAAAAGCCCAAGCCTAAATAAATCAATGCCACGAAATGTTATTAATTAACACAATAAATTAATATAAAAAAAACAACGAAAATACAACACATATAACTTACCATAAATGCCCATGGAAAACCATATAGATTGGACGACTTTTTGGTTGATGTCGCCGCCTTCTTCAAATATTGTACTGTTAGTTCATAGCTATCCCGACCCTAAGGATATGCACAGAATGCATCTCGGTCGGCCGATAGCTTGAACCAAGAATCCTTTGCATTAGTCCCTCCATCTATACCCATAAGAATCACATGGACAAAGTAAACTAAACAGAGGGACTTCTTCACACTCCTCCTCACCTCACTTGACTGCAGAAGGTCAAGTATCTCCTTTGTTTTGCAATGCATCTTCCCCATTGCTTCACAAATTCTTTTATATGTCTTTTTAGTCTTTTTGGAAAAGAAGGGAGGAGGAGGTGGGACGTGACAATTCAAGCCAGTCACAATGCCAAACTCTCTCAGGCCAAAACAAACTGGCATTCCACAAAAATTTACCCAAAAGTCATTCTGGCTATTAATCCACCGACGAATAAGCTGATACATCAGCTTCATTTGAAATCGGGGGATGTTTCCCTCACCTATATCTAGGTATAATTTGCCAAATACCGTAGACCTAAAGTATCCTTCTAAGTCTTGCTTCACTAAAATACTTTTAAAATCCGAATATGGTTTCCCAAGTTCAGATTTTATCCATATATCCCCTCTCTCATGACGATTTAGAAACCCAGGCATGTCAAATCCATATTCGTCATACCTGAATGCCACAACTGTGGCAGTGTCTGAAGCAGGTGATGGACTCCCGACATCAGTTGAGGGTGTTTCTGCAGCAGGTGATGTACTCTCGTCACCAGCTACGTCAGTTGTTGCAACATTAGAGGCACTGTGTGCAGAAGCTGCTGGGCTGTGTGCAACATCTGAGGAAGAGCTTGCAGCAGCTGTTGGGCTCTGTGGAGCATCTGAGGAAGTGTGACCAACAGTTGCTGGGCTGTGTGGAGCCACCACTGGACTATCTGCAGAATCTGCTTGATTGGAACCAACACCAGCGTCAGCACACACTACTTCAACGAGACGATCCAGTTGTTGTTGTGTTTGATCATCGTCTTGCTCATCTTCCAATATAATCAGCCTTCTAGAACGTCTAGAAGGAGCACCGTCGGGTCTAAGATTTTTCGTTTTGGTCTTGCCATTTAGTATATATAGCCCTCTACCAAAAGATATCACCAATTTCAACAAGAGAGGGAAAAAAGGAAGGAAGCCTTTTTTCATTACTTGCTTCAAATTTACCCAAAATATAAATTAAGCAAAAAACAATAACACCCAATAAAAATCAGCAAACAAATCAAACATATTTCATAAAATTACTACAAAAACAATAACACCCATAAACCAAAGTGCAATGATGATTACTAAACCAACAAAGCACTCACACTTACCAAAAACCTAAGAATAATGGACGGTGAGATGACTGAGATGATTGAAAATTTGAAGAGTAGAGGGAAAATACTTACTTGAGTTGATGGTGAAATGAGTGTGTGTCGCGTAGGAGTTTGAAAACATGAAGAATGAGGGAAAAATTGAGATTGTAGGAGTAGAGGGCCGAGAAATCGGGTGGGGATTTGATATAAAGCCCTAAAAAATCGAAAGGGCCTTTATATAGTGGTGGGTCCACATGAAAATCGAGGCCCGAAATACACTGGTCCGCGACAGGTTCGCGTCGCGAACCTATCGCGCAAACACACTTGTCCAGGGAAATTATTCGGCCTCCCCAAGTGACCTTCTCCACGACGCGTACATGTCGCGGAGGTTCACTGCTTTCCGGGCATAATTTTTTGTGATTTTAAGTTACGGGCCCCGAAAAAATCACCAAAGAATGTCAATAGCCTAAAAACATCAACATCACTTATTGCAAAAAAAAAAATCAATATTTATGGACGGATGCCTGGGAATCGGTGATTGCTAGGAAATTTGCAGCAGCTGCTGGGAAATGTACAACAGTTGTTGTATTTTTCCCAGCAGATGTTGGACCCGACCTTTGATTTTTCGTTAGTACCTATGGGAAGATGCCTATAAGGGGATGCTATCATCCATATGTAGTGATAAGTTGAGTTTTGTTACTCCGACTACAAATAAAATACTAGATTCACGGGTGATATTATACATTGACTTCGCATACAGAGAAGTAATAAACAATCTATTGAGCAATTGCATATGTAAGTGATGGTGACTAAGTAAATCACACTTATTTCGGTGACTGTTTCGATTAATTAGTCGATGTGGTCATCTTTACAGATGAATATAAGGAATTTAGTCCAATTCAACACTAGAAATAACTCGATGGAAAATATTTTGTTACAAGTTGTTGTAGCAAGTTAGCAAGTTGCTGGATTATTCTCAGCAGCTGCTGAGAAATGTACAGCAGCTGCTGGGAAATTTGCAGCAGCTGCTGGGAAATGTACAGCAGCTGCTGGAAAATGTACAGCAGCTGCTGTATTTTTTACAGCAGATGCTGGACCCGACCTTTGATTTTTCGTTAGTACATATAGGAAGATGCCTATAAGGGGTTGCTATCAGCCATATGTAGTGATAAGTTGAGTTTTGTTACTCCGACTACAAATAAAATGCTAAATTCATGAGTGATCTTATACATTGCCTTCACTTACTCACAAGTAATAAACAATCAATTGATCAATTGCACATGTAAGCCACACTTACTTCGGTAGCTGTTTCCATTAATTAGTCGATGTGCTCATCGTTACAGATGAATATAAGGAATTTAGTCCAATTCAACACTAGAAATAACTCGATGGAAAACATTTTGTTACAAGTTGTTGTAGCAAGTTGGCAAGTTGCTGGATTATTCTCAGCAGCTGCTGGGAAATGTACAGCAGCTGCTGGGAAATTTGCAGCAGCTGCAGGGAAATGTACAGCAGCTGCTGGGAAATGTACAGCAGATGTTGGATCCGACCTTTGATTTTTCGTTAGTACCTATAGGAAGATGACTATAAGGGGATACTATCAACCATATATTTGGGAAGGGCATTTGCTAGGAAATGTAAAGCAGCTGTTAGAGAAGTGCTGTCACGCGACTCATCCGCGACGCGGAGAGGTCGCAGAGGCTTACTGTTTTTGTGTCCCAAATTTTTGAGATTTTTCGTTACGGGGCCCGAAAAATTCACCGAACACCTACGCATCCTTCAAAATGTTAAGACATGTTGGTTCACCAAAAAAACTCCCGGGTCGAACGGAAAACGGCGAAACATTTCACCCTTGGAGAAGTGCATCTCCGCGACTCATCCGCGACGCGGAGAGGTCGCAGAGGCTTACTATTTTTGTGTCCCAAATTTTTGAAATTTTTCGTTACGGGGCCCGAAAAATTCACCGAACACCTACGCATCCTTCAAAATGTTAAGACATGTTAGTTCACCAAAAAAAACTCTCAAAAAAACTCCCGGGTCGAACGAAAAACGGCGAAACATTTCACCCCTGGAGAAGTGCATCTCTGCGACTCATCCGCGACGCGGTTAGGTCGCGGAGGCTCACTGTTTTTGTGTCCCAAATTTTGGGATTTTTCGTTACGAGGCCCGAAAAATTCACCGAACACCTACGCATCCTTCAAAATGTTAAGACATGTTGGTTCACCAAAAAAAATTCTCAAAAAAACTCTCGGGTCGAACGGAAAACGGCGAAACATTTCACCCCTGGAGAAGTGCATCTCCACGACTCATCCGCGACGCGGTTAGGTCGCGGAGGCTCACTGTTTTTGTGTCCCAAATTTTTGAGATTTTTCGTTACGGGGCCCAATTGCACAAGTAATATACAATGTATTGAGCAATAATAAATTGAGTAAAAATGTATTCAAATAATAATAATACTGATAATATTAAATAACAATAAATGTTAATTGTTCCATACTTAACATGCAGAATGAAAGACGTTTACAAACACCAAATAAAAGAGAGTGTTCTTATGAAACATTTCGCTCAGAGCAAGTAGTTCTCTTGTGTCCAACCCTTTTGCAGATGGAACATCTATTCTTCTTGCTTGACAGTGATTGTCCGATACTTGGACGCCGCTTCTTTGCCCTTCTTCCCACCTTTCCCGTCACAACATGTGGAGGAAGTATTTCCCTTTCTAAAATCTCCCTAGGAACCTCCCAAAATTCTTCAGACGACGCGGGATTGATTTCCTCCACGTATGCAAGGATGTATGTCTCTACCTTATAATATTCAGAAGAATACTCATAAATACACCTTCCATAATCTTCACCATATTGACTCCGAAGCGCGGCCATCGCATGAGGACAAGGAATTTTATCAAGATCGAACACTCTGCAACTACAAGATTTGCAATGAAGATCAACATTTGCCACTGCATCATGTCCGGAGACAGCATATCTATAGTTGGCAATTGGATGAACCAACAGCTTGTTCCCTATAATAGTATTTTTGGAGATCACCTCCTCTATCGAAAGGACCAAGATGGTTGATGCATTGGTAAACTCCATTCTTCTTTGGTGAAATTTTTCCCCAAAGTTCTTGATTATTGCATCAAATAGAGCAGGAATTGGAAATTCTCTTTCAACAACAAAAAAAGAATTAATCGACTCAGCTATGTTTGATGTCATAATACCGAACCTGTAAATGTTGCAATAGATATAATAGAATTTAATAACTACCATTATTAAGAATAGAGAATTCTACAACAGATAATTAAGATGTTCCAGCAGTTGCTTCGACACAAACATCATCAGCATCATAAATGTAACAATTGCAGCAGTAACTTACACATACCTATTTCCAGGAAAAAATGCCCTGCTCCATCTGTGAAATCCAATTTCTTGAAGATGTACGGCAGCCTGTGGAACCATATCTCTTATTTGATTGAAGTGATCATTAAACTCACTTACATTGTATGCTTGTGCAGCCTGGTAAAAATGATAAATGATTCTTCCATTGTGAAATTGGGTTCGAATGTTTTCACCAAGGTGGCACATGCAACAACCATAATGAGCAGAAGGGTAGACATTTGAAACCATTTTTTTAATGCTTGGATGCCTATCCGAAATTATGCACAATTCCGGAGTATCGTCTACAAAACTTCTCATTTGCTCAAAAAAATACCGATAAGCGGCATCACATTCGGAGTCAACAACACAGAATGAGACAAGAAAAATATGTTTCTCAGCATCCTGTGCAACAGCTGACAACAAGATGCCACCATACTTGCCTTTCAAAAATGTTCCATCTACGGCTATGACTTTTCTCATATGCCTAAAACCAACAATCCAAGCTCCTACGGCCACAAAAAAATACTTAAATTTACCATTTTCATCTACCTCCAACGCCGTTTTGGTCCCCGGATTTACAGTGCTAAGCATATGGCGATATGCGTCAAGCATCGCATATCCATGCTCGTGTGTTCCCCTTATCAAAGATTTTGCAATTTCAATTCCTTTCCAGAGTTTCCAATAACTAACCTTGCATCCCAATTCAACCCGAAGTGAGGTTCTCATATCTCTGGTAGACGGCCCTTTACCCTCGGGGAACTTATCTTTGAAGTATGCGCCAATTACCTTGGCCGTAGCATGGGGATTGTGACTCGTCAGATGCTGAGAACCACAAGTGTGAAACTTTTCATACTTTCTGATGTAAAATCTATCAGAACTTTCGAGCTTCACTGCTCTCAACCACCATTTGCACTCGGGATGTACACACTTGACGCAATACACATTACGCGAGTTAATCACTTTTTTTAATCTAAAATCTTTCTTCAAACAAGCCATTTTCAATGTAATATGTAAATCTTCCTTATTCTTAAATGTCATACCATTATGAAAACCTGTTTCATCATCTTGAACGTGATTCGACTGTGTCGATTGTGTATTCGCTAGTGTGTTGCTCCCAACTTCTGGGGTCGGCGTCAGCTCACCTCCACTTGCTCTATCTGGAATTTCCATAGCCATCAGAGGACATTCATCATTCACAATTTCGAGATTTTAATGTGAATTTTGGTTCTTTAACGCCCTTTCAACCATGTATACCCGTAGAATGGGTCTTCCTTCATCTTCCAAATAAATCCGTAAACTCACTTGAATTTTTATTCAAAAAGGAGCCACTCTCTGTTTTTCACCACAAGAATGCATGTAAGTGATGACGATATCTTCCGGCTCACAATTTAATTCACAGCTACAAATAATTTGATTTACAAAATCCTCGTACGAGATATCTCGATTCACAATCATCGCTATCGTCTCGGCCATTTCTTTGCCTTTCCAACGCCAAATAAAACGATTGTTCGACTCAACCCATTCACCATGACAATCAACTCCTAATACTATTTTGTCTCCCATGGATGATCTTCAAGCTACCTATATGAGTAACAGTTAAAAGCGCAACATGAGAAAAGTGTACAGAAATACAACAATTGTTGTATTCAATTCAGCAGCTACTTCATCATATGAAACCAACTTTGTTAGTCCAGCAGCTGCTGGACTGAGTCCAGGAGCAACTGCACGCAGTCCAGCAATTGCTGCGTCTTCCCCAAAATGACTCAACAGTGAAGAAATGGCAACAATGGCCGAAACATCAACAAAAGCATAAAACACAATTAAATAACACCACATACACTTTTATCAGTCATAATAAGGATGGAAACTTACCTTTCAAGTACTTTCGAAACCTACCCAAACAAATGCCCCAAAAAATTTTATTTCTTTTCACCCAAATTTGAAGCTCAAATCTTGTGTTGAGAAAATACTAACAACAACAACAACAAAAAGAAGAAGAAGAAGGAGAACAAGAAGAAGAAGAACAAGAAGAAGAAGAAGAAGAAGAACTACAACAACAAGAAAAGCAAAGGAACTGATGCAAATGGGGGAAAATTTTTCGCGGGGAATTGGGTGAACGTTTGGGGGGGGGGGGTATTTAAGGTATTTTTTATTGGGTGAGTTAAAGTGTATAAAAATAAACTTGGGGACCTTTTTGAACATTGACTAACATCATTAACTATTTTGTCACCTACTTAATTATTAAAACTAGTGTCACTTTTTTTTAATTTCCACACTAGTTTGTTACCCTTAATTAAAACCCCTATGTTACTTCACCGGTGATACCTTAGAAAGAGCTTAGATAGTGAGAGAATATGTAGCAATAACAAATTTAGCTACAATTAAGGAAAATAGATAAAATCCCTCACAAACTTGTCCATGAAACATACATAAGAACTAAAACTTCATGGATGATTATATACCCCATAATTAAGTTTCAACTGAATTTAATACCTCCTAAAAATAAAGAACCATTTGTGTTGTGCGAGGTGTTCTACATGGACATCCACCTGTCAAATCTTCCTCTTTTATTTTTTTTTCTTTCACCATTTCCTGAGAAAGAGGGAGTATTTTCAATGATTTGGATGGAGCTTGTATCTAATGCTACCTTTCTGGGCTTTGTTCAATCATGGCAATTGGAAAAACATTTGATCTATATTTTGACAGTGTTACATTTAAGAATCAAAGAAGGAATGGAGACATGCTGCCATGGGTCGGTTGAGAACAGAGAGAAAGAAGAAACCTTTTTATTTCCTCTGTAAAAGTTCTTCTCTCTCTTTACACTAAGTCCCATATATATACATATTGTATAGAGTGTAATAAAATGAAACTAAGTAATTAAAACTAATATTGCCCAATAGCTTTTAAGTATCAACAGCCCCCCGCAAGCTGGAATGGGTAACCAGACCAAGCTTGGAGTAAAAAGTGCGATGGAGAACACCCGGAAGAGACTTGGTGAAAACATCAGCAACCTGTGAACCAGTTGAGATGCCACGAAGGGATATAAGACCATCACGAAGAACATCACGAACAAAATGGCAATCAACCTCAATATGCTTCGTCCGCTCATGGAACACAGGGTTCGTAGCAATGTGAATGGCAGAGGTATTGTCACAGAACACAACAACAGGGGCAACGGAAGGAACAGACAATTCTGCTAATAAACGAACAAGCCAAACAATTTCGGCAACCAATTGACGAAGGGCTCTATACTCAGCCTCAGCGGATGAGAGAGCAATGGTAGGTTGTTTCTTGGACTTCCATGAGACTGGGCAACCACCTAAAAGTAAAACATATCCACTAACAGATTTGCGACTGGAGGAACAACTAGCCCAATCAGAATCACAATAACCTTCAAGAGAAAAAGTGGGAGAACTGTTGAGAAAAAGACCCAGATCAGGGGTGCCAGCTAAATATCGAAGTACATGTAAAGCAGCTTCATAATGAGGGATCCGAGGCTGGGACATAAACTGACTCAAATGTTGGACACTGAAAGAGATATCAGGTCTTGTATGCTGGAGGAAGTTCAGTTTGCCAACAAGCTTTCGATACATAGAAGGATCAGGCAGAGGATCCCCCGAGTCAGTTGCAAGCTTAATATGTGAATCCAAAGGAGAAGACACAGGACAAACATCAGCACAATTAAACTCATGTAGAAGATCAGTGAGAAACTTTTGTTGAGTAACCAAGAAACCTTTAGGAAATCTGATTAATTGTAGTCCCAAAAAATAATGTGCCTCACCCAAATCTTTGATCTTAAACTGATCATCTAGAAATGATTTGAGAGAAGCAATCGCCACCTTGTCATTCCCAGTAAGAAGGATGTCATCAACATAGACAGCCACAACAGTGAAAGACTGCCCATCAGACTTAAGAAACAAAGAATAATCATTCTTGCTACAATAGAATCCCTTAGACAACAAAGCAGAAGAAAGTTTGGCATACCATTGCCTAGAAGCCTGTCGCAGACCATAAAGAGATTTGTTGAGTTTGCATACTAAAGTGGAGGAAGTAGAATCAGGTGATGTAACTCGTAAACCAAGAGGCACTTTCATATACACCTCTTCTTCAAGATCCCCATGCAAAAATGCATTATTAACATCTAACTGATGGACTACCCATCCATTCTTCACAGCAACAGTCAAGATACATTTAATGGTGGTCAGTTTCACAACTGGGGAAAAAGTTTCAGTGAAATCAACTCCTTCCTTTTGAGTATCACCTCTTATCACTAGTCTAGCTTTGTATCGCTCAATGGTACCATCAGCCTTCTGCTTAATCTTGTACACCCATTTAGAGGAAATAGCCTTCTTACCGGGAGGAAGGGGGACAATAGTCCAAGTGTTATTGGCCTGTAAGGCCTCAAATTCCTGGAGCATAGCCTGCTGCCAAGCAGGATTAGAAATAGCCTGATGATAGAATTGAGGCTCAAGCAAGTCACTGTCAACAGTATTAGAGATATCCTTGGATTTAAAAGCACTAGAACAAGAATATTGTTGCAAATAAGGAGGTGGAACTGAGACCCTGGATGACCTTCGCAATGGTACAGGAGCAACAGCGGGGGAGATGGTGGGAGGAGCAGTAAAAGAGGGAGACCCAGGAGGAATAACGTGTGGATAAGTTGGAGAAGTGGGAGCGGGAGCAGAAGAAGGACGAGGAGAAGTGGAAAAAGGAACGAAACAATCAGGAACATCAGGTGGAGGAGAAGGAAACATAGAAGTAAGAGAAGAAGAGTAAGGAAAAGTGGTCTCATGAAACAGGACATCCCTAGAGAAGAAAACTGTCAGTTTGTCCAGGTCAAGAAGTTTATATGCTTTCTTGGTCATACTGTAGCCAAGAAAAGCACAACTGATGGATCTGGATTTAAATTTATCCCTATAAGGCTTAGGTACTGTAGCAAAACTAAGACAACCAAAAGGTTTGAGATGAGAGTAAGATGGAGTGGTTTTATATATGAGACTGTAAGGAGTGTTATTTTGCAATAAAGGTGAAGGAAATCGATTAATAAGGTAAGTAGCAGTGAGGACACACTCTCCCCAATACTTGACAGGGAGTTTGGACTGAAATAACAGAGATCTAGCAGTCTCCAATAAATGTTTGTGTTTTCTCTCGACAACACCATTTTGTTGTGGGGTATGAGGAGTAGAGGTTTGATGGACAATGCCAAGAGAAGAGAAAAAAGAGGATGCCTCAGTGCTAGAACCTAACTCAAAAGCATTATCAGATCTTACAATCTGAACTGTAGTATGAAATTGAGTTTGTATCATGAGAACAAAAGATTTGATCAAGGAAAAGGCATTGGACTTGGTAGATAGTAAATGTGTCCATGTGGCCCTGGAAAAATCATCCACTATCGTCAAAAAATATTTATAACCATTATAAGTTTGAGTATGGTAGGGTCCCCAAAGATCAATGTGAATGAGTTGAAAAGGGGAAGAGGTTTTAATGGAACTTTCAGGAAATGCTAGTCTTTGTTGTCTAGCCATAGGACACACTTTACAGATGAATTCTTGCCTTTTAGGTAATTGAGCATTTATGGCATCAATGGATTTCATCTTATGATAAGGCATGTGCCCTAATCTTAAATGCCAAATTAAAGCAAGGTCATTATGAACAGAAGAGCATATAAAAGAAGGAGAATCAGAAACAGTTTTATTATGAACAGTAGTAGAAGTAACAATTTCATCGTCAACACAAGTAGTAGCTGCAATAGAATTTACAGAGTGAGAAGTAACGAGAGATTTTGGATGCAGAATGTAGAGCCCTTGAGACACTTTACCAAGCTCCAGTGGCCTCTTCAGAGAAGGGCCCTGTAGAACACAAGTAGAGGAAGTGAAGTAAGCCCCACCATTTAATTGGACTAATAACTTGTGTACAGAAATCAAGTTATACTGGAAAGAAGGGACATAAAGAACATCTGTTAATATTAATTCAGGGGACAGAGTAAGTGTTCCGGTACAAGTAACTTTGACCATATAACCATTAGGCAAGGTAATGAGATAAGGAATAGGAAGAGGTGTGATGTTACTAAGAAAAGATTTTATGGGGGTCATGTGATTGCTAGCACCTGAGTCTATGATCCAAGGATTATCAACTATCTTAGACATGTGACAAGCAAAGAAACAACAATTGCTAAAATCAGAAGTGCTTACTAAACCTGAATAAATGGCTGATTCGTTCCCATTCTGGTCAAGGTACATATTCTTCATCTGTTGTAGCATATTCATCATGTGAGTCAACTGATCTGGTGAAAATGGGGCCAAATTAGCAGCATCAACCTGGTTAGACTTCTCTGCAACTTCAGACTTCACATCAGTGTGTGAATCAATACCTTGAACACAAGCAGCTGTAGATTTCCTATATGGAGTGGAAGCTTTAGGAGTGTTGTTTTGATTACTATGTTGGTTTGGTTGGGAACCATTCTGATGTTGAAGCTTTCGACAGTTTCCAATAACATGACCAGGTTTCTTGCAATATCGACAAAACAAGTTGTTCTTTTTGTTATCAAAATTCACCCTTTGTGGATATTGAGGCCTAGGTGGATAAGAAGGCTTAGGTGCAGCAACAAAAAAAGAAGCGGCATCTGTGTTAAAAGAAGGAGTCACAGTATGTGCTTCAAGTTGACACTCATCATTAATCAGCATAGAATATGCTGTATCCACATCAGGAAGTGGTTTCATCATCAAAATATTTCTCCTTACTCCTGAATACACCTCATTTAAACCCATCAACAGCTGATGTAACCTTTGTTCCTCTTCCATCTTCTGAAAAGCTTCTTTGCAACCACATGTGCAATGAGGATAAGTAAGTGAATATGCAAGTTCATCCCATAACTTCTTGATTTTTGAAAAATAGGATGCAATACTTGAAGACCCTTGAGTAATGGAAGCAATCTCTTTCCTAATCTGATGGACTTTTGTCCCATTTGCCTGTCCATACCTCCTCTCAATATCTAGCCACAATTTATCTGCAAACTCTGTGTACATGACACTCTCTCTGATCTCAAGTTCAAGACTATTCAACAACCAAGCAAGGACCATATCATTCGCCCTAGACCATGGCTCAAAAAGAGGAGTATTGGGAGCCGGTCTACTTAGGGTTCCATTGATAAGTCCTAATTTGTTCTTACAAGAGAGTCCTATCAACATGCTCCTTCTCCAACTCCCATACCCTGTGCCATTGAACTTAGTAGTGACTAAAATCGTGCCTGGGCTATCAGAAGGATGCAAAAAATATGGATGTGAAGACTCAACTGTGAAAGGAGTAAAACCTTCCGTTGATGCACTAGCAGTCATATCCGGAGAATTCGACATATCCGGAGAATCCGAAAAAAATTGATGAATAGGTACGCTAGGAAAATTAGGGCAGAAACCAAATTGAAAGGAACAATTAGAACATAATACCGAAACACCTTCGCAGTTGAAGAGGAGATTCTGCAGTAACCTTCATCTTCATTTAGAAACTGACAACTTTCTGAAACCCTAACTTCTTATTTGTTAGTCATTGAAGCACCCAAATTAAGAAAAATAGTAACAAGGGTAATATCGCTCGAAAGCTGAGATGAAGAGCTGCACAATCACATGGCTCTGATACCATGTTACATTTAAGAATCAAAGAAGGAATGGAGACATGCTGCCATGGGTCGGTTGAGAACAGAGAGAAAGAAGAAACCTTTTTATTTCCTCTGTAAAAGTTCTTCTCTCTCTTTACACTAAGTCCCATATATATACATATTGTATAGAGTGTAATAAAATGAAACTAAGTAATTAAAACTAATATTGCCCAATAGCTTTTAAGTATCAACAGACAGTGCAATTTTGATACAACTTTGAATAGCAAACTGATGTCTATAGCCATGGTGGTTGCACTTTCTCTTTCATTTTGTTCAAATCTAACAAATCTGAGTCCTGTGTTTTTCCTTTTGCTTTGTTCAATAACTCATTCGAATCAGAAAATCCGTTACAATTTGCTTTGAAATTTCAGCTTTAACAAATCAAGATTTTTTAGTACCAAAATAATTTTGTTTCTCAAGCTTATCTTTGTTTTGCCATCTTGGTGAGAAATTAAAGATATATTAATGGTAATTTGTATTTTAGAAGAAGAAGCCTCCATTCTTGTTTGATTTTAAAATTATAGATCAAAAAATATGAAGGATGAAAAGCATTAAAAAAAAATAGAGACATTCACCAGAAAAAATGTCCCACAAAATTTCCAATATATTTTAAAGTAAAAACTTAAAAATATTTAATCGATATTACTTAAAATTATTAATATTAATAATATTCATGAAATATTTATTTAATATATAATGAGATAATTTAATATCATATGATTTATATCATATAAAAAATAAATTTACAAATAAATATTGAGCCCTGCATAATACAAAATCATGCGGGCTTGGTTTCTGTTCTTTCTTTGCTTTTTTTGTTTTTTACTTTTTGTGGCGTGCAGACTTGGGCTTTGCCAATGTAATGCTTGTATTTTTTTGTTTTCAAAATAAATATAGTTACGTATTATTTACAAAAAAAATAATTGAAATTTATAAAAAAAAATATATATTAATTATACAATATAATTTATCAAAAATCATAAAAGTATATTCTAATTATATATATAATAAAAAGTATATCTTAATTATATATATATAGAGAGCGCGCGCTTATCTATACATGAGTTCTACACTAATTATGCATTATAATGCACTTAAAAGTTAAATATAGTTTAATTATACATGAAGTATATATTAACTATTGAATAAGAAACAACTCAAAATCATCACCTCTAAATATACTCAAATTTTAAATATGAAATCTTCTTAATATTTTGAGTCTTTCAATATATAATCCAATTAAAAAAAATTATATTTATGATAATTAATTGTTTTAAAAATATATAAGGACAAATTAGAGAAGAAAAAGGGAGGAGGAAGAAGCAGAAGGGAGGAAGCAGGCGTCACTCATGGCTACGACGGTCTTTTTTTCAAAATAAAAAAGGTCAAATGACCATTTTCAATAATAAATGACTTATTTTTTAAGTGGTTATTTTTTGTGTAACCTAATATACATTTTGTTTAATTTTTCTTTTCTTAAATTATCAAATAATTTGTTAATAAAATTTAAAAGACTGCTTAAAAAATAAATTTATATGTTAAAAACTATTAAAATCCCAACAAATATTAGATCGAATTCTATAATTTTAAAATTACAAAAGTCCAAAGCAAAAAATCATAAAAGTTGAATCCATTTAGTGATTGCAAGAGCCTCCAAGACATTACAAGTATTTGTTTTTTCCTCCATTTTCCAATAAGTAAATGCATTAAAGAAGAAAGTTTTAGTTTTTCTTGCTTTTTTTTTTTTCTCCCCATAAAAACTACAAGTGGCTATTCGTTTATCCAATATTAACATTACTCATAGGGTATCTAATAAATAGGAGAATTTTTTTTCGTATTTCTTGTACAAAGTTATTTTAATTTATGCTATTTTTAGAAGAAATCATATTGGATATACAAAAATATTTATTTTCAATCATTCAATTTATAAGTATAATATCTGATAATGTGCTTTCATGCAATTGTGCTAAGAATGGTCAGTTTAGGTTGGCTCTTGGGTCCCACATACATGTATTATATATACACAGACTATCTTCACAAGGTAAAACTCAAAAGACTCTTTTCTCTCTGTAAGAAGACCCTCTCTTTTGAATTCAGGTATTTCTTGTCAATAAATTAGTTTAAGCTATTTGTCAAAGTTTATATTCTTCTATATTCAACGTAATTAATACTCTTCCCGTGACTACTATTGATTTTGTATACACATCAAAAAATAACAGGGAAAATATTATTATATTACCCTTTGCATTTGGCAAGGGTACAATAGATATAAATATAATTAATTGATTATTCAGATTGAACACATATCGTTGAACATCTATATTTTCAGTATGACAGACAAAAAGAGTTTGAACAAAGGAGTAATATAAAGTATCATATATGTTTCTGTTCGACTTCCTCCGTCTCTTGTTTCTATGATTTTTTCCATGACATAATTAGCTCTCTATGATAATCAAGTAAAAAAGCGAAACCAAACTTCATACCAATCTAATATTTACATATTCAGGTTTGAAGGAAGAGGAGCACAAAAATGGGAGGTGGTGGTAATATGACTGTTAGAACTGAACAAAAGAAAAATCCTCTCCAAAGAGTTCCATCTTCAAAGCCACCTTTTACCATTGGTGACATCAAGAGGGCTATTCCTCCCCACTGCTTCCAACGATCTCTAATTCGCTCATTCTCCTATCTTATTCAAGATCTAATACTTGTCTACATCTTTTATTACATCGCCACCACTTACTTTCACCTCCTTCCATCCCCATATAGTTATCTAGCATGGGCTACTTACTGGATTGCTCAAGGTTGTGTTGGTGAAGGAATATGGATCCTTGCCCATGAATGTGGCCACCATGGATTCAGTGATTACCAATGGGTAGATGACACTGTTGGTCTTATCCTCCACTCTGCACTTTTAACACCATACTTTGCATGGAAACACAGTCATCGTCGTCACCACTCCAACACTGCTTCCCTTGAAAATGATGAAGTCTACAAACCAAGAATTAAATCAAAACTAAGATGGTACTACAAATACTTGAACAATCCAGTAGGACGAGTGCTCATACTTGCCTTCACCCTCACTTTCGCCTGGCCTTTGTACTTGATCTTCAATGTTTCCGGAAAAAAATATGACCGTTTTGCAAGTCATTATTATCCTTATAGCCCAATATATACTGATCGTGAGAGGCTACAAATCTACATTTCAGATGCAGGTGTGATTGCAACTGCTTATTTGTTGTATCGCGTTACTTTGACCCAAGGGCTACCTTGGGTTGTCTGCATCTATGGGGTACCCCTCCTTATTGTGAATGGCCTTGTAGTGTTTATCACTCTTTTGCACCACACTCACTCCTCATTGCCACATTATGATTCATCCGAGTGGGATTTTCTGCGAGGAGCTCTAGCTACGGTAGACAGAGACTATGGCTTCCTAAATAAGGTCTTCCACAATGTTACAGATACTCATGTTTTGCATCATATATTCCCATACATATCTCATTACAATGCAATGGAGGCAACAAAAGCTATCAAACCATTGTTAGGAGAATACTATAAATTTGATGATACCCCAATTTTAAAGGCAATGTGGAGGGAGACAAAGGAGTGCATCTTTGTGGAAAAAGAGAAGGATAAAGGTGTTTATTGGTACAAGAACAAGTTCTGAAAGTTGTACACCAAGAAATAGTCATTTAGAATTGGTTAAATGTTAAATCTAAGTGGTTGTAAGTATTTTGAATTGTGTTTTTTTTTTAAATTGTATTGCCAATGTTTGTTATAGTCGTCACTACTATGTTGTTAAATCTATTGTTATGCAATAAAACTAAAAGTCTACCTTATCACTACAAAAAAACCTCTGAATTACCAACAAATTTTCTGTTGGTAAATTGATTAAATTGGTTGGCAAATGATTTTCCCAACCGAATACAAACTAATATTAATCCGTTGCTAAAAAGCTTGTCGGTAATTAGTTAGTTGGTAAAATTGCTAACAAAAAATCAGTTGGTAAACACATAAAAAAATTGTTGGTAATTGTTGTAACATAGCATCAAAATTTTCGTTGGTAAATTCGCTAACCAATTTTCAGTAGGCATATTGATGGTAAGTTTACTAATAAACAGAAAAAGAGTTAGTAGATTTGGTTCTTTATTATTTAATTCTGTTAGTAATATGTTGGGAATATAGTAATAAAAATAAAATATTGTTAATATTCCGTTAGTAATTATCTAACAAATAACAACTTAGTCGGTAAGTTAGATAGTAAATTCAACATAATACATTAGTAATTGGTTAGGAATTTTAGTAAAAAAAAATGTTGGTATTTCATTGGTAAATTGCCAACAGATTTTAAATCTGTTAGTAAGTATGACTATATACTTTTGTAACTTACATTACTAATTGGTTAGTAATTTTGGAAACAAAAAGTTCATTAGTAATTCGTTAGAAAGCTTACTAACTGATTGTTATTTTGTTGGTAATATATATCATTTATGTTTAATATTCAGTTAGTGATTGATTGGTAATGTATATTGCCATATTTCTGATGGTAATTTGATAATAAAGTTTCACATTATATATTTATACTAATCAATAGTTTTTATGAATTTTGAAGAGCCCTTGAACAGAAAATATAACTTAATTAAACAATGCAAATCATAATATAAAGAGTTCAAAATAAATTCAAATACGAAAACAAACAATGCAAATTCCACCTAAGATAGTTTGGAAAATGGCTCATATCGTCATTTGATAATGAGAGATGTCTAAGCTAATGTGGTTTTTCACTGGGAGATGTACCGGGGGGTGGTTTAGGTAGGCCAGCTATGAGGATGGACAAACGTTCTTGGAGAATCTTATCAACTTGCTCTTTCATTTCTAGCTGCATTTCGTTTTTCATTTCTTCACGTAATTCATGTCTTATCTCTTCTCTCATCCCTTCTCTCATCTCATGCTTCATCTCCTCCTTCATTTCTTGAACATATGCCTTCACGCGGGCATCAAAATCACAATCTTGAGGTTGAGCAGTTGGAAAAGATGATGAACCACTGTTCCCATAGAAAATTGCTTGAGAACCAAGACCATATATGCATGCCTTCTTAATCCCACCCACTTTATCCATGTAAATTTTTGAGAAGTCAACTGTTGGAGACTCGCCAGATTCATCTACAAGTTGAGATGCAGATGCGATCTTACATATTATAGCATCCTGAAAAGTTAAAATATATGGTATTATTGTAAGAAAAAACATCCAACAATTATAAAGAGACAACACAATCGATATCAACCAACTATTTCATTGGTATTAACCATTTTAAACAAACTTTGATGAGTCAAGACAGCAGCCAAACAAGACAATTATATTCGTATTAAATTTTCAAATGAATATCACAGGGCTGAAATGATATAGAAATGTCAAAAGATGCAAATTCATGATTTAGAATCCTTACAATAATGTTATAGCACTAAATATCCATATGGACTCAGTTGAATGTCGTTGCCTATGTCATAGGAAAAGCATACAAAATTCCCTTCATGTGTTCTTTGACTGCGCATGGACCACAAAGCTTAAAAATGCCTCATAGATTGGCTGAAAATGTAACTACAAGTTGGAGACATTCTTTTTTAAAGTGTATTTTATTTATCTTTTGAAAAAATATGAATACATTTTCTGTGAGATCCTTACAATCAATGATATTATTAGTCAGATTTGAAGATAATAAAACTATTTAGTTACAAGGAGAGATGAGATAAAAATCTTTTGTAAGGGGATAGAGAGTCCTACTAATGAAGCACAAATACTTAAATGTTTCTTAAATATTGAGATTTTATTAGTAATAATTTTTCACTTCCAAGAAACAGTAAGCACATCATAATGAGTAATAAAGAAATTAATAGCAAGTTCTAATTAACAAGCTACAGTAGTTATGCTAATGCCTATGAATCTTATCAACACTGCCTCTATTATTTTCTAACAATATATCATCAGAAAAAAATAATGTTTAGTACACTTGACTTTGTTAAAGAGACATGTTTTATTGTTGTTTATCATGTTAACAGTACCTAATCTTATCATACACTAAGAAACTCATCAAAACTAAATGACCCCTAGTGTTTTGGTTCACTGTCCAAGGAAGTAGTGTACATGATCTGTGATAAGACTTGCCTTTGTAGCTCAAACTCTTCAAAATATTGATGGTTGTGGAGTTGATCCTCCAAAAGTAGTATATTTTTAGGATTTAATACAACTATGACAATATTCTTGAAGTCCGAGAAACACAGAGAGCAGCACATTAGGGGCTCGAATCTTGCTGGAAAACTAGGTCTTAAATGGAAAAGTCCAAAGGAGTGGATGTGATATCCACCTAATTTTTAAGTTGTAATCGATGACTTTTCAGTTATCAAGAACAATGCAAATTAAATATAGAACAAGGGCATTTTGGTGAACAAGAGACTCCTCAAAACAAACTTTTCTTTCACTCAAAATTTTATGGTCTCCAAAGGCTCAATTCAGAGTGAGATAACACCTAAAGTGCTGAACTCAGACTTTAACTTGTTTCAATTTACTCATGGCTGAATATTTACCATGTGTTCAAAGCACTTACTCAAACTCTTCAAAAGTGCAACTAAGTTTGTGTTATATCCTCCAAAAATCTACAAAAATAGTGCATTTTTTAAGGATCTAACACCTGTGTGGCATCATTTTTAAAGAGGCCGAACAACACAAGTAGAAGCTTAGCCCTTTGTTTGTTTTCTTTTATCATCACTATCAGAGTACTCCCACAAATCAGCTTTTCGAGAAAACAATTGAGCTAAGGATACCAGATAAAGAATTAATGAGTTCCTTTCTTTTTTCTGTTTCTCATTTCTTTCTTTCCAGTTACAAATAGGTATTGGAACTCAAAACTTTACAACCTGCAAATTGGAATCTACCAGTAGGATGAACAAAACTTGTGTATAGTTGTATAGGAAAAAAACTTATGGAAGGATTCTTGTCAATAGAATAAAGGAAAGAGTCCTTGTGTCATTGTATCTATTCGCAGTGAAAGAACAGAATAATGAAAAAAAACTAATGGTAATTTAAATGAATTATTGAAGTTAGGGTAATTTATACTAGCAAACTAAAAATTTTAATGTGGGTCAAAGGTTGATATCTGTACATCTTTATATACGAGTGGAATGTACGTTTCATCTATCCATGTTCATGTAGCACTTCACTTGGATAGGAAGCTCATACAAGGTATAATACAACTTAGTAATTTGGAGGTCATCACTTAAAGAAGCAAGCATTTCAGCAACTTGATTGTTCCCTCTCTGAACATATTGAATATTAAAACCATTCACACCTTTGAGCTTCTTAATATCATTAATAATTTTCATAATACTCTAGGAGCCTGCTTTTACCCTTAAACTGTCTCAACTAAAAACTTAGAATCACTTTCAGCTACTACGAATTAAAATCCATTCTATAAACACTAATTGATATCTAGGAGAGAGTTGAGGCCTCAGCCCACTTGTTACAGTACTTCCTCCACCACAGTTATCATTTGTACGACTTATATTAACATATATTTTGATACATGAACCTATAGGTCCGATTTAGTGGATAAAAGCAGTCTTCTTAGCCATTATGTTTCTGTCCAGGTTACAAGTTTTATCCTCCCAATTATGTCCCAAGTTAGTCTTTAGAACTTGCATCTTTCTATAATAACAAAGATCCTCTCTGTTACTTATAGAAATGCACAGATCTTAGTTCCTATTTAATATAATCACGACAGTAATGTCTCTTTCTGTTAACCTCCAATATTCTAACCATGTGATTAATGTTTGGGATAAACACGATGAACGATTAAGCAGCTTCTCAACAAAAATTTAGAAAGATAATCGACAATATTTGACGTTACTTACATATGTGCGCTTAGACTTCAGATCCACAAACTCATCATTTGCTTTGGTATGTGTCTTCTTCAAAAGTTCATGCGGATGAGGTGGTCGTCCAAGTACGTTTGCCTAAAATTAAAATTACATATATAAAAGTTATTACATAAGGAATAAAGTCTAAGAAACCGTAACTTGGCAAAACAAAAATGATTGTACCAGTTGTCTTGCATGCTCTCGGTGAGTGCGGGAACCTCCTGTATGGCGTGATGGACCAGATCCTTCACCACATTTCTCACTTAGTCGATTTTTAGAACATTGTGCAGATTTAGCTTTAAAGGCCTCAGTTTCATAGTGAGGCTTCCAGCTCTCCCAAATAGATTTTGGGATATTTTTTTGTTTCTCCTCAGAGGATCTTGCTTCAGATAACATACCCTTGTATTGTATTGAATATTTTTTCATAAAATGATCCTTTATGGAACCTTCAATTACAGTATCCCAATAAAATCGCTTATGTTTAAATAGACAAAATAAAAATGATCACATGAATTGGTATAATAGAAATTCTAAATCCATTAATGAAATGGTAGTAATATAGAATTTATGGAAAAATAGATAAATAAGTATTATAGTAGAAGTAAGCACAATCAGCTATGGGAAGATGAACCAAAATAAGCATCACGAGTGTTGAAAAAGTATGAAAAGAGAAATAGTATATTGAAGAAATTGGGATGAATATGGTTGATTTGGCAAGTATGACCAAACTCTCTGTTTAGGAATTATATGTGAAGCAGTGTTTTGGACGGCGAAAGGCGACAAGGCTCTGCCTCACCTTGCGGCGAGGCGAGGCGAGGCGAGGCGAGGCGAGTAGCGAGGCGCTCACCTTTTTGAATTGAGACGCCAATTTATACCAAAATCTTAAAAATTAACTGCATATATAAATATCCAAAATCTCAATAACAATAACATATATTAGAAAATATTTCAATCCAAATATCCTTCCTTTTGCTATGATCAACCGCCATTGAAATCACACTATTCATGGACAAATTAATATTATATAAATTAGTATACAATATATTATATTAATACAGAAGGATTATAAATTTTTTAAAAAAAAATTAGGCACAAACTCACTGCCAAGTGAAGTAGTGAACTGAATCTGTCTCTGTCTCTGAAAGACTGAAACAGAGTTGCCAACAAACTCAATAAATTGTTGTACACCCTTTACAAATTTAGGATCATACAAACCTTTGGTTAATCTTTTATACATCCATTGACGATTTGAACTCATTACATATAAGCCTTTTTTTTTTATAATGTGAGAAAGGTAAGAGTGAAATAAAAGAACACAGAGAACTAAAAAAAAAAAGAGATTTACAGTATAACAGAAAATGGAACAGAGATGAATGTCATCTTTTGAGCTTTGAACTGAAACTCTCTATATTTTACAGCAGGTATGCGAGATGTATATATAAACAACATTTTTTGTAATTTTGAATGTCTTCACTAGCAATAATTAAGACAAAAGAAATGCAAAAAAGGGTATGATGTTCTTCTACTAAAAGCGTTTATTTCTTAAAACAAGCAACTGAAAAGAAAATACACTCACAAAAAAAATTACACAACCAGAAGCTAAAATAGACCTAAGAGAACTCTTCAACCAATCTCAAAGCTATCTTAGGGAAATCGCCTTATATCAAGGGGATTCAAAAGCAAAAGTGCATATTCGATCTACTCAAGCAAATAAAGCATATCAGAAGATTTACAATTAATCAAATCAAACAAAAAGAAAAAATAAACTTGTTAAAGAATACATACTGTTTAACCAAAAGGATTGTGGAACTGGGAATCTGTTAGACGAATTGCAGGTGATTGTATTTGGTAATTTTTTTTTCACATGAAGTGTGAACGTGGACAACAATTGGAGAAACAAAAAACTGAATAATGGCGTATAGGTCTATATTTTAGGGAGGTGGAGTATTTTAGCGGCAAAAAACTTTCTTTTTCTCTGTGGATACTTTTGTATATACAAATTTGTCCCTTTTTTTGGACACTGTTTGCAAACAAATTAGGTTCTTATATTATTTTTTTGCACTATAAAATACAAATTGAGTCCTAAAAGAATTAAAGCTAATATTTTTACAAATTAGATATTCATGAAATCATTACTAATTAAAATTATAAAAATGTGCAAGAATTTGAACAAAGACAGTGTTTACTTCACCAGCCCAAATCAAGCAACACATGCAATGATTCGACAAAAAAGAGGATGAAAGGGTAACAAGACATACACTGATACACCAATATATGGGTCATTTTAAACAGAAATTGATGCATCTGATAGGATTTGAGTTGCAAATTTAGGGGATGAATTTGTCCTTCATCCGCAGCTCTCCGATCTAGTTGATTTGTAGCTCTCATCACATGCAGAGTCTGTAGCTCTACAATCTAGACGATTTGTAGCTCTAGTGTGATGAACTAAGAATATGCAACTCTAGATGGTTGAAGATTTGCAATTTTTAGTTCACCGGCTCTCCAAATTTGGTGTGGGTGGAGCTTTAGAAGGAGATTCAAGAAAGAGAAATCCATTAGCTTCCAAATGATGGAGATTGTGCAACTAAAAAGTTAATATTGAAGCTATGGATGACAAAAAAAATCTCTGAAAATGGAGCTAAAAAGATGAAATGGCGGGTGAAGATGGAGAGATGAAGATGGGTGGGTGGGTCTTCTCTTTCTTCTATATAATATTCAATACCTGGTGAAAAAGTAGTACTATATAAGATTGAAATATTAAAGTTGTATTATTAAATTTAAAGTTGTACCTAGCTACCTCGTGAAGATGACCTGATTATAATAAATAAAATAGGATAGAAATATTAAAGTTGTGGTTAATTAATTATACTTAATTAATTATACTTAATTAATTTAATAAAATAGTAGTACTATTAATAAGGTGTCATCAATTAAGTTGTGCTTCGTGGATTTTGTTTGTTTTTTAATTATATATACACGAAAATTTAATTAAATACTTTAATGTGAAAATATTTTTTTTATATTATACAAATGACTTATTATAATTTATAATAGATCTTATTACCTTATTAGTTGATTGACTAATTTAATTTTTAGGAAAAAGAGCCTAAAATATTCCGTAAGTATTTGAATTGGTACAAAACTACTCTTCATCCCCTTTTGATGCCCAAATATCCCCAACATCAATATTTTGGATAAAAAATATCCTTGATATTAACCTTGACTTATATTTATCCTTATTTTTAACGACTCTCCTAAAGTAAAATCATTAAATATTATTCGTTGTATTGCCTAATCAGATTAGTCTAAATTAAAACTCTTCTTAAATAAATAATAAAAATCACATATGATTCGTATTTTGGTCTAATATGCTAGAAAATAATTGTAATGACCTTGATGGTTGTTTTTGAGCTTATCTGTGAAAATTACTATTTGCCCTTTCGTAAGTAACTTTGGGCCTATTATGAACTAGTTGTATTATTAGAACTGAGATCTTGTGTTTTCAAAGTGAAAAATATGAGTTTTGGCACTTTTGGAAGTTTAAATTGTTGAAAAAGTGAGCTTTTGTACCATTCGGAGTTTCGGGTGCAGAATGAAAATCCCTCAATTCCATTAGCTCTAGAACGTTGAATTTGGTTTAGGAGAAGTAATAGAACTGAATTTAGAGTTAAAAAAGAGATTTTAGATCAAAAGTTGCATTTTCAGTTGATTTCGGAGCCTAAGTTTGACTTTGATCTACATTCGGAGTACAGAAAATCTAATCGAAATTCTGACAGTTCTAGTGGTTCTGGATGATGAAACTTACGCTAGAAATGATATCATTATAATTTTTAAGTTTTCGAGGATAGTTTGAGTATTTTGAGTTTTAACTAGTTTTAATGAGCTTTATCGGTAATTGGGTCAAGGAGACCTCGGAATCAAATTTCGATAATTCCATTGAGTCCAGGTTGCCATTTCTGATAGGGATACATGTCTAATTTGTGTGAGTCGGGTTTCAAACGAACCTGGGGGATCCGTTTCGAGAATTTTACAATAGTTGATTTTTTTGAGTTGGTGTCCGCGACATATAGGGGACCGCGTTCTCGAAGGTCGTCTATATGTAATTCTGACCTTCGTATTTGCATATCACTAGTTTCCAGAGCATGGAGTTGTTTCCCTCTTTATTCGCGGTCCCAATCCCCACATTTGCAGAGGTCTGCACTTTCTCGGTCTCTGCGTTCGCGGATTTGCATTCGCAGGGAGACTTCGTTCTTGAACAATTTTTAATCGTGAAAACACCCCTTTCCTCCATCTTTGACTCTTCAAGTTTGATATGGGACTATTTATTGAAGGATTTCGTGAAAAATTTTTGGGTAAGTATTTCTAACCTCGAAATTAATAATTTCCATTAGCTTTCTCTTGATTTTGTCTTGAATTACATGATTTTGAATGTTTAAAAATTGAATTTTTCATGTCTATGTTTTGAGAACTTTAATTGATGATTTCTTATTTAATTTGAGCTCAATTTCAGTGGAATTTTTACCCATAAACTTTTTTTTCTTGTGTAGAATCATAATTTCTAGTTTAATTTCAAATTCGTGAACCTTGAATTTTAGCCCCTAATTTTGACCATTTTACCCTTGGATCCAATTCGTGCCAATATGGGTATCAAAATTCATGTTTTGACGCGTGTGATCTATTCTTGATAGTGCTTGATTGATTCGAGCTCATTTTTGAGGCTTTGATTGTTCGAAAGCTTGGTTCGAGTGCGGTTTCGCCATCGAGGTAGGTTCGACTAACCTTTTGGGACTGGATTTGAGTTATTAGATATGATTATGTGATACTCAAATTGTTTTATTTTAAAGTTCTCAAAAAAATTATATTGTGGTTACCTTGAAAATCCACTTTTGTAAGCTAATAGAGAAGTTGCCCTTTTTAGCCATAGGTTATCAAAAATAATTGTTTTTTGTTTAAAAAATGTACACATATATTTAAGAAAAAGCAATTCCTAATTTCCACACTGATATACTTATTTATTTTTTATATCATATTATACACAATGTGTATTAGTGTATAAAATTGGTATATAATGTGATATACAAACTATTTTACTTAATATTTTTTTATTCTAGGTTATATATATATGTATGTTTTGTATTCGATATATAATATGATATACAAAGTGAACGTAATTTTTCTATACCATGTTATACACAAAATTATATTAGTGTATGAATTGTGTATAAAATATAAATTTTGTACGTGTATTCTCATGCGCCGCACGTGCATGCGTGTGTGCGCGCCGTGAGAGAGAGAGAGAGAAATATTTGTATGGAATGAATATATTATATGGTATATAAATCGATTTACATAATAGAGTGAACTCGATTAAATAATGAAATTTTGAAAAATGAGAGAGAATGAGAATATGTATAGTACTCCTAGAATTTATGAATTTTCAAAGAAGATAATATGAGGAGACAAAAATGAAAGAGAATGTATGGAATGAGTACCAACTAATTATGAGAAGATTAGGGGATTGATATCCTGTCAGTTTCAAAACTTTTTATTTATGAAAAATAGAATTGATTAATTAATGAGATGAAAATTTTATTATTTATGTTTTTGCTTTTTCTAGTTAATTTATTATTTTGTTAAATTCTAATAAAAATCTATTTTGGTACATATTGAAATTAAATAATAACAAATCTTAAGTGAGTTATTTATTAAATTTTCTATATTATAACTAAAGATGTATCAAATGGTATATTACCAACTGATTCTAATATGTTAGTAATTTAAAAAAATTAATCCATTGGTAAAAAATCCTAACCGATTGAGTATTTGTTGACAAGTTACTAACAAATAACAATCAGTTGGTAATTTACCAACGTATATCTAATTAGTTGGTAAAATTAGCTACAAAAATCTTTTGTTGGCAAATACTTAGTTAGTAATTTGTTGGTGATCCGTTAATAAACTATGATCTAATTTTTTCCTTCATATTTACCAACCAATATATAATCTGTTAGTAATATTACAAACAAAATGTACTTGTTAGTAATATTTTCGTTGGTAGTCCGTTAGTAGAAAGTTGCTGAGTTAGGCGCCATTTTTTCCCTCCATATTTACCAACTAAATAATTTAGTTAGTAAAAATTTGGTTGGTATTTCGTTAGGAATTTGTTGCTAAATTGTGAATAACAAATTAGTTACCAATTTGTTAGTAATTTGTTACTAATATACTAACGGATTTAGGTTGTTGGTGAAGTCTGTTGGCAATTCAGAATTTTTTTTAGTGTATGTATCAACTAATTTGGTGTGAAATCTACCTATGTTCCTTAATCTATTAAATTTATATACATAATTTTATGTTACCTTTCATTGTATAACTTGTGTACAAAATTTGATGAATTATAACTTATTTAGTTGATGAAGTGAATTCAATTGAGTAATGGATTTATTTTTTTATTTTTTAAAAAAAAAAGAGAACATGAGGGTATGTATAATACGAATTCTGAATTTTCAAAGCAGAAAATATGAGGCAAAAATGCTGTAGAAATTTATGGAACAAATCCATATATTAGGAGAATAGTTTGCAATGTTGATAAGTGAAGTGGTAAGCTATTCTAAAGCCACTTGGTAATTTTAAGTCAAAGTTAACAAATAAGGTAATAAAATATTTGAATTAAAGGATAAAATTTAAATATACTTATTAAATATTAAATTAAAAATAAAAATATAGAATTATTAATAATCTATATATATAATAAAATAGAGTAGTTTGTAATGTGGATAAGCCAGGTTGCAAGCTATTGAAAAACCACTTTGGAATTTTAAGACAAAATATAATAAATATAGTAGTAAAATATTTGAATTAAAGGATAAAATGTATTTGAATTTAAAAATACATAAGATTTTTGAAAAAGATAGAAAAGATTTTTATTATCTTAAAAATAGAAACTCATTGGTAGAAGAGTTCTTAATAAATCCTTACTATTTCATAAACTTATCATATTCAGATATTTTAAAATAAATTTAAACGTATTTGATTTAACTATTAAATTAAAACATAAAAATATAGAATTATTATTAATAAATGATGATGATGATGATTGTAGTAGTAGTAAGAAAAAATATAGAGAAAAGAACAATCAAAAGTAAGAAAGGAAAAAAGTAAAGAAGACAAACGAAAAGAGAAAATGCCAGGGGGAGGGGGGAATATTTATTAATTTCAAATATTTCTCTCAATTGAAATATATAGCTTATAAGAAATATATTATAATATTTTTTTTAAATAAAGGATAAGGAAGTATAACAAGAAGATTTGCTTTAAAAAAAATTGATATAATTTGAATTCAAATTTAAATGAAATTTTAATTGTAACAGAATTGTAACTTCTTAACCTCTATTATATATAATTTTAAAGTAATGTATAAGTGATATTTTGCACTCTATTATGCACTTTAGTAGTATTTTTGCATTCCTTTTTTAGTAGCTCCTTAGCATAAAAGAAAATCTCAATAGAGAAAGTATTTTTAATTATAACAAGCAAAGTCTTAAATTGTGTATACCCACATGACTAAAATCTCAACAAATAATGACATATTAAAATTTAAAAAAGAAGTAACATAAATATAAATTTCAACACTCTATATATTAAAATAAAAAAGAAGAAAACTCAACTTCTTATGATGTGTAACATAAAATAAATTATTTTAATTAGACTAGCGAAAAATAATTAACATAAAGTATTAAAAAAGAACAAAGAAGAGGGGGAGAGGGGAGGGGGGGGGGGAGGGGAGGATATTTTGAACAAATTTTGAGAATATAATAAAGTAGTTAATGATATAATATACATGAGCGTTCATAAAATTTAAATTGAAGAGATGAAAATAATAAAATAAAAATTTATATTTAACAACTAACGAGTAAATAAAATAAGAATATTTATTTTAAATTAGTTAGAAGAATATTTGATAACTAAATTAAGCCAAAAAAATATAAAACATAAATGTTGCTTGATAATTACATGATTGTTGTCTCTATTAACATATACAGTTGGTTATAAGGAAGAGGAAGGGGAGCTGTGGGTGGGGGGAGGGAAAGGTGGAAGGAGGAAGGGAAGTAAATTTCATTGAGAAATAATACAATAATTGAAATAATATGATTTAATATTTTTAAACCAGATAACACAATTTTTAAAATTGAAAATAATAGCTAATATTGATTTATTAATAATTAAAAAATTAGTAATTATCTTTTTTTTTTCAAAATAATTTCAATTGATTTATTATTGGAAAAAACTACACAAATTGGACATATTAGGAAAAGGATTTATCCAAATTGGATTAATATTCGGATGGATCCATGATTCAAACTATTTATCTAACTACTCCATTGTTGCATCATTGTTTCTTCATCCTTGATATCATCGAAGTGTATATACTTTAATAATATCTATATACTCTAATGATATCAAGCAATAGTTGAGCAATCTTTTCATTAAAGCAATGTATGTTCCTCCTTAATGTCAAGGAGTAAATAAATCGTATTTTCATGGAACTATCACTTCTTCATTCCTCATGATATCGCATTACCATGCAACAAAAGCTATCAAACTATTGCTAGGGGAATACTATAAATTTGATGATACCCTAACTTTAAAGGTAATGTGAAGGGATACAAAGGACTGCATCTTTTGTGGAGAAAGACAAGCATAAAGGTGTAAAATTGGTATAAGAACAAGCTTTGAAAGTTGAATACCAAGGAGTGCATCTTTTGTAAGATCTTTTGGGATCGTGGGTCATCCAGTGGATCGATCCAATCTAATTTTAAGTCGACTTGTGTATTTGGTTTAAAAATAAGGTGGTGCAGTTTCAACCTTATCCTAAAAGGATAAGGATGGACAATTATTGTCCACTAAGGAGAACAGTTATAAATAGGGGAGTGGTTGACTCCTAAAGGGTGTGAAAAACTGAAAAGTGAAAAGAGAGTTGAAGTTTGAATATAGTAGGAAGTTATCTGACTTTTGAATACTACCATAAAAATAAAATTGAGAAAAACCAGAAAAGGATTTGGAATCCTTTATTCATCAATTCACATAAAGGCACTTGGTTTGTGGACATCAACCCGTGTTCCTAGTGAAACGGAACAACATCTGGGGCAAAATTTGTTGGTGGCATAACAACGTCTGCGACGTCAAAGAAAAAGGTGTGACCCATTGTTCTTGCCTTGAAAATTTTACTTACAAATGGTGTCAGAGCCTGATTGGTTTGATTGTTGATTCCATGTTTCAATTCCTTTATATTAATCAATTTATAGTTTTAAGATGAATTTTTTTATGATCAGTGATTTTGACGAATTTTTCGAAAAGACATATTCTGTATAGGTTCGTTTTGACTCCAGTTTAATATTTCTTTTGGGCCTAATTTTTAAAAATATATAATCTACTCATTTCAAGCTTTCTGAACCTATATTATAATAGAGAATCAGATTAAAAACGAGTGAGATATGGTTTTTTGAAGTTTGGCAGTTTTTTACTGCATTTTTGACAAAAAACTGCTACTGTTTTTGTCTTTTTTGAATTTTTTGAGTCAAAATTTTATCCCAAAATTTTTATAATCATAATCTACTTGTTTCAAGATTTCCGAAACTATTTTATAATAGAAAATCAGATGTAAAATGAGTGAGATATGATTTTTTTTAAAAAAATTGATAGTTTCTTTTACAATTCTTTTAAAATATCAGTTGCTGTTTTTTTTCTTTTTGTGATTTGGGATATTTTGATTGATTTTCTTGGATTAAATAGAGCAATATTCCATCTTTTAAGCCCTGAGTGTGATCTTTTGTTCTTTGCCAGAAATTGGTGACATTTGTTGTCACTTTTTGAATGGTATATGCCATAATATTGAATTTTTTATTTTTAGTTCAGATATGGTTGAACGAGAATATACTACTGTTACTCCAAGTGAGAGTAATCTTATTGGAGAATCAAAAAGAAAGAGGATACGACACAAGAAGAGAAAATTATTTTTTTATTTTGTTTCAGAACCAGAAGTCATAAGAAATGATTCCATTGTGAAACAAAATCGAATAGAGACTTGAGGGCAAAAAGAAGAGAAAGAAAAAAAATTGCTCACTATTTCCAAGAAAATTAAAATCGCAGAGTCAGACTCTGTACTGGACTTCCTCAGAGTTTTTAGTAAGATATTGGAAAACATCAAAGAAAATGAGATTGATGTTGAGAATGAGCAAGCCCTAGGCATTTTATATTATTCCTTTCCACCTTTTAGAAGCATGTTTTTATTAAGGAGTATGATGGATCTGAGCCAGACAAATCTTTATGAAGATTCATGTTGGCCCTAGGAGTTAAATAGGTCAAATTTACTCGCATTTATCCTGATTGATTTTTCTTTAATGATGGACATGTTGTTTAAGCTTTTTGTCTTATTTTTGACAAATTATGGATTATCGTCATATCGTTGTTTTTCAAAAGCCTTGGATTATTTATATTATGGAATTCTATTGTATGAGATCAAATTAAGACTTAGTGATCTTTGTGAATAAGTCTTTCTTAAATATACATTGAGAAATTAGTTTCTAATTTTAGTTAAACATTTGGAGTGTAAATGATGGTTGGATATTTCTGATACCCTTTTGATTTTACGCCATATGTGAAACTATTATTGCAATTACTTTTCTTGAATGTATGGTTACACATGCCTAATTGATGAGTAAACTTACTTAATTATCTCTTAGTTACATCATGACAACCAAAGTATCATACCTGGCATAAGCAAAGGCGAGAAACTAAATGGTGACAACTACGACATCTATAGTCGTAAAATATGGTATGTCTTAGACGAGCAAAACGCGCTCAAAGGCATAAAATCATGTACTTAGTCAGCTAGAAGAGGGTAACACTGTTCTACACATGAGAGAACTTGAAACTTACAAAGCCTAGAAAAAGGAAGATTCTATTGCACGTGAAACTATTATAAGCTATGTTGTTGATGAAATGATTCTTGAATGTGAGAAATTTCCTAATGCTCATACGATATAGACGCACTTGTGAGGAACGTATGGAGGCACTTTTATGACCCGCCTAAGACAGCTACCTATCAAGTTTGACACTTTCAAAAAATGACATGATCAAAGCATCAAGCAACACCTTAGGGTAATATCAAACATGATAACACAACTTAAGAGTTTTGGTCACGTTCTGTCTAATGAGCAACAGGTTCAACAAGTGATCTGGTCTCTTCCCAATAGTTGAGAACTTTTGAAGGTTCACCTGAACCACAATGAAAGTATAAAAACCTTTTATGATGTTGCCGACATGTTGAACTTGAAGATGAGTGGCTTGGTGCTGCTAAAATTACTGTTAATGCCTTTGTAGCTGAATCAAGTGGTAAGAAATCTTCAGGCTTCAAGCGCAAGAAAAATTGAAAGAAGAAAGGAAAGGGTCAGTAGATCGAGGAAGGACCCTCTGAGAAAAAGCACAAACCAAATTCCAAGAAAGGAAAAAGATTTTTTTAAGAAAAGAGACAAAAGCAAGATAAAGTGCTACAATTGCCAGATAAAGGGCATTTCACTCGTGAGTGTACCGAGCCGAAAAAGGAAGCATTCTTAAACTTATCTCTAAGTGTTGTATATGTTGCAAGCACTTCTTTACTAACTGAATCTTATCATATGTGGATTGTAGACTTAGGATCCACCGACTACGTGAGTCGAGATCGAGAAGCATTTGTGGAGTTTCGTCTAGTTAGACCTGGAGCTAGATAGATTTATGTGAGAAATAATGCAAGACTGGAAGTCAAGGGAATAGGCACTTGCAAAATAGACTTGCATGGTGGTCGATTCTTGATGTTGCATGATGTTCTGTATACTCCAGAGATCCAACGAAACTTAGTATTTGTTTCAGTGCTTTTAAATGGTTTCGATTTGTTTTTAGTCACAATGGTATTAAAATAACACTAGATACAATTTTATATGGTTTTGGACTACGTTATAATCGTTTCATCATTTTAGATTGCAATCTTTCAAATTATGACTATTATGTTGATCGTTGTGTAATGACATGTTCTTCAAGTAATAATAATATAGATATTGTTACATGATATTCGAGATTAGGTCACATATGGCAAGAATGAATGAATAGATTGGCAAAAGAAGGATATTTAGGTCCTTTATCCAAAATTGAATTGGCGGCTTGTGAAAATTGTCTTGCTGAAAAGATTACGCGAAAACCATTTGGGAAAGCTAAGAGAGCTGAGTTCCCACTTCAATTAATCCATTCTAATATTTGTGGTCCAACGAATATGGAGGCAAGGTCTGGTGCCACATATTTCATTACATTTATTGATGATTTCATGCTCTTTGGTTATGTCTACTTGATTTCTAATAAATCTGAAACACTAGAGTGCTTTAAAAGATTTATGAATAAAGTTGAAAATCAATTAGATAAAAGAATAAAAGTTTTGAGAACCAACCAAGGACGTGAATATCTGTCAAATCAATTTGAAGAGTTATGTAATGAAAAGAGCATGATCAAACAGTTAATTACTCCTTAACACCCCAACAAAATGGTGTGGCTGAAAGAAGAAATAGGACATTATTGGATATGGTAAGGTCAATGATGGCACAAGCAAAATTGCCTATCTCCTTTTAAGGAGATGTATTATTGACTGTAGCCTCCATTTTGAATAAAGTGCCTTCTAAATCAGTAACTTCCACTCATTTTGAACTTTGGACTGGTCATAAAACAAACCTAGATGATCTACGACCTTGGGGTTGTGCTGCTTATATTATTGATCATTTGAGTGAGTTTGGTAAATTAAGTCCAAAAGGAAAGAAATGTATCTTCATAAGATACTCTGAACACTCCATAGGGTATGTGTTCGTTGATGAATTAAAGGATGAAAGTGTGACTGAAATTGAATCACGAGTGTAATGCCTGGTAAAATTACAAAAATACCCCTAGAGGGAGGGTATATGTGTAACGCATCTTTCAATGCTCGTATTGAAAATCCGAGGCTGAATTTGTGATCAACACAAAAAATTAAGTGGGAAAATGGTCTCGATCGATTTTTAGAGTGACCAGATCAAAAGATAATTTTTCGATCTGAAGCACAAAACAGTGTTGGTGAGCGACAGGAGCATGTTGCGCCTTTATTACGGACCTGCACTTATATGTTTTTTGAAATTTTTCGACGAGATTGAGAAAACTCATTCAGAAACGTTTTCTGAAAATATGCGTTGTGCATCGCGGACTGAGTCTTTTTCGAGCTGAAAATTTCTAATTTTTACGGGGGTATTCCGATCAATCCCCAACCTCTCCTAAACTCTATACACAATCTAATAAGATTATTTTAACGTAAAAATGGTCTAAAACCCTCATTCTAAGTCATATTTCAATAATCTAACAAGGCTAGGGCTTGAGGAAAGAGGAGAAAGGCTTGAGGTGGAGCAATTCGAGAGGAGATCCTTGATGTAATTGATTGATAACTTCATTCCAGGTATGTAAGGCTAAACTAGAAGAATGAGATTTTTCTCTCATGTGCCCCATTGAAAGATTTTCATAAGTATTTGCAAGCTTTGATTTATGAAAAAAAGAGAATTTCAAGCATTTAAATTATTATTTCAAGAGATTATCTGGTTTTGAGAGAACATTTAGCATTTTAAATGCATCATTTTTCATGTGAAAGGCGTGACTAGTCTTACAAAAATCATAATCAGTTGAAAAAGTCATTTCAGTCAATAAAGTAAAGTTCAATATACTTACATATAAGTACTTTTGAGTATTAACTCAACACAGATATTAGTATCAGCGTTATCGCAAATTTTGAGAGTAGTATTGAGCAGTAAATTAGGTATGAGTACAGATAACTCCAACCTCATATCCTACTGCCCTACCGCAGATAGGATCATGTTGTTGGTTCGGGGAACTTCTTACTTAGCCCCTGCTAAAGGCTTTTTAGATAGATTCATAAGTTCAGGTTTGTTGTTTATTATTCTGACGAAAAATTGAATAGATCTGGCAATATGGGATAGACTTTATATCATTATAAGGCTCAAAGTGATGATTGTCGGCTAAGAAAACTCTTCAAGAAAGTAAAGTATAGTATTTTCAATTGTATCATTGCACATGACTTATTGTAAAGTTTTCATTGCTTTGATACTCATCCATGCTTTACTTCTCAGTTGTTTAATATTTATTTATTTTTAATTATTTAGTATAATACTTTTTTCATTCGACCATTTTACAAACTGTAAATTCTATGAACTCACATTATTTGGCGCTACATTATTTTATGATACGGATACAAGTGCTCAAGATCATCAATAGGCACTCCGCTGAGATCATTACTTCATCAGCTTTTGGTGAGGCTCTTTGATTTCTTGAGGACTCTACTCATTATGTTTATTTCAATATTAGTAGATCTTATTATTTTATTTAGGTAACCATGGATCATATTCTAACATATATCTTTAAATAGTAGAGGCTTCACAGACATGATAGTGATTCAACTCAGTGTTTAGATTTTCAATTGTTGTCTTAAACAATTATTACTTATATTTATTTTATTTTTAGACTTTGCATTAGATGTTTTCAAATGAATTTGAATGCTCATTTGTTCAAGTTTCCACATCCGTGTTTAGCCTTCCGTCGTAGTCAACCAGGACAAGGGTTCTCTTAGGACCAGCAATATTTTTCGAGTGTCAATCATGCCTAAGGTATAGATTTTGAGCGTGATAAAATCTCAAAATAGTTAAAAAACCTTGGACTAAGCTTGTCCTTCCTCCCAAATCTCATCACCCTTTCATAGGCGATACTTACAAGAACACACGATCGTGAACCATGGACTCTAAAGGCCACACCTTCTGATCAGTGTAGCTCTTCTACCAACTTTGGAAAGTATAGAGTTGCTCCTAGATCACGTGAATACTATTTGTAGAATCACCAAACAAGTCGGTACCCCATGACCTAACCTTGAGAGCATCAAACCAGCCTATGAAGATTGAAATCTCCTACCATACACCACCTCAAAAGAGCCATTTGGATGCTCGAAAAGTAGCTATTATTATAAGCAAACTCTGCTAGATTCAAGAACTAGTCTCACTAATCTTCGAAATTAATAACACAAGCTTGTAATATGTCTTTCAAAACTTGATTAGTGTTCTATGATTGACTATCAGTCTATGGATGAAAATATATGCAGAAATCAATAATGATACCCAACTCTCTCTAAACAGACATTCAGAAATGCGATGTGAACTAAGAACCATAATATAAAATGATAGACACCAGCACCCTATGCATATGGACAATCTCTTGGATGTAGATCTAAGTTAATCTCTCTAAACTATAGGTAGTTTGAATTGGAAGTAAGTGTGCATACATGGTCAATAGAACCACAATGACCTAAATAGCATCAAACCTTTGAAAAGTATGTGGCAAGCCTATTACAAAGTCCGTAGCAATCTGCTCTCACTTCTACTCCAGAATGGGTAGCCGCTATGTCATACCACTTGGCCTCTAGTGGTCACACTTCACCTACTAACAATTTAAAAACCTAACCGCAAATGTTGTGATATCCCTCGTCATCACACACCACCAATAGTTCTGCCTCAAATCACGCTACATCTTAACCTCACTAGAATAATTAGAGTATCTAGAACAATGGGACTCTTCCAAAATTAATCTAACCAAAACACTAAGTGTAGGAGCATAGATACCGACTTCAATTCTCAAAACATCCTCCAAGTCTGAGATGGACTTCTTATCCTCTCCACTAAGAACCTTATCATAAATCACCCTCATCCTTGGGTCGTCAAATTATTGTGTCTGAATCTGCTCTATGAAAGAATTCTCCAAACAAGCAAGAATCTTGTCAGGCTCGGAATTATTAATATAGATCATCTGATTAGCTAAGAACTGTATGTCCAAGGCCAAAAGTTACTCCTCCACGGCTAATAAATCTAAACTCCCCATACTTATCACCTTTCAGGTCAAGGCATATACTACTAGATTTTTCTTGCTCAAGTGATAAAGGATCGTCATATCATAGTCCTTTAGTAACTACAACCACCTATGATTTCTCAAATTAAGATTCTTCAAGCTGAAAATACACTAAAGGTTATGGTGATCTGTGAATACCTTACAATGACTCCATATAAGTAGTGCCTCAAATCTTTAATGTGAAGACTACTTCTTCTAACTCTAAGTCATGAGTAGAGAAGTTCTTCTCATTTATCTTCAACTGCCTGGAATCATATGCAACAACTCTATCCCACTACATTAACACATAACCCGCCAACAATGAAACCATCACAGTGGATTGTAAACCCATGACCCTCAGTAGGAAGACTCAAAATTAGAGCTAAAGTCAATAAGTTCTCAAGCTTCAGAAAGCTTGTCTCATGCTCATTAGACCATTAGAAAGGAATATTCTTCTAAGTCAATCTAGTCAAAGACGTTGTAATAAAAGAAAACCCCTCCACAAATCCCCTATAGTAGCTTGCTAACTCAATGAAATTGCAAATCTCAATAGGATAAACAAGCCTGGCCTAATCATCAAATGCCACTAGCTTTATTGAGTCAATAATAATCCCATCCTTGGACACCATATGCCTCAAGAATGTCAAAAACTTAAGTCAAAACTCACACTTAGTAAACTTAGCATACAATTGTTGATCCCACAAAGTTTGAAGTACAATTATCAAGTGTTGCTCATGACTAAAAACTTATAATGGTTGTATCGAGTCCTAAAGACAGTCTTTGGAATGTTTGCAACCCTAATCCTCAATGGGTGGTAGCCTAATCTCAAGTTTATCTTAGTGAACACCATTACACCCTGAAGCTAGTTAAATAAATCATCAATATGTTGCATCGAATACCTGTTCTTGAAGGTCACTTTATTCAATTAGCCATAGTCGATACACATACTTAAGGTACCATTCTTTTTCTTCACAAATATAATAGAAGTACCCGACCAAAATATGAACCCCTTACTAAAGAGGCCCTGGAGTTTCTCCTTAAGCACCCTTAACTTACCTGGAGCCATCTGATATGACAAAATAAAAACCGGTTGTGTGCCCGACTCAACACCAGCATCGAAGCCAATATCATCATACGGAGAATGACCAGGTAGATCAGTAGAGAATACATCAATGAACTCTCTAACAATCAAAACTAACTCAATAAAAAAAGTGTTGGCACTGGTATCATGAACATAAACAAGATAAGCTAGATATTATTTTCCTACCAACAGTCGTACTCTTAAAAAGAATCACACCCTTTGGCATATAGTCTATCAGTACTTATCCACATAACGAAGGAATACAAGGTATACACAAGGTGACAATCTTGAAAAAGCAATACCGGACCACATGATAAGGAGATGGCCAATCCATGCTTAAAATCAAGTTGGCATCTATTATATCCAATGTAATCAGGTTTTTCCTAGTATCATACCCCAATATGGACACCATACAATATCTATAAACTCAATGTACTACTAAAGAATCACCTAAGGAAGGTAGTTACACATATAGGCACAGGTGAAAACTCGAACAACACATCCAAATGCATAGCATAATAGGTAGACACATATGAATAAGTAGACCCCGGATCAAACAAAGCATAAGCAGGCTGATGAAAGATAGAGATGATACTTGTGATGGTAGCTTATAAAGCCTCCACCTCTAGAGCTTGCTAAAAAATATACATATGGTCGTATCTACCTTGACCACTCTATTTTTCCAATTGAAGGCCACTTCGAGTACCCTGAGTACCACCTCTACTACCTTGTGCACCATGCCTAAATGATTGAACCAAAACCATAGGGGCTTGAGCCTACTAACCCTGTTGCCTACAATGATTGATATATGATAATCTCTCACAAAATGGACCCATCAAACCATACTCATAACACGACCCACCAAATGTGTCCCATTAAGATGGCCAGATGAATCCAATTGACCACCTTAGACTAAACACCTAGAATGCAAAACTCGAGAAATCTAACCTGAAACGTGTTTGCCTTTAACACTAGCACCAGTAAGTCCAACATCTATAATTCGTAGGACTACATGAACCAACCTAGTAGGCTAAAACTGTTGTGGGTAACCATTGTTTGGAAAACCCCTCCTATAGGACTAGGACCTGCTAAAATCACCTTGGTGGTGGGGCCTCTTATCGCTTCCTTCATAGTCTTCACAATCTATCTTCTCAATGATGTGATCATTGTATATTACTTGAAGAAATGAGTCACCTAATTCCACCATCAAGTCTATAGCCAATCAAAAAGGTTAGCCAACCCTCTAATAAATCTATGAACTCGTTCGTGCTCTATGAATATAACTATAGCTACATTCTTGCCCAACTAGTGGAACAATGTCTCAAAATCTAAAACTGGCATCGATCCCTACATCAAACTATCAAACTCATCTCTCAGCCTCTCCCTCAAGCTACGAGGTACGTACTTCTCCGAGAAAGCCTTGGAGAACTGAGCCATGTCATTAAAGGTGACCCAACTGACCTAAAACCAATATAAGACCTCCACCACTTCTCTGCTAGCCCATCCATTTAGAACGCAGTGTAATCAATATCATACGGCTCAATCAACTCAAGGTTATGCAACTCACTAGAAACTCAGGAATTCTCGCTCGAAGTGCCCAAGAACTTAGAAAAATTTAACCTGATAATACATCCCAATATCTTCTGCTCCTCAAAAGGCATGACTTGCCAAGCTACTATACATGGAGTAACTGTCAGTACTGGCAAAACTACCAAGCGAGGAGTCGCAGTAACATGTTATGCCTCTAGTACCTATACCACCTATGTCCCTGTTAGAGCTGAAGTATATCCTTCATCTCTGACTTAAGGGCTAGCTAAAGTGTTGGGCGAAGTTCCTACCTAAGAAATACCCTCTATAAAGTCGAGGATCCTAGCCAATGTGTCCTAGAGAACTAATATGGCAATAGATATTTGTAGAGGTTGTATTGTCCCCACATCATTCGATTAATATTGGACTTGCTCTCGCTCTATAACAGGCTCTGTATTAGGCTTCCATGATTGTACCACTCTTCGACTCGAGCTAGTGTTGTAGCTCGTGCTCTGCCTCAACCTCTAGATCAACCTTGTCCTCCACCCCAAGTTGGGGCTCTATCAGTAGGTACAAAAGGCTCTTATCCACCCTTGGATGATCGCATCCTAGCCATCTGAGAAAGAATGAAGCAAACAAGATTTAGAAGTTGCTAAAGTCGATATCGAACAGTAAGGAATAAGTAAAGTGATGTATTCCTAAGAAGACCCTATAGCCTCCGGAAAACAAAATACAAATATCATCATACCAATCTACAAGACTCTATGAGGCACTTGATCTTATACTAGTAAGCTCGGTGAACCTAAAGCTCTATTACCAATATGTCACCATTTGGAATCAAATCATGATGGCATCTAGTATAAATTCACTGGCAAGCAAGCCAAAACCCTACAGTGAAAGACAATAAATAACCAAAAACCAAATGAGCAAAAGCAGAAACGAAGATATAGAATAGGGCCCATAGCATAGATATGGAAATATGATTCAAATACACAACACGGGGCCAAAAGTTGTTGAGAAAGACAAACTACACAAGAAACCCCAATCCTGGTATCACTGGTTCAAGAGAGTTTAAATACAAATATGCATACACATGTGTATAGATTAAGCTTGTCTAACAAAAATATGAAGTGTATAGATAGATACAAAAGAAAGAAAGCAGCAAGTCGTCAAACGTCAAGAGCTCACCATGATCCAAATCTACAATGGTCATGAGAGATTCAATACTCAACGAGGGTAGCTCATACTAGGAGCTGCACTAAAAATATAAAAGTAAAGTATTAGTATCAAAATACGGGTTACTCAACTAAGTGTACATCTTGATTTGCCACATAGCATAGCAAGTGATCTCAAACTCTCGTAAGAATGTGGGGCTCTTAATAAAAAGTCAAGAGAAGTATTAAAACACTCTTGAACTTCACGAGAATTGTTAATTTCATCCTCAATCTTGCCGCGTGAGTGAAATAAAAACTCCACCCCATTAATTTTTTTTCCTATAATTTTTTCACCCAAAATAATATCATACAAAGACCTAAAATAATTTTAAAAACAATAATTACATAATCATTATTCTTATAATAAATATTAATAATTATTAATAAAAATAGTTGGAGAATATTTAAAAAAGAATTTTGTATTAAATTAAATAATGTAAAAAATTTGAACTAAATTTCGGCCCTTTTGAGACTTAACACTGTAAAGACACTCCTTCAATTACAATAAATTTAAAGCTAACTAATTACACTCCTTCAATCTCCTTAAAAACATCTCATAATCAAGAGTCACACTTTAGAAGAAACTGAAAGATCCTTAACCAAAAACTGGCGGAAAATTGATGCCACAGATCAATAGCTAATCTTTATGTATTTAGTTGGTGTTTGGATTGGTTTTTTTTTTTTTAACTTTTGACTTTCAAGCGCTTCTTAAATTTTGAAAGTGTTTGGGTAATACAAAAAAGTGCTTCAAAACACTTTCTTAAAGCTGAAAAAGTTATTAAAAGAAAAAATCAACAGTAAGAAATTTTCAACTTATGACTTTTAACTTAAAGTCACTTAAAAAAGTCAATCCAATCACCCTCTTGCACCAAAGTAATAAGTTAACAATAAGTTATATTTAGCAAACAAGTCTTTGGCATCTTTTGAATTAATTTTTTTATTTGTTATTTTTAAGAAACTGTCATGGGGCCGATATATTATTTTATATGTGATAAATTATAAGAAAAATATCTAACAGAAGTAGGAAATGAGAGGAAAAAATCCAATGGAGGTGAATTTTGTATTTCACCCCAAAAAATGACAATTACGTAACAAATGATATTTTTAAAAATAACATAAAGATGAAGTGTTGTTTGTTTCGATCTGTAATTTAGCAATAGTTATTCGTTTCATCTCTAAATTATTGATAACTTTAAAAACATCCCACGACATGATCAATATTAGGCTGAACTCATAAACAGACGTCTAAACTTGTCCTCATTTTTCACTTAGACACCTAAACTAAACAAGTTTATAATAGACACCTCAACCGCTAAGATTTGATACCACTAAACACTTTTATCCTACTTGGCACTCTCCACAATCCTTTTTCATGTTAATTGTACAATTTTTTTTGGCTGAAAAATAAAAAAAACAGTATAATTAACATGAAAAAGGACTGTGGAGAGTGTCAAGTAGGATAAAAGTGTTTAGTGAGATCAAATCTTAGTAGTTGGGGTGTCTATTAGGAACTTGTCTTAGTTTAGGTGTCTAAGTGAAAAATGAGAACAAGTTTAGACGTATATTTATGAGTTCAACCATTATATTTTAAAACGCCCTATCATGTCATATAATATATCTATGTATATGTCACATCATCAAAAAACTCCACGTGTACATGTGTGAATAATGCGTTATCATATGGGGGGAGTGTATTTATATTTAATTAAAAAAAGAATAAAATTAATAATTGATGAAGTTTAAGAATATTTTTAATTATTGTAAAAGTATGTAGAATATACACTTCACTTGATGAGTGAACATCAGAATGAAAAGTCAAAGCATATTTTGTGTATGGGATAGCTTTCAGTTGAAATTTCCACGTCAATGCTCCTGCAAGGACTTGAGAAAACAAAATAACATTTCCATTCTTTTATCCTAGTTGCCTTTCTTGACTTTAATGTACTACATCCTTGCTTATTTTTTAATTCTCATAATGTTTAAATAATATAATTTTGAATCAATATTTAAAAAAAATTATTATATAGATATATAAAATATTATAATATATATTATACTTTCTCTATGATTTTTAAATATTTAATTTATTTTAAATATCAATCTAATTTAATTTTAAAATAAATTAAATTTACTCTTAAAATATGATATGACAACTAAAGGAGACAAAAAAGGTACTAGTGAATTTGTGCATTGAGAAAGCATTATTGAAATTATTAATAGGCGAATAATAAATTCAAACTATAAATAAATAAACAAAATATCTTTAATCTGAAATTCCAACGTCAACACTCGTGCAAGGACTTGAGAAAACAATAGCATTTCCATTCTTCTATTCTAGTTGCCTTTCTTGACTATAATGCACTACTTCCTCTGTATACAGGCTTTTTTTTTTTTTTTGGTCAAATAATGTAAATTTTAAATAACATTACAACATGCATTCTTTTAACATATTATTGTGAAAAAATTATAATTTTTCGTAATTTTTTTATGTAGTTTTTAAAATATCTAAATTTTTATTGTAAATAAGCAATCTAATTTAGCTTCTAAAATTTGTCAAATTGACTCGTAAAAAAGCGGAACATGACAACTTAAAGTGAGCAGAGAGAGTACTGGTGAATGTGTCCGTCGAGAAACCAGTACTGAAACAATTAATAGACCAGTTGTGAATTTAAATAATAAATAAATAAAATATGTATAAACAACATACACTTAAGATGGTGTGTTCAAAAATAAAAAGATAAAACTAAAATTCCACAACTTGATATGTCATGTGCATTGATTTGTTTATCTAAGGGCCAAAGATAAGCATGACATCATTATGAACATAAAATCTCAATTTTTTGAATAAATTATCTATAAACTGAGTGACTTTTTATTTGATATAAAAAATAGTTTAGTGACTTTTATAGGAAAAAAATTACAAGTTCAATTATTATTCGAGAAATTAGCTTTTGCCTACATCCTCTGAGTTAATATCGCATATGGTCACTCAACTATGGACTCTTTTCATAAAAATTCACTCAACTTTCATTTTTAACGCCAAAGTCTCTCAACTATAAATTCTTTTCTCAAAAAGTCACTTAGCTTTGATTTTAACTCAAAAGTCACTCAACTATCAATGTTTTACGGTTAAAGCCACTCTATCTATCTAATTAATTTTTATTTCTAATCAATGTTTTCAAAATTAAAAGTATATCCATTTAAATAATTCTGATGTGATCAATTTTTCGGTTCGGCATCTACTACAAAAGAGAGAATCCACTTCAGATAATCAACATATGGAATAGTAATTGGAAAATCATACACGCAGCGGAAGTATATAAGGATCGTACTGTTTACATGAATAATAGAGAACACATATGTTTATGCTAGAACACAAATAATCATGATAGAACACATAAACTTAACGAATTTTAATTAGATAAATACCTCTTGAAGCGTGAGCATATACCTTCAAGCGAATCCACGAGTTAGACTGCAGTTTTGCGGTCTTCTACAGTGATCCCAAGTTCACATCCGGACTCTCTCAATACTTGGTGGGCAAGCATTGTATAGAAAACCTAATTCTCTTTCATCCAAATCCCTCTTTTTTTCTAGATTAAGAAAATTCATATTTATAGAGGATCTTTCCAAATCGAAAAGGAAAAAGGAAACCCACTTTTCTTGAAAAACAAGAAACTAATATGTGTCCTTTTATTAGAAACTAGTATAAGTGCCCGCACGATGCGCGAAAAACTTTGAGTATATAAAATTTATAAAAAAAATATTTATAAATAAATATTAAAAACATTGATAACATCAATACCTTCTTTATAAACATTAGTCATACAATAAAATATCACTAAGTGATTTAATGATGAACTAAATTTATAATCAATCAAAATATAACTATATGAAGCCTAAGCATAGTACATTCTCAACTTATGTTAGAATATCATGATTAAATTATCAAAATAAAGAACATATCATAGAATTCAGATATCTTTATTATATTTAATTCAAATAAACTCTCAAAAACTAATGTATAAAAGAAATTATATCAGTGAACTTTAAAATTTTTTTTTTTTTTTGCATAATTTGTCAATAAATGACTTAAATCTATGTCTACATAAATAATTTAAGTATAATTGTATTAATTATATTTATGTAGGATGAAATATATAAAGATATCCTCTTAAAAGAGAAAAGACTTCAATAGATAATGCATTTGTTATTGTAATAAATGACAAAATTAGATTAAAATAGATATTTATGTTTTAAGGTATCTTCAATATATTTTATAAAAGTATTTTCCTTATGATGTTGCAAGAATATTTTTAATATAATTTTCAAAAGTTTTTTGTAACACCCCAACTTTTTTTTTTTTACTAAGGTTGAGTCATCCTTCATATTATAGGATCAATTCATAAGTATTTAAAGTATATTAGATGTGATTTAGAGTTATAATTGATCTTTTACATCAAGCCAAGTCCAAAGAATTTCTAATGACTAAGTTTTCATATGAGTTGATGGAAGGGTCAACTTCAAATGACCATATCTCCTAAAGTATAATGAGTTAGGTGACCCATAATATATCAAATTAAATATCTTTGAATTATCTTTCCAACGCATCTTATTTCGCGTTAAATGGAGTTCGGAGTAGAGAGTTATGACTATTTTACTGGAGACCTGCAGAGCTGTCTGAAGGACCGCGACGGCTCCGCGACGCGGACCTATCGCGAACCCTTTCTGGATAAGCTAACCGACATTCCTTTATTTTATTTTGAGGGTACTTTTACCCTAAAGCCTTTGGGGGTCTATTTAAGGTCCCAAAACGCATAATACGTCAGTTTCATAAGTCAAAACCCTCTCTTTCACTCCTAAACATAAAACGCTCAAGAATCATCAAGAAAGTCATCAAGTTAGGATTAACTTTCAAGATTCTTCATCAAGGTGAGTTATTCTTCATAAGCTTTAAGCTAATTTCTCTATCTATTCATGAAATCCCTAATAGAATCTTAAATCCTAACCTAGGGTTTCAAGAAAGCAAATTCAAGAATCCCAAGAAAGGATTCCTTGATTCTTCTTTCCATGGATTAGGGTTCTTTATCAAGAAACTCTAAAGATTTTGAGTCAAGAAGTCAAGAATCAAAAAGAAGTTCTTCAACAATGTCTTTCCAAGTTCTTCCATTCTAAAATAACTATCGAGGTTGAGGATTTTCTCCAAGAAACGATTATTCATCAAATTTTGATTGTAATATCAAATTTTCAGGTATGTAAGGCTACTTTGAAAACATGGGAATGTCTTCCCATGTGCCCCTATGATGTAGGTATGGATGTCCTAATGTGATGATGATAGGGTAACAAATTGAAGTATGAATTAGTAAATACGATGTAGAGAGTAATTGGCATTGTTGTATGCATATACATATATATTTCATGCATTGATGATGATCATCATAAAAACCCTCATGTGTTTTTAAACTATTTTCATGAAAAGCATTTAGTTGAAAACCTTATATCTATTGTATTCTAGAAAAGCATGCATGATGAACATGGGTATGTGTATAGAGCCTAGAGTAATGATAAAATAATGAATGATGAATGATGAGCATGAGAATGTGTAATTGTCTTTAGGTTGAGAGTTAAAGCTCCTAATCTAGTGTTCCTAGAGTCTATGATGATGATGATGCTAAGGTTATGAATGAGAGGATGTTGATGTTAATGTTAATAAGGTGAGATGATGACTGATGTTGATGTCTCTAAGTTGAGAGTCAAAGTTTCTAAACTAGTATTCCTTAAGTCTATGATGTTGAAGTAATTGCTAATGAGGTGATGATGATGATGTTAATGTTAATGCAATGAGATGACAATGATATCAATGTAAATGAGATGCTAATGATGATGCAATGTGTCCCTATGGGGACTAATGATGATGTTATGTGTCCCTATGGGACTAATGATGTTAATGTTTTATGAGCATGTCGAGTTCTGGGAGGAGTATTGAGCACCGAAATGGATAAAAGTGAGTCCCACTTGAGTCCATTAACTACGTGGCCCGCGTAGGAAGAGAGGATTGAACCGCAATGCGGATGGCTCTTATCTTGTCCCAAATGAGGACTAATGTTATGTTTTGTGGATCCACTAATGTTATGTCCTTTACCCTGGGCAAGGTAATGGATGGATGTGGCAACGACATCGCTTCGTTGTATCATCACTGGCTCATAAGTGATGATTGTCGGTTAAAGAAACACCCAGTTAGGCCTCTCAGAAAAGGTTTCCCTAATAGTACTCTAATGTAAATGTTAATGTAAAGGTCAATGTTAATGTTTCCCTGATATAAATGTTAAAGTCTCATGATGATGTACGTTATGTTCGGATGATTCTAATGATGTGATTCAGCTATTTTACATGCCAGTACATTCCACGTACTGACGCCATTTGCCGTTGCATCATTTTATGATGCAGATACAGGAGCTAGAGGACTTCAGAAGCCGCCCCGTTGAAGCCAAGTTTTTGCAAGTTCTGACCGTGGTGAGCCTCCCTGTTTTCGGAGAAAACCTTTATTTGATGCTATCCTATTATTTCATTGAGTCGGGTAGCCATGTCATGTCATGGTCCCCTTCTTAGACGGTTTAGATAATGTTAGAGGCTTCGTAGACATAATGATGTAGTCAAGGTGAATGTTTTGATAACTGAGCAATATTTCTTTGTTTGGTTTTGATGATCAGCTTGAGGTTTGGCCATTGGCCCACTACTTTAAAAGTGTTGTTTACTAATTTCCTTCCGCTATGTTTAAGATGAACGATGCGATGAGGCTAAGTGGTTCGCTTGGGGGCTAGCAATAGTCTCTGAGTGCCGGCCACACCTAGGGTACCCTCCCGGGGCGTGACATTTTTTCTCTTCTATTTTTTGAATAATAACTAACTTATTTAATCTAATTATTTAAAAAAAAAAAGATAATCCATTTTAAAAATTGTAACTATACAAATCATTTTTTTTATCACTTTGAAATATTTTTGATTTGTTTCGTGGCAGGAAGTATTAAAACTTCCTATTAATTTTATTTTTAAAAATACAGATTAATTAATTCATTTCTTAAAAATGTTACTTTTGAGACAATAAATATTTATTTATTTCTTTAATGTTTTTCAATTTGTTTTTAAAACTCAATATTTATTCACATGTTTTTTTTTTTAAACATAAGGATCAATTCATTATTTAAATTGTGACTTTTGATTTATTTTGTTTACCTTAAAACTTGTTCAATTATTTTAGAAGTAGGATTATAATGGGAAGTTTTAAATTCTCAATTTACTTGGGAACATGTCCTTTTTTATTTTATACAAAAAAAGGATAATCATTGATTATTTAATATTTAATTTTATATTTTTTGAATAATTAATAACTTATCTAATCATTTATATTTAAAAAGAAAAATTCATTTTTAAATTTGTAACTTTTCAAATTGTCTATTTTTTTAATCACTTTGAAACTTTTAAAATTTGTTTCGGGAAGTGTTAAAACTTCCTATTAACTCGGATACATGTTTTTTAGTTTTCAAAATAAATATTAATTATTATTTATGTAAATTGTTACTCCTGAAATTGTAAAGTATTATTTATTTTATTTTTTTTAGTAGGATTGTAATGGAAAGTTTCAAACTCACTATTTATTTGCATACGTGTTTTTTTTAAAACATAAAAACTAATTCATTAGTTAAAATCTTTTTCAATTTATTTAAAAGTAGGATTGCAATGGGAACTTTTAAAATCTCTATTTACTTGGAAACACAATATTTTTTAATAATATGGATAATTCTTAAGTATTTATTTTTTAGTGCGTAATTTTCTTTTTAAGATAAATAGCATTTTTTTTTATAGTAAAGAAAAATAGTTATAAAAATGTGAATCTAATTTTAACTGTTTCTAAAAATACGAAAAAATGTGTAATAGGATTGTGAAAGTGTGTAAATGAGGTTATTATGGTGTTAGTTTATTTAAATAGTTAAAATATTTAAAATCAGCGTTTTCCAATTTAATTTTTGGATTTTGAATTAATTTTATTTTTTTCAAAGTTTACAATTTTTTAGAAGTTGGAGTTTTGTGGGTAGTTTTAAAACTTTAGATTTTGCTTAACATGTGTTTATCTTTAATAAAGATTAATTCATTGTTGAAATTGTAACTATCAAAACCATGACCTTTTATCATTTTATAATTTTCAAAAGGGAAAAGGGTCAAAATTACCCTTAAAGTATTTAAAATAGCTCACATATACCCTTTAGCTATTTTTGGGCTCAAAACTACTCTTACCGTCAAACTATTGGTCCACTTCTACCCTCCACATCCAAATCTCCGTTTGGCCTCACACGTGACATCCGATGTGTCACGTATTTTGACACATGGACTTCCACGTAAGCAATCATTTATTTCCCCAAATTAAAACCTGACCCATTAGGATCCCAAATATCACCTGACCCGTTAGAACCCATCTTCATCCAAATTCCAGATACTCCATTTCTGTCATCTGAAAAAGCCATGTAACGTTCATCGAGTTCTTTACGAGTTTTTTTTTTAATTCATCTCCAAATCTCAAATCAACAATTTCTACTGAAACTGAAGAACTACCGGCGTTTAATCCCCAATCTCACGTTGCTAAAAAGGAAAGAAATCGTCTCAGATGTGCTGACAATGCAATCCATCTTATCCCTTTAGTACTCCTGCTTTTTGCTATTATTTTGTGGGTTTTCTCTAGTCCTGGTAATTTTTACTAAAACCCCTCCAAAAAGAAATAAAATCTTTGTTGTTTTGCTTCAACTGAATGTGTTTCAAGATTCTTTTTTTATGATGTGTGGAGTTGGGTTTATTCATGTATAGTCGATGAACGATACATGGCTTTTTCAGATGACAGAAACGGAGTATCTGAAATTTGGAAGAAGATGGGTTCCAACGGGTCGGGTTTGATATTTGGGATCCTAAGGGGTCGGGTTTTAATTTGGGGAAATAAATGACTGCTTACGTGGAAGTCCATGTGCCAAAATACGTGACACATCGGATGCCAAGTGTGAGGCCAAACGGAGATTTGGACGTGAAGGGTAGAAGTGGACCAATAGTTTGACGGTAAGGGTAGTTTTGAGCCCAAAAATAGCTAAAGGGTATATGTGAACTATTTTAAATACTTTAAAGGTAATTTTGACCCTTTTCCCTTTTCAAAATTACAGAATTATAATATTTTAAATCATTGTTGATTAAAATAATAATTCAAGTTTAGATTTTTAATATTAATTTTTTAAAAAAAAATTAAAGTTTGAGAATATTTATGATGATGACACATTGGCATTGTCACCTCTCTTATTATATAGATAAAAAGGGTGAAAAGTCAAAATAATAGTAAAAATTAGATATTTACTATTTTTCAATTTTTTTTTAATATTAAAACGTGCACGTTTGCTTGTGAGTTAGTGGGGATATAGAGGGGCAAGCGATGTGCAGTTAATATTTCTTTTTTCTTTACTTTTACTTTTATTAAAATTAATATTAATACATACTTTATGTGTTAATATAAATGATAATAATAAAATATTCGTAATATTTCAGTATATTATTTTATATTTTGCTTTAGATTAAATTTTATTACTTCCACTAATAATAAATACTGTGTTTTATGAAATACAAAATTTTAAATATTTAATATTAATATTTATTACTTTAAATTTTTTTTTAATGTTTTCCTACAAACAAACTATAAATAATTTTGTCAACTCACAGTTTTTGAATCAAATTCTGTCAAAAGGCAATTTTTATAAAAAATATATAAGTTTCTTTTTTTTTTTTTTTTGTAAGCTGACAGTTTTTACTAAAAGAACTTCAAAATCTTAAATAATTCTTAGAAAATTAGTAACTTGATCATTATCTGAAAGTACATATTATTTAGTTATGAAAAAAATAGTGTTTTATATCAAGAAGCAAATTGGGACTCCGTAAAGAAATATAATAATTGTTTTACATATTACGGTTTCTATTTATTTATTTTTTTAAAAAAAAGTATATCTACTTTGCTCTAAAACTATACACGTGTGCAATAATTATCAAATCTTTTTTGTTTCATGTAAAAGAAATATAATATTTTCTTTAATATTACGACTTTCATTATTTTTAATATTTATACTTTGTTATAAAATTATACACGTGTATGGTTTTTAAAATTGCCATTTGTTTATTTTAAAAATAGTTTTAAATTTAAATGTATGAAAAATATAATTTATTGTTTAATATAATTACAAATAATTATTTTATTATTCAAATCAATTAATAATTAATCTAACTAATATTTATAGGCTGCCACTCGGTTGAATATGGTGGCTTTATCCTCTCCTTTTAATAATATACAGATGAGCTTCTGAATATTAGTTAAATATGGGCACTGTAGGGACCACAAAATTAATTGTTGAGACTTCCTATTATGGAAATGATTCAAATAATTAATTTGAAATTATTATTACCATAATAAATTACAAATTATTCCACTAAAAATTCGTAATTGCACTCCTCTATTTACATTTCGAAATTTCCTATTAAACACTTGTGTAATTCTCAATGTTAAGATTACAGATATTAATCAATAAATTAAATTACTGACAAATTTAATTTAAAGATTAATTTCCTTTAGAGCATTGCTTAACTTATTTCATGTGGCGGATCCATAAATCCACTTGCAAGGTTTACCACGATGAAAACTTATAAGCTTCTCAAAAGGCATATCATCAATCTCTATATTGAGACATGGATTCCGTCAACTAACTTATTATTTCACCAATATATATTATTATCATCCAATCTACTAGGCATATTGACCCATCTCAGAATCTCACCTTTTAGTAAATCAAAACAATAAATAATATATACAGATCATAATAGTTATATCAGGATTGAGAATATAAGTACATTTAACAGTTTAGAGAATATGTTTTTATTAGTCAGTCTAAAATAACTATCTCTACTCAGTCCCGTTCAATACATACAATATGCACTAGCACAAGAAGTTGGAACGATACCGTTCCCATAATCAAGATAAATTACACACAATCTTGTGCTACAATCATACCATGGCTTTTCCAATTTCCATCTTAGATTACGAACGAAAAACTTTATACTTATAAGAACCGATGATTTAATCCTCTGTGTATAAGCTAAAACTCTATACACTAAATCATCTACTATATAAGTAAATGGACACATTAACGATTATATGATCTATTAAAACTTTTATTAAAATTGGATGAATAATTTTTCTATAATAAGTACTATATTTAAGCTCATGGTTAATAGTATATATTCCATGGTTAATAGTATATATTCCAACAATCTCCCACTTAGACTTTTAACCATCACAATTATTATAGTATACTATATTTAAATACATGGTTTATAGTATATACCCTAACAATCTCCCACTTAGATATTCAATCATGGAAATTGTTAGAATACTAGCGTCTAAATCCACGATTAATAGTATATATCCTAACAATCTCTCACTTAGACTTTTAACTATAAGCATTCCTTTTATATGACTTATCAAAAGGATCTTACCAAGTTGTTTTCCTATGTAATTCCGTCTAGTAATGCTTAGTTGTAACAATTGATTCGGTAATAGATCTCGAGGGACCTTATCATAAACTCTTCAAGAATGTACTTTTTTTAAGGAGTTCTATCATAAAATTGTCTCAAAAATATACAACAAATCAATCTTCATTATGATTTAACGTTTCTCCCACAATTTAAATAATGGAACGTCAGTTCTGACATACCGATTAGATGTTCTTGAGCGTTTGAATTTACGACTGAATCATTTGTTATTTCTTTGTTCAGTTCCTGTAAAATTAGTTTACTTCTAGGAACATGGTTTACTAAATAGTCCTTTTCTAGAAATCTGGCAGTTGTGTTGACAAGCCATATTTTCTTCAGGACAATAAGATCTTCTTTTATTCTTTTTGAATATCCAGTTAACACGCACATACATTCATAATTAATTCCAACTTATTTGTTTTCTCTTTCAGCATATATGCTAAGACAATTCTATATCTGGACATGACACAGACTAGACTTACATCAAGTCCTTACTAGTTCTATAGTTGTCAAAGTTACAAACATGCAAGGAATTAAATTCCAAATGTGACATATAGTTCTTAGGATATATTCCAAAAGAAGTAAAACAACTTCAAATAAGTCAATCATTAATCTTATCATTTCCATAAGAGTTTATTTTTCTTTCTTCTTTTACACCAATCTATTATAAAGTTCTGGTATAAATGATTGAAATGCAATTACTTTATCAAATAAGTGACTAATGAACTCTGCAAAGAGGTATACCCCACTACAATCAGATTGTAGGAATGTTATAGATTTTTAATGACGTTATCTTTATTTTTGTCTTAAATATTTTGAGTTTATAAAAAATAATTAGACTCACATAGCATCAAAAAACATATATTCATATCATGAGTAATATTTTATGAATATTTCACAACGCTCAAAATCACCTCTTGCCTGAATGTTCATTTACCACACAAATTAAAATAGATTAATCATAACTTATCATTACCTCCATTTTCTTTCTAAGAAGAAAGGTCTCTAAGATATTTTTCTTTCTAAATTGGACTCTCACATTGGTAGTGATTTCACTTTCAATGAACCATTATGTTCATCCTTTAACCAACGTTGAAGTTCTATTCAGAATAAATAACTTTAGACACTAGTGAACAGAGAAGTTATATTCAATTTGAAAGATGTTTTCTCTTGTAAGATAGATTAATATTATTCAATTTATAAGAGATAATACTAATAAAAAGTTCATGCACCAATATACTATAAGAGATAAAATATTTATCAAACTCAATAATTGGAGAGTTACAAAAAATATATTAAGCATTTATCTCTTATTTAGTTAGAAACTAAAAATCAATTCTTTCTAACATAAAGTACATGCATAATGCATTCTTTAATATTAATATTTTATCTTTAAAAAAAATTCTTGAGTAGTACTAAGTGGGTCTGTGAAGTTTTTTGAGAGTTTGAGACATAATAGATCATAATATATCGAATAATTCTGAATAATAAAATTCAGAGCTCATTTATACATATATATCCATGCATCTTGAATAGCCAATTGTTGGGACTGGAGAACTATTCATACAATACAAATGTATAATGACCGATTATTCACTCTATAAACTTATACAGACCTGACTCAGTTGGAGAGTCTATGTTAGCCTAAGTCAAGTGAAAATCACTCTAGCTCTATTGATCCAATCTTATATTACTCAGTTTAGGAGAGTTAATATAGATATCAAAACTAGCGATAAATATATAGTGACTTGCATTAAATTCATCCGTTATGGAGGAAGGTCTAAGCCAGCACATGAAATTAACAATTCACTATTATTTAATCTGGTAATCATGGGAAGGATCTGTATATATCAAATAATTCTGAATTATAAAATTCAGAGCTCATTTATACATATATATTCATGCATCTTGAATAGCCAATCGTTGGGATTGGAGAACTATTCATGCAATACACATGTACAATGACCGGTTATTCACTCCATAAACTTATACAGACCTGACTCAGTTGAAGAGTCTATTGAAAACCACTCTAGTTCCATTAATTCAATCTTATATTACTTAATTTAGGAGAGTTAATATAGATTATCAAAACTAGCGATTAAATACATAGTGACTTGTATTAAATTCATCCATTATGGAGGATAGCACATGAAATTAACACTTCACTATTATTTAATCTGGTAATCATCGGAAGGATCCGTATCACTAAATATGACCAAAAACTCATATAACGATATGAATAGAAAAGAAATATTTCTTATCAAGTCGGTCTTACGAACCTACCGAATTTCAGATCAATTAGAGTTCATTTTTTTTGTACTAAAACAATGATCAATTCGGTTGAAAATATTGTTTGATCAAAATAGAATTTAAAATTTTTCTTTCAATAATTTCTATCACATGTCATCATTTGTATAACGGATACATGGATCAAGAATAAAGAACAAATTTTAAAACTTTTTTCTTTGTATGAGCATTATTTTTAAAAAAATCAGCATGTTTATATATCATTAAATATCAAAATTCAAAACACACCTCATAAGTGTTCATGAATCTTGAACAATAAATTTGCTGAAATAAGAACTACTTACGCAACATACTTATGTGGTGTCAGATATTCACTCCATAAATTTAGAACAAAAGCTAACTCATATGAAGAGTATACTGGTAATTTAAGTTAAGTGACTATCATTCTCCCTTGATCCAATCATATATTACTCAATTTAGGAGAGCTAATACAGATTATCAAAACTAGAGATCAGATTTAAATCTAGCAACTTGTATTAATTTCATCCATTATGGAGGAAGGTCTAATGCCAACACATGAACTTAATACTTCACTAAAATTTAGTCGTGAGAATCATAGAGAACAATCTTTGTCACCACTATATCATAGTTGAGTTATTTTTCATTAAATTTAATTTTCAAGACATAACAAAAATCCTAAAACTATCATTTAAAATGATCTTAAGTTGCCAAATCACTGTATAGCAGTGATTTTTTTTTAATTTGATCGTTTCTTATGAACCTCTTGAATATCAAATCAATTGGAGTTCAAAATTAATATTTATCTCCAAATCTATACGATTTAAAAAAAATATCAGATCTATATCCTTATCATATATCAATTCATGTTAAATAATCATATGTAATCATTACAATATCTAACATAAATAAAATCGATATAAAGGATTGTTTTCATACTAAATCACATTTTAATCCGAAAGAACAACTTAAAAATAATCTTAACGGCCTAAAAATCATAACAACATAGCAATGAGTATATCTAGTTAGACCATTTCCAATGAACTTATCAAATTTCATGTCAATTGGAGGCTAAAATTATTTTTTTAAATTATTTTTTTGTTTCCAAAGCTATGACCACATTCAAATTCACATGATTTAAGCATCTTTAGGAAAAAATGATGTGATTTTCATTCTTATCACATATCAATTTATGTTAATCATCATTGTAATCATGTCCTAGATTCAAAATAAATATGTCTGATATAAAGAATGATCTTCTCATATTCAAATCAAAATTTAATCTGACAAACAACCTAAAACTCCATCTAAAAGAATTTTCGATGGAACCATCAAATTTTCAAGTTAATCTGAGATCATAAAGTTCATGACCATCTAAATTATGACCAAATTTGAAAAATATTTATTTTAGATGTAATTGAAGATTAAATAACATAATTCAAATTTTTATTCTATTGAATTATAATCTCATGAGCACAAGGCATACATTGTGTCCTTCCTTTTACTAAGACATACAACACCTTCTTAAATCAAATTGTCCTCTTAATTAATATACTTGAGAATCCAAGATATTATATTTCTCCCTTTCAAAAGTGAAAACGTTTAATATCTCATCTCATGAATTAATCAAGTATTACTAGTATCTAAGGTAAAACTCTTTTTGAGTAAACAAGTATTTACCTGTATACTTTTATCTAGAACAATTTATACATGATACACTGAGCACATTTGATTCAAATAAATAGATCACTTTCGTGAATCCTATTTATTAATCATATTTGTCAATTCATGTATTACAATCTCACATATATAAAATATTAAGAATTTGCAACAATTTCAAATAAACAAACCACTTAAATGGTAACTATTTATTAATTATAAGAAAATTCTTAATATTAACAAGTTTATGTATTTATGTGAGGAAAAAAAACTATGCCCCATATAATTAAAGTTAGTAAAATAAAATCAAGCTAATTTGAATTGGCTGTTACCATGCATCATACTAGGTAATTAGGAAAAATAATGATTTCAATGAACCAAAAAAAAAAAAAACTTACAAGACAAAATATTAACAATAGCAACAACCTTGTATGCCATAAGAAATTTATACTTCTACACTAGGCACATCAAGTTCTTACTATCATGTAACGTCAGTTTGTCAATAACACATGAAAAAGACAAGTTTTTCCTACTTTGTGTGTTTTTTTAATTATTATTTAAAAAAAACACCATGGCAGCAATCCATATGAGAATGAATATACAAATATCCCACCGTCAAATTCAAAATAAACAATAGTGGATTTGGGTCTTTTCCTGTAAGACACTACCGTGTTCTTGCCACAGTCCACCATAAATAATATGATTGTAAATTTTACACGTGATTTTCAACAACACGATAAATCACGAACCATATATATATTCCACAAGTTATCTACTTAGATGTAAGCGTGGCTCTGATGCCAATTGTTGGAAAATCATACGCGCAACGGAAGCATATAAGGATCGTACTGCTTACATGAATCAAAGATAACACTACGTTTATGCTAGAACACAAATAATCATGACAGAATACATAAACTTTACGAATTTTAATTAGATAAATACCTCTTGAAGTGTGAGCATATACCTTCAAGCGAATCCACGAGTTAGACTGCAGTTCTGCGGTCTTCTACAGTGATCCCAAGTTCACATTCGGGCTCTCTCAATACTTGAGTGGGCAAGCATTGTATAGAAAACCTAATTTTCTTTCATTCAAATCCCTCTTTTTTTCTAGATTAAGAAAACTCATATCTATAGAGGATCTTTCCAAATCCAAAAGGAAAAAGGAAACCCACTTTTCTTGAAAAACAAGAAACTAATATGTGTCCTTTTATTAGAAATGGGATTCTGGATATTAGTTAAATATGGGCACTGTAGGGACCACAAAACTAATTGCTGGGGCTTCCTATTATGAAAATAATTCAAATAATTAATTTGAAATTATTATTACCATAATAAATTACAAATTATTCCACTAAAAATTCGTAATTACACTCCTCTATTTACATTTCGAAATTCTCATTAAACACTTGTGTAATTCTCCATGTTAAGATTACAGATATTAATCAATAAATTAAATTACTGACAAATTTAATTTAAAGATTAATTTCCTTTAGAGCACTGCTTAACTTATTTCATGTGGCCGATCCATAAAACCACTTACAAGGTTTAACACGATGAAAACTTATAAGCTTCTCAAAAGGCATATCATCAATCTCTATATTGAGACATGGATTCCGTCAACTAACTTATTATTTCACCAATATATTCTACCAGACATATTGACCCATCTCAGAATATCACTTTTTAATAAATCAAAATGATAAATAATATATACAGATCATAATAGTTATATCAGGATTGAGAATATAAGTACATTTAACAGTTTGGAGAATATGTTTTTATTAGTCAGTCTAAAATAACTATCTCTACTCAGTCTCGTTCAATACATACAATATGCAGTAGCACAAGAAGTTGGAACGACACCGTTCCCATAATCAAGATAAATTATACACAATTTTGTGCTACAATCATACCGATGGTTTGTCCAATTTCCATCTTAGATTGCGAATGAAAAAAATTTATACTTATAAGAACCGATGATTTAATCCTCTGTGTATAAGCTAAAACTCTATACACTAAATCATCTACTATATAAGTAAATGGACACATAAACGATTATATGATCTATTAAAACGTTTATTAAAATTGGATGAATAATTTTTCTATAATAAATAATATATTTAAACTCATGGTTAATAGTATATATTCCAACAATAGCCGGTTAATTTGTACTATCTATGTGAACTTTGTCCACAATATAATCCGTATGAAAGATACATCATATATAATCAAGGATGATGGATTGAAGTTGATTAAAGCCACAATATTTAGCTACAGATTCATTTGATGAATTTTGTATTTTGAGGAGAAATATAAACGTATGTGTTATAACTCAGTAAAAGTTCAATAAATAAGAGGTATGAACCTATAATTGGAAGTTGATTTCATCTGCATCAAATTCTACAGTGACGAGAAGATGGGGACACCTACTACGGTTGATCCGCCATCGACAATGAAAATATTTCCCGTCACAAATTTGGAAGAATCATGTATTAGGTATCGGATGAGTGATGTTAAACCCGGATCTGTCGTTCCTAGAAATCTCAACGGAACGGTCTTGAAAAGGAACTTATGGAACCCTTTGTGTTCAATAAGACCCTCTGTTATCTCGGATTTGAAAAATCCTGGTGATATTGAATTCACTCTTATATTATCTTCTCCTAATTCAATAGCCATAATCTGCAATTCATAGTTAGATCAATTATATGTATAACAAGATCTTTTTATTGTATTCGCGCACTATAATTTTAAGTCGTACCTTAGTGATCATGTCAAGAGCCATCTTTGAAGAAGCGTAAGCAAGACTCCCTTTGTATACAACCCGATTCAGAGCTCCAGCTGAAGAGATATTAATAACAGATCCTCCGCCTTGTTTTGCATCGCGCATCCGTCTACATACATATTTGGACACCAACCATGCCCCTCTTAGATTTGTGTTAAATGTATGGTTCCATTCCTCCTCTGATAATTCTATCGAAGAGCTCACACTACCTATACATACAGACGCAATCATTAATAAAATACTAAAATTGTTACTTCGTATGTCTCATTTTATATCACATATTTAGTAATAATAATAGTAACTTAGAATTTCACAATACCTCTAACGCCAGCATTGTTAACCAAGACATCGATACGGCCAAAGGCATCCCAAGCTGTTTGTACAGAGGACTCAATAGTAGCACCATCGGCAGAGACATCAAGCTCAACTGCGGTTGCACGTGAGGGTCCCTCTGAATTACTGTTAATTTTATCACAGAGAGATTTCAATCTGTCAATGCGACGGGCAGCAGCAATGATTCTGCAACCGGCTTTGGCCAAGTTGATACAGAACTCTAGGCCGATTCCTGAGGATGCCCAGTCACCATCACTATTTTTCCGCTCAGGTCATTCCATGACTCCATTTTATTCAAGTCTAGTTATCTAAAATGGAGTTAGAAATGTAATACAAGTATGATACAGAATACTGGCTAACCAATAATCTTTTATCTTTTTCATTTCTCTTTCCCTTTTGGTATTCGACCAGTCAAGTTGGCCAGCTCAGCAATTACAACTTTCTTGGAGTAAAAAATATGTCAAATGGTCATTCAACTACAAATGAGTAATTCATTATTTATTTAAATTTGAATTTATTTTAAATATATATAATAAACTAATTAATTTATATTCACTTTTACTTGTCATTTTTGACAAATCAAAATAGAATAAATTTTCTTTTTTCTATTATATTCTCAATTTATTGTCATTGAGTTAATGCCCTTGAAAAATATAATAAGTAAATATATATGAGACCCTTTCAATTAGTAAGGGTAAAATAGTAAATTTACTATAACGATAATAGTTTTTTTTAAAGGGGAGTTTTCAAAAATACCAAGTTTTTGGATAAAAATTACATGCCCCTACCGAATCATTGAAAAATACCATATAAAATACCAACTTTATTTACAAATTTAGGAGAGAGAGTGTTTTGAGTGTGATTATTGTGGTGTGTGGTATGATATAATAGTGTTGGAAAATGAAAAAGAGTGTGTTTTTTTTGGTATTTTGATAAATAAATTTTAAAGTGTAATTTTGGGGGTGAAAGTTGTTATTTGTGTAAAAATTTCTTTTTTAAAAGTGTGTCAAGTTAAAATTTGATAACTAAAAGTGAACGGAAAGAATAAAAAATAGCCAAAAAAAATAAGATATAGTTTTTTCTAAAAAATAGAATTACAATTTTTACGTTTTTTTATCGGGATGGGTTGGGGGGTGGGTTTGTGGGAAGGATACTTATTTTTAAGATTTTTTTTTTTTGAGAAGGTGGGGTGGATTGGTAGAAGGTTGGGGCCGGATTAGCTATGGGGTGATAAACATAATTTAACTTTCTAAAAAAAAAAATAAAAAAATTTGGAAGTTCGCAGGGGAGGGAAGGGGGATGGAGTGAGTAGGGGTGGGTCCGTAAAATTGAAAATCGAAAATCGGATCGAAATCAATCGAAAAATATCAGAAAAATTTGCACCGTAAAAAATCAAAATCGAACACAAAAGACCAAACCGAACCGATTTTGTGCGGTTTCGATTTCGGTTTTGGTCTTCTAAATCGAACCGAACCGTTAAAAACCAATTTTGCTATACTACGTCGTTTATACTTTATAGGCTACATCGCTAATCGCTAAGAAGGAAAGTCTTTCTTGTTGCAGGAAAGAGACATAGATTTGAAGCTTCCAAGGAGAAGTCTTTTGGCTACTGTCACCTACAACTAATTGATACTTCAAGGAGTATTTGATAATTTCTTTTGACTACACGCAATTGACTTGAACCTTCCAAGGAGTATTTGATATTTGGTTTTCTAAGAACATATGTTTGCAATTTTCTTGGTGATAATTGTAGTTCTTATATTGTGATAATTGTGCTAATTCAAACTTTACTCTTTACCAATTGTTTAGCATATCTATACAATGATATGTCTCTACCCAATATATTATTTTACTTTAAAAAATTATTTTTAAAAACCGAAAAACCAAACAAAAATAAAAAATTGAACCAAAAAAACCCGAACTGAATCGTCAAATTACTTTTCGTTCTGTCTTTGATTTTAGGGAAAAACCGAACCCACCCCTAGGAGTGAGTGACCAGATAAAAGATTTTTGCTTTTGAAGCTTTTAATAGGATATTATAATGTGGGTTTTTATATTATTTATTGGTTAATCTCATTTTTATTTATAAATATAGATCAAATTAAATATTTTATTTGTTTTTGCTTAATTCGTTTTCAGCTGACTCATATTTCATTTCATTCGCTCGTTTGTCACTTCTTACATCTAATTATGAAAAACTATGTAGCAAAGTTATTCAACTTTATTTTATATCATCAATAAAATCACTCAACATAAGATTTTTCCTTATTATAAAATCGCTGAGCGAAATTTGATAATAAAAAATATGACATGGCTTATAATTTACTCTCTCTTTCTCAATTTATATTATCCCCCACATTGAACCCAACCAACCAAAAAAAGATCATTTTACAAATATTATGATACTCAATATTTTGATCATGCTAGATTAGGGCTGTATATCAATTTGCACTATTAGAAATTTGATATATTGCTACGGTTATTTGGCAATGGTTTCAAAACCGTGGCAATATATGGCTTATAGCTACGCTTGGAAATGTGGTAATATATGATTGATATAAACCGTGCTATTAAAATTAAAACCGTAGCTATAAATTTCGTACTGCAACGGTTGTTCGTAATCGTCGCAATAGAGGACCTATGGCAACGGTTTATAGCCAAAAAAAAATAAAAAAAATTCCGTGAAAGTTATTATATTTCCCTCCACTAATGAAAAATCCGGCGCCTAACATATATAATTTTACTCTTAAAAATTATATAATTTTAGTCTTAAAAATTCGGCTCTCTGCAGTTCCAAAACAAAGAACCTCGTCTCCAGTTCATCAAACAAAGAAGAAGATGAAGCTTCGATACGACATTTCTCGTCTCTGGTCATCATTCCTCGTCTCCGGTCAGCATTTCTCATCTCCGTTATTTCTTGTCTCCAGTTTATCATCGTCATCTCAAACACCTAAAACCCAAAATTTACATCTCTCAGGTGAACCAGGTGAAAGGTCAAGCTCCAGTGGGTTTATTGGAGGTACAACCTCGTTGAGCTGCAAATCTCTCAAAGATCTACAAAATACGTCTCAAGTTCTCAAGGATTTGTGTTCATAGAGAACTTTGAACTTACAGAGGTACGATTTTTAATTTCTCTGCCTATTTCTTCATTTCTAAGTCCCCACAATGTGTAATTTGTAGTGCATGTACTTTATTTTTCAAAATTAGAAATTTCATTATAGGGTTTTGAAAAATCATAAAGAATAACAAATGGGTGTCTGAAATCTATGTTATTTGCTGATGTTAGTGTCCAATTTTTCAAAGTTCTCTATTGATTCATTGAAAGGAAATCTATTATTAGCTAGTTCTGTCAGATTCTTCAATATATGTTGGTATATGTTATCATATGTTCACTATATTGAGCTGATTTTACCTTATTGTTGACATTACGATTTCTTGAAGTATATGTTCTGCATTACTTTGGTTTTTTCGATTGAAAGTCTTTGTATTTGTTGATTTAGTGGCTCGTGCTAAAATCAGCTAAGTGTATATCTGATCTTCAGTCTTTCTTTTAACCATTTGTTTCCCTGCATCTCTGTGGTTGTGATTTGTGACTTGATTTTACCTTGATTTGTGATTTGATTTACATTTAAATGAAGCATAAGGCTGCATGAATCACTACTAAAACTAGATTCACATGTCTCAAGATGAATATTTCACTGAGTTAAATTCATTTTTGTACCTTGCTCAATGAAGGAACAGAAATGAATATTGATATGTTTTTCCTCCTCGTAAGTTTTAACTGAACATAACTTTATAAGTACTTGTGCAGTGTGATATATTGATGCTTACTCTTTAGTAAGCTATCTATCCCTGTGATCAGGCTTTTATTGCCTATTATTTTTCATTATGCAATCTGAACATTCTGCATCCTATGCATTTCATCTACTATTTGTCCCTGTGGTGAATCTGTGCCTGTGGTGAACATTGTGCTATCTGTCCCTGTGGTGAAATCTGAACATTCTGCATCCTATGCATTTCATCTGCGGTAGGTTGTTTATCTGCCTCTTACTTCCTCAAATCTCTCCATCTTTATTCGTAGCTATTACTACATTTTCAATCGCTTTTGAAATGATGTTAGGCGCTGTATGATAAAACTCAAATCTGAGGAGTAAATTTTGTTCCAAGCTGAATAATTGAATTCCCTGAATTTAAGTACTGAAAAAACAAGTTACTCCATCTAAAATATGTTAGTATGAAATTTAATCCTCTGGTCATGGAACTGGTTGAATTTGAAATGTCTCGACAATTCTCTTTTTTTCATGGAATCTGGCTCTTGTGATTGTGGTATAAAAGTCAATTCCCACATATTGTGGCAAACTGTTTCTCTTCATTTTTGAAATTGACAACAACCATATCCATTAAATATAGATTGTGTAATTAAAATTTACTCACACAATGTGCAAGTCAGTTCATTTACAATCATGATTTTGTTAGAATAAAAAAGGTAAAAGAATATCTTGAAATATTGAGATTAAGTTCTCTTTATACTGTCTATACTCATGAAATATAATTATCAGCTTAAATATTTTGCGTAATGTCATGTAGGGTGTTCAATGGATACCGAAGATAAAAGTTGGATGGATCTCCGAAGATCCACCGATGAATGTATTCGTGGAGTTAATGATTTTCTTGATAAGGCATTTGAACGAGCCTCTCAAGGAAATGAAATATTATGCCCTTATAAAAAGTACTTTAATCGTTATTGGCATTGTCGAAATGTGGTTGAGGATCACTTGATTTGTCACAGATTCATTCATGGATACACCAAATGGGTTTTTTTCATGGAGAAGGATTTTCCTCAAGAGAAGAGTCATCTTTAACAAATGATGATGAAAGTTCCGACATGCATGACGATATTGATAAACTACTTCATGATACTTTTACAAATGTACAAGATGACTTGGAGCATGAAGGAGTGAGGGAGGGACCATCTGAAGATGCAAAAACGTTTTTTAAATTGGGTGAGGAAGGAAAACAAGAGTTGTATCCAGGGTGTAAGAACTTTTCTAAGTTGAGTTTCACCATTCGATTATACTTATTTAAATGTCTTCACAAGTTGACTGATGTTGCCTTTTCAGACTTGTTAGACTTGATAATAGAGGCATTTCCATTTGCTCAGGTACTTGAGTCTTTTTACAAGGCAAAAAAGGTGATAAAAGATTTAGGTCTTCATTATGAGAAAATTCATGTATGCACTAATGATTGCATGTTATTTTGGAAAGACAATGCAAAGTTAGATAATTGCTCCGTGTGTGGATCTTCAAAATGGAAGAATGTTAATGATGGCTTAACTAATAAGGGCACTAAAATTCCAGCAAAGGTTTTAAGGTACTTTCCTTTAAAGCCTAGGCTTCAGAGGATATTCATGTGTGCCGAAACATCTGTAGCTATGAGATGGCATGCTACTGAACGCCCCAAAGATGGAAATTTAAGACATCCTGCTGATGGAGAAGCTTGGAAGGATTTTGATTCCTTGCACCCTGACTTTGCTCGTGATGCTCGTAATGTTAGATTGGGTTTTTCAACTGATGGTTTTAACCCATTCCAAACTATGAGCATTTCCCATAGCACATGGCCGGTTATGTTAATGAACTATGATTTGTCACCATGGATTTGTATGAAGCGGGAGTATATAATTTTATCGATGATTATTCCAGGTCCATCATCTCCTGAAAATGATATAGATGTATACTTACAACCATTGATTGAAGAGTTGAAGAAACTATGGGAAGTGGGAGTCAAAATATATGATGCCAAAACTAACCAATCATTTACTATGCGTGCAGCTTTATTATGGACAATTAGTGATTTTCCATCCTTAGCAATGCTTTCCGGATGGAGTACCAAGGGGAGATGGGCATGCCCCGCTTGTAATTATAATACTTCTTCTCAATATCTCAAACATAGTCATAAGATGTGTTACATGGGTCATCGGGCATTTTTACCCCTTGATCATCCATGTAGAAGAGATAAGAAATTATTTGATGGTGAAGAGGAGCATAAAGTTGCACCTACTCCCTTATCAGGCATACAAGTGCTTGAAGAACTACATGAATTCAATAATATTTTTGGAAAGGGGCAAAAGAAAAGAAAATAGAAGAATGATGGTCCGTGGAAAAAGAAGTCTATATTTTTTGAATTCCCATATTGGGAAACCAACAAACTGAGGCACAATCTTAATGTGATGCACATAGAGAAGAATATTTGTGATAGTTTGCTTGGAACTTTATTGGATATACTTGGAAAGTGCAAAGATCACATAAATTCTCGCTATGACTTGCAAGTGATGGGAATACGCAAAGAGCTTCAACCAGTAGTGGATGATGATACTGGAAACATTCATCTTGCTAAAGCTTGCTTTTCCATGAAACCAGAGGAGAAAAAGATATTTTGCACCATTTTAAAAGATGCCAAATTACCAAAAGGGTATGCCTCTAATATATCAAATCATGTGCAAATAGAAGAGATGAAAGTATAGGGATATAAAAGCCATGATGCTCATTTTATACTACATTACTTGCTCCAAATTGTTGTCAGGAAAGTGTGACCCAAACATGTGTCTTTGATTCTAATTAGGTTGGAAATTCTTTTTAGAGCTATATGTAGTAAGGTTATAAGAAGATGTGATCTTGATAAGTTGAAGGTTAAAATCATAAATATAAAATATGAGCTTGAAAAGATTTTTCCTCCCTCTTTTTTTTGATATAATGACACATTTGCTTATTCATTTAGTAGATGAAATTAAACTTGGGGGCCCGACTCATTTGCGTTGGATGTATTCTAGTGAAAGAAATATGTGTGAATTTAAGGGGCTTGTTCGTAATCGAAAAAATCCAGAAGGATCAATAGTAGAGGGATTTTCAGCTGTGGAGTGTTTGACCTTTTCTTCAAAATACCCACCTGATTGGGTGAAGACACGATTCAGTAGGTATCAAACTGAGGATGATAAGGACACTCAAGCAGAAGGAGATGATTTTTCACCTTTATTTTCTAAGATAGGTTATCCAATCGGAAGTGATAATAAAAGGAAAGGCAAAACTTTCAACATGGAGCATCATGAGTGGTTTAAAGCACATCGATATGTTTTGTTCAATACTGGAGATGAGCAAGTCGAGACATTCATCAAGTAAGATAAAATAGTTGTTTGATTTGAATTTTATTTATACGTTGTGTAATGTGATTTAGATTTTATTTATAAATTCATATTAATTAAATTGCAATACATACTTGCAGGGAACATAAGAATTTAGTTGATAATCGTACTTGAGAAAATGTATGGGTAAAAACAAAGATCCATAGCAGAGAATTTGGTGATTGGTTTAGGAAAAAAGTTCAAAATATTGAAATGTTCAATAACTTAAGATGGCTAGCCAAAGGGCCTAACTTTGTGGCTAAAACATATACTGGATATTTCATTAATGGATATCGATTTCATACAAAGACATCGGATATCCCATGTAAGAGTCAAAATAGTGGAGTGACTCTGTCAGCAACAACAGATAGTTTTGCTAGTACAAGGGACCAAAACCCTGTCGATGGAATGGTTGTCTATCATGGAATTATTCAGGATATCATTGAAATCGATTATTGGGGTTGTTTTAGTGTAGTACTATTCAAATGTGATTGGTTTCATAATGAAATCGATGAATATGGTTTGACTAGCGCATACTTCAACAAAATATGTGTAGTACAGATGATCGTTTTGTATTAGCATCTCAAGTGCATCAAGTATTTTATGTTGAAGATCCAATTGAGAAAAATATTTACTATGCGATAAATAAAGTTCCTGTTGATTTGTATGATTTGGAGGAAGAGAATTGTCCTAATATTGAAGAAACATTTTGGAGGGAGACTAGTGATGATATTGGTTCATCAGAAAGATAACTTGATGTTGATGATGTGAGATGGCGAGAGAAGATCTCCCTGTAGATATCATTGAATGCCTTCCGTTGCACAACATTTAGAAGATGTACCTACGGAAACATCAGAAGAGGAGAACGACTTTGATGATACTGATTGGGATTGGATGGAGACAGATGATTGGCAAAGTATTTTACGAACTTATTCAAATATATGGTCTTCTTCATTTTTGGGTAGTAAGTACTAAATTCCTTTCTGAGTTGCATCATATCAATGTCAACTGCTGATTGGCTTCTATTTTTATCTCTTTTTGTTAATTTATATATGAATGCGCTTGTTTTTCATTTTAGCTAAAAGAGGTATTTTTGCTTTTCCATAATTCCCAGATATGTTTTTTGGATTTTGTAAGCTTCTTGAATTTTGATCGGAGAAAAAGTAACAAATAGGAACACTTTCAATTGCATCTCTAGTTGCTAGTTAACTAAAAAATTCAACTTCTGTGATAAAAAAATAGCTAGAAGAGAAACAAAAATTGAAGGGAAGCCACTGAAAAAGAGTAGCACTTCTGACAGACATCCTTGAAAATGCATGTACCACTGTCTATTGCTTTATTAGTTGATTGCCTTCTCTCATAACATGCTAATAAATGTGCTCCCTATGTTGCATGTTTTCTTGTATCTTTGCTATTATATTACTGATGTTCCATGGTGCTATCCATTTTCCTTGTAATATTTTCCACAATAGAGATATTATACTTGACCCAACCTTCTGGTGGATTCATTATAGAGATATTAGATACCAATAATATAAATAAATGAGAAAATATTTCTTCCCCTCTTAGACTTATTTTGTCTTTCCTGAACGTGTTTGACTTATTTTGTCTTATTTTTATACAGATTGAGACAATCATGAGTCAACATGAGCCTTCAAAAGGAAATAAAAAAGACAAAAATAAGACATATGCTAAACCTGGATCATTATCATTCTTGGCAAATAAAACGACAGGTTTTGACAACAAATGATATTGTTGAAGCTATACAATCAGAGAAAGGGCATCTACTAAATTGATTGAGAAGCAACAAACAGTAGCACCACAATCAGAAGCTGATGGACAATTTGTAGAGGAGCAAACCCTAGAGGAGCAAGTTGTAGAGGATCAAGATCAAATGAATTTTGTCGCTCCTCCAGTAAATGAACAACCAGAAGAACAAGGTAATATATGAGCTAAGACACATACGGGATTCATCCCCGATTTTTTATTCCCTGTATTTTCTTATAGCTGAAGGCATTTCCATTAAGAAGACAAGAGGTACAATGCAAATGCCTAAAGTACATGCCCGAAAAAAGCGTAAACTGATCCTACTCAATGGGCAAAATCAGCTTGTTGGTGCTACTGATGAAGTTGTAACAGAGTTAAGTAGCTTCCTAGGTACATTGGCAAGAACTGCGACTCTTTGCCCATTTGATGTATTTCACTGGAGAAACATGAAGACGAAAAAGGATTTATGGGATTATCAAAGGTTTGGAATTTTCAATTTTTAATTATTTGTTAAAGTATTTTACACTTAGTAGCTAACTGAATGACATCAAATTGCAGGAGAAATACATTATTCCTACAGCTGCAAAACCATGGACTTTGGCAACAATTCAAGAGGCTTGGAGAAGGCATAGAAGACAGCTGAAGTTAAATCATTATGACCCATATGACAATGATGAAGTTATCATGTCAAAGAAACCCGTTCATATTCCAGAATGTCAGTTTAGAGAGCTCCTCAAATATTGGAAGTCTGAGAAATCAAGGTAAAATGTATTTCAAATATCATATTTGCAGCTTATTTTTTCCTTTTACATATTCTGCTTTACTATTATCTTCTTTATTACAATATTATTATAGTCAAATCGTTATGAAGACTGTAGTTACTATAAAATCCATATACGTTCAGTTAACAATGTTGGTTTATATTTGTTTGCAGGATTATGTCCGAAACTAATACTAAGAATCAAAAAAAGCTGATGAATCCACACACTGCCGGCAAAAAGAATTTTTCTTTAGTTCGTAATAAATTGGTGTGTTCTTTCATTTATTGTGAAGTCATTAGCTATCATTTAAGCAATTTTTACTATATATTTGTATGTGAATAGAAAAAAGTTGTGTCACAAAAGGAGGTCTTTGTTGCTACAAGAATAAGAAAATCTGGACGTTTGTATAAGGCCTCGAATGAAAACACAATAAGTAAAATTGTATGAATGTTGATGACTTCAATTTTTTATTGAGATCATTATTTAATCTAAATTTTATTTACATGTTGTGCTTGTTGATGTACTTTAATTCTTTAGGCTGAATTAGAGGAAATTGAAAAAGAAATGAGCGCGAATGGTCAGTCCGGTGATGCATTTTCAGTCGTCATGGGCCCTAAACATCCGGGTCATCTCAGGCTATATGGATTGGGGGTTACAAAGACTAGTTTTAAAAAAAAAGGCAATTCTGCACCAACTTTAGATGCAACAAATAATGTGGTACAACAAATGCAAGAAAGGATGCAAAAAATGGAGAAACAAATGGAGGAACAAAGGAGAACTATGCGACAAGAAGTTATAACAGATGTAGTTGCACAACTTCAGCGTGCAGGATTAATTGATCCAAGCATACTAGCAGCATTATTTGTTCCTTCACCAGCAAAAAGAACATCTAGACAAGCGGCTAATCAAGGTTATTGTCTGTTTATTTCAACTTTTCTTCTTCTTTTGTTGTTGTTGCTTCTTCTTCGTCTTCTTCTGTTGCTACTGTTGCTGCTTCTTCTTCGTCATCTTCTTCTTCTTCTTATAACTCTATTTTGGTTCTCTATTTAACTCTATTTTCTTTTTGTTTCTTTCTCTGTTGAGACTGTTCTGCTGTGAAATCAATTTTGCAGTTCAGGTTTATTTCAAAATTATGGCTCGCTTTAATATCAAGTCTCGAGTTTATCAAGTCTCGCTTTAATGTGTAGTTGTGACAGTTTTGTTGACATTCATGCATGTTTGTTGACGTTCTTGCATCTGCTGCTGCTTTGTCTCTGCTACTGCTTTTGACAGTTCTATTGACATGCATTCCTGCATATTTGTTGACGTTCTTGCATCTGCTGCTGTTTGTGACAGTTTTTTCTCTGCTGCTGCTTGCCTTTATCTTTTTTTGGGCTGATACAGGTCTATAGACCTTATTCTGTTGGTTCTTGTTGTTTCTTCTTTTCTGCGTTTGCCAGTGATCCTCTTGCTTTTTACAACAGCTATATATGTTGCATTTGTGAGTTTGCCAGCCCCTGATCATTTTTGGGATTTTGCACAAGTTGTGACAAATTACTCAGTCTGGTAGTATCAGTAACTTGAGTTTGAATGTTGATAGCCTTGACTTTTTGGTTTGTGATATTCTTACTGAAATTATTAGAAACCTTAGGATATAGACATGGCATCCAAGCTATATAGCACAGCTCATCTTGTCTTTATGCTTTTCTTGCCGTTATGCTTTTCTTGCCTCTATGGTGATAGTCTTGCTGGATTCAGATAAGGATTTCCAGCATATCCTTCCTCACAAATGCAATGATAACCTCCATGCCCACTTTCAGAATCAACATATAGACTATGTTCCATGCATGAATAAGTTGTTGAGTTTCTAACCTCACTGCAATTTGCAGTCCTGATCGCCCAGTCAATCACAATAGGAACATCTTTCATAATTCTGCTCATGAAGTTAGGGTCTGTGAAGTCTGATGTACCCTGAAATGTGAACTTTTTAGGTTCACCAAGGAAGGCGTAGCCACAAGGATTAAATGACCAGACATTAATATGGTTTGTCGGGCTAGTTAGAAAACCCAAGTAGGTCGTCAATCCCTTAAGGATGGCTACTCGACAACAACCAATTCTGGAATAACTCCCACTATTACTCACGTCGTTCCCTCTTGAGCAGGATGTTATACAACCAGTGCTGAAATTACGATGTTCATGTGATGAAAAGTCGAAACCCATAGCTAAGTCATCACAACCTATGAGAGTCCACTTGTTATCTTTCCCAGACAGCGTGAAGAACGACACTCCTGTATTGATAAACACGAGTTCTTGGCTAGCTACTTCCCCATTTTGTTCATAACATCTACTTGCCAACATGTTTCTAATTCGTATTTGACTAGTTGATATGTTGATGACCTCCATGGGTCTAGCTGTTATGTTGAGCATATTCGTGGCTCCCGTGTTGAGATAGGCAATAGGAGGGTCCGCGGAAGTGTTGCATCTGATGTCGAATATAGGGCGCATAGAGCAACCAACATCTATGCCGATCCCAAATGGATAAGGAACACTTAAGTTCCCACATTTCGTTTGGCAGCCAGGCTTGGCCATATTAATGTTACTCATGTTCGTGATCTCTATTGACATAGCTAAAGTAGGTAGAACGAGAAGCATAAAGGCAAAAAGTAGCCATCTTGCTACTTTAAGGCTGATGCAGGTTGTTTTGGTTTCTTGACTTCCTGCAATTTAAGTTTCTTATGGTTTGCTAGTTTTAATTCGTGAAGGATGGATATATAGCACAGCTCATCTTGATTAATTAGCAGTGCATGGTATAAACTAAACACACTTTTCCAACTAACTCCAAGGTTAATAAGGACCCTTTAATTTACAATACGTTCCGTCGTCAGCAAGCGGTGGCCTACAAGGCCCCTTTTAAATTTTTATGAAGATGCATACCATAATCGTCTTCACTTTTATTCGTTTTCTTTATCATTGGTACTGTTTCTGACATCACAATGTGATTGTACTTTCATTATTTTTAGGTGATGAAATTGAAGGGGATGAAAGCAATACGGAAGCTTTGACCTAGGAGATGGATTGTGTTTATGGTGATCACTTACCTACATTCTAGAAACATTGTATTTTTGAGAATTTAAAGGTATGGTGTGTTCACCCTTTTTGAATGGTAAAAAACATGACATATGTATATTTAACTTTATCGATACTAATTAATTACCAAATGATCAGTATGTGAATCTTCATGAGTTGTAATTTTGATAATGAATAGGTATTATTTTGTGATCAATTTTCATGTTAATGTTACATAAAATTATAACAGTACTTTATCCGTGCATGAAGTAGTACCATAAAATTATCGCACGCAATAGCCTAATTATTTGTTGCAATAGCTTAATAATAATTGTTGCAATAGCTTAATAATAATTGTTGTAATAGGTAAAGAACTATAGCACTATCAAATAATAACCGTAGCAATAGCTATGAATTTACCAAGCATAATGCTATAGAAATGTTGCATTACTAACAACAAACTGTTGCAATAGACTGAAGGATTATTGAATAGACACGCAAAACCATTGCAATAGTATAGAAATAATTGTAGCATTATAGTACTATTGCTACGGTTAGAAACCGTCTCAATATAAAATGAATTGTCGGATATTCTTAAAGAACAAAACTGTCGTAATAGGGACCTCAATTGCTACGGTTATGGTAACCGTAGATACAATCATAGCAATAGATCTATTGCTACGTGACCTAATGTAGCGATTAGTCAAACCGAGGCCATAGGCCTACATCAACGAAACTGTAGCCTATTGCAACGGTTCTGAAACCATGGCAAAAGGTCACATTTCTAGTAGTGTTGTTTGGTTGATTTCGAAATTTATTGGTTCGCTTATCGAATTATATTAAGATATTAGCTTATCGGTTATTGATTTATAGGTTATTAATCGTTATTGGTTCGGTTTAACCATTAAGATTTAGCCAAAAAAAAGCTTTTATTGAATATTACTCTTTAACAAAATAACAAATCAAATGAACCATACACATGAGTTGACAGACTGCATTTTGCTCAAAAGCAAATATGATCACATTGTAGAATAATTAAGAATGTGAGACAGTTAAAAATAAAAGTATGAAATTGTCAAAGAATTTATATATCAAATGGTACAAATATAAATTTTTAATTTACTATTGAATTATCGGTAATTGCTTATTAAGAAAAAATGTAAAATCGTTAGGAATATTCCATAAGGATTAGCCAATCTTTATTCCATAGGGAAGATAAAGTTTTAAAAATCTTTAGCTTTACGGTATTTAAGCTTACACAAAATTATTGTATATTCGGTGCAATCACATTGAAAGCCTCCAATCTAATTATGACATCACATAGTTAATTATGTTTGATTTATTATGAATATATTTTCATGAAATGATGTTATATTTACCTAATAAATTTTTTATCACTTGTTTGTTTATTTAATGTCAAGAAATCTAGAAACAGAAGGAAAGGGAAAAGAAAAATCAAACATCCGAATCAAAATCAATGACAACGAAATCGATTAATATCTATTGTATTTGATTTACTTTGCTTTGATTTTAATAATTTAAAAACTGTTGAAATTAATTTTATTTTGATTTTAATCAGAAATCAATCCAAATGGAACCTTAAAAAACCTTACGAGGTAGCACTGTAGCAGTAATTAGATACATTTTTGCTTGCTTTCAGAATTAAACATACAATACACTAGTAACGAGAAAAAACCAACAATATTACTGTATTTCTCTAACACGTCCACTTCTTGTTAAACTTGATGAGTTTGTTCTTGCTAGAGCGATGAGAAAATGGGAACACCTGGTAAGGTAGCTCCACCATCAACGACGAAAACATTGCCCGTTATGTATTTGGAAGAATCGTGGATCAAATATCGGACGATTGATGTTATGCCCGGATCCGTCGTTCCAAGATATCTAATAGGAAGAGTTTTGTAAAGGAAGTCATGGAACCATTTCTGTTGAACAAGGCTCTCTGTTATCTCTGATTTAACAACTCCTGGTGATATCGAGTTCACTCTGATGTTCTCTCCTCCCAATTCGATCGCCATAATCTGTCATTCCATTAATTAAAACACAATCAAATAATTTGGATAATCCATTAATTGATGTGCACATCACTTAATTAACGTACGTACCTTAGTGACCATGTCAAGAGCCATTTTTGAAGAAGCGTAAGCAATAGTCCCCGGTACTACAACACGATTTAGACCAGCCATGGAAGTGATGTTGATAACAGATCCTCCTCCCTGTTTAGCATCCATCATATGTTTACAAACATACTTCGAAACCAACCATGCTCCTCTTAGATTTGTGTTATAGGTATTGTTCCATTCCTCCTCTGTCAATTCCACTGAAGAGCTCACACTGCCTGTACAATATGATTTTATACTAAATTATTTCGTCTTTCTTAATTTGTGTGGCATAATTACTAATAAGAGAATTAGTACTTTAGAATTTCACAATACCTCTAACGCCAGCGTTGTTAACCAAGACATCAATACGGCCAAAGGCATCCCAAGCTATTTGTACAGCGGACTCAATAGTGGCACCATCGGCAGAGACATCAAGCTCAACTGCGATGGCACGTGGGAGTCCCTCTGAATTACTGTTGATTTTATCACAGAGAGATTTCAGTCTGTCAATGCGACGGGCAGCAGCAATGATTCTGCAACCGGCTTTGGCCAAGTTGATACAGAACTCTAGGCCGATTCCTGAGGACGCCCCAGTCACCATCACTATTTTGCCGCTCAGGTCGTTCCATGGCTCCATTTTATCCAAGTCTAGTTATGTAAAATGGAGTTAGAAATGTAATACAAGTATGATACAGAGAGTTATAAAGTCATCAAAATGCAGAACAGAACATACTAGTGTCAAACTTTTATATACTCTATCCATCAAGAAACAGGAAATGATAAAAGGGTATATTTACTGAATCGTTTTTTCAATATAATAATTACAATGTATTAAAAAATATAATAGAAAAAACGCTATAATTTATGATAAAGAAAAATTAGAAAGTAAGCAAAAAATTATTTTTGATTTCATAAAATAAACAAGTGTTGTTAAATATTTATTTTTAGTATAGTGAATAATAAGAGTACTTCTTTGTTCCTTTTTAATTGTCCATTTTGAGAGTCAATTTACTAACTTTCAAAGTTAACTTAGATTATATTAATTTAATATTTTTAAGAAAAAATTAAATATTAATAAATGATACAAAAAGTATTATAAAGTATAATTTTTTTATCAATATGATTAAAAATATATCTTAATAATTGCATATTTCTATTTTTCAGATAAAAAAAAACTTGGTTCCAACTCTAGCATTTTAAAGGAATAAAATAAATTTTGTTTAAAATAATAAAATGACAACTGTGTATCTGTTTTTCGTTAAATAGATTTGACTATTTATTTCAATTGAGTATTTTTAGCCCAAAATCAATGGAAAAAAAAACACTGAGTTCCACTATTTTTAGACAATATTTTTAACCAAAATAATCCAGTTGTAACTGTGAACTTTTTTTATTTCTTGTTTAGATTTAATAATTAGTTATTTCAAGAGTTAACTTTTTTTTCCTTTTTAGTGATCTAGTTTTTTGGGGTGTGTTTCTATAAAGAATGACTTCTTTAATTTTAATTTTCCATATACCATATTTACAATTATAAAATTAAACAATAATTTAATATACTTAATATATCTTTAATATTTAAGGTCATAGAATTTAATTACTTATTTATTTTTTAAATTTTGTGTGTTGTCAATAGAGCAAATAAATTAAATTAAAATAGAAAGAGAGAGTAATATATAGCGTAGCCGCCTTGAATATTATGGCCTCCTTTATTGAACTTTCAGAGGGTGTGGGGACCCGTGGTCGTAACTTCTATACCTTTTAATCAGGATTGCTTCACACGTAAAATTCAATCATTTGTGTTTTATTTTTATTTGAAAAAAGGAAGGGAATTCATGGCCGGGGTGTACAAAAATAGAATCGATCATCTATCTATTTTGTTTTCTTTTTTAGGTAGTGGGTAAATTAAGTTTTTTTTCATTTATCTATTATATAATCTATTTTAAATGCACATGTTAAATTTTTTTTATTTGTTCTTTTTAATAAAACTTTTTTTCTTTTTTAATTGTTTCATTTCTTTTGTATTTTTTTTTGTCATTTTATTATTTCTTGTTTATTTTTTTATTTTATTAAGGTGGAAATGCATGATAGTCACATAAATATAGACATCAATATATAATATAATTTTTTTTATCCAATATTGATAGATGATTATGCACCGTTTATATCATGTCGATACATTTCATACCTATTTATATAATATCGACACACATTTGTATACAATTTATACAATATCGATACACGTTTACAAACTATTTATATAATATTAATATATGATTGTACATAATTTATATATGAAAAAACATGATTTTTTTAAAAAGATTTTTTTTGAAATCGCAATAAAATAAAAATAAAATATTTTTTAATTAAAAAATGCTGCCCAATAAATACATCAATTTTTTTGAAAAAAGTAAAAAATTTCTTTTTTTTTTTAAAAAAAAGAAACATTATGTACCTATTTATATAATATTAATACATGATTATATATAATTTATATAATATTGATACATATTTACACACTATTTATATAATATTGATACATGCTAATACACAATTTTATACAAAGTTGATATATTGCATAACTATTTATACAATATTAATAAAAATTTATACGCATTTATATAATATCAATACAATACATATACACCACATAAGTATTTATATAATATCAATATATTATATGTGCACAGTAAAAAAAAAATATTGAAAAGAGTTCTTAAAAAGGATATTTTTTTATTTTGGAAATGCAATAAAAATAAATTTAAAAAATCTTTGTTTTTTTTTTTTTGAAAAATAAATTCAATGTTGGAGAGGAAAGGAAAATAAAAAAGAAAAGAAAGGAAGAAAAAAATAGTTGGGCCAATTTTGAGTTTAAGAAAGAAAATAGTTGGGCCAGCTATGTAACTGGACTTATGGTATGGTTCGATTTTGATCTTAATAGCTAGGTCAATTTTGGACATAGTAACTGAGCTGAATTTGGCCAGTCCCAACTACTCTTAAGCAACTCAGAGGGTTCTTCAGCTTAGCTAGGTATTATAGATGGTTCATCCAAGGGTTTGGGATGATCAGTAGGCCTCTCAATCATCTTACAAAGAAGGATAAGTTCAAATGGAATCCCACCGCTCAACAGGCCTTTATACAACTGAAGAGGCACTAACCAAAGCACTTGTTTTCGCTTTGCCCGATGCAAGAAAGACTTTTATTGTTGAAACAGATGCAAGTGGTTATGGTATTGGGGCTGTGCTTATGCAGGAAGGTCACCCTATAGCTTTTATTAGTAAAGTTTTATCTCCCAGGCATGCAGCGTTATTAGTATATAATAGAGAGATGTTGCCAATTGTTCAAGTTGTTACTAAGTGGTCTCAATACTTACTACGTCAGAGATTTGTTATCATGACTGATCAAAAAGCCTTGAATCTTTATATGGAGCAAAAGTTGCATGCTAATTCTCAATTATTGTGGTTAACTAAGCTCATGTCGTTTGACTATTCTATTGAGTACATAAAGGGAAGTGAGAACAAGATAGTTGATGCACTTTCTGGAGTTACTGGAGCTGAGTTGTTGGCTTTGATCATTTCATCTACTAACTCTGATCTTTTTCAAGCTATAGCGGCTAATTGGCATTCAGATCAAGAGCTGCATCAATTAATTACAGAGTTACAAGCAGATCCTACTTCGCACAAAAAAATCACCTGGTTACAAGGTTAGTTAAGAAGGAAAGGGAAACTTGTGATTGGTAATGTACAAAGCTTGAGGGCTGATATTATCACCTTGTGGCATGCTGGCCCTCTTGGTGGTCATTCGGTAGTTGAAGCTACCCTCAAAAGGTTGTTGACATTGTTTTATTGGAAAAATATGAGGACACAAGTGAGGGAATTCATTCAAAAATATGATGTTTGTCAAAAAAAAAAAAAGTCAAACTTTGTTTATCCTGAGTTGTTACAACCCTTACCTATTCCTGAGGTTGTTTGGTCTCAAATCAGTATGGGTTATACTGATGGTCTTGCTAAATCTAAGGGACATGAGGTGATTTTGGTGGTGGTTGATAGACTCAGCAAGTATGGTCATTCCCTGCCTTTGAAACACCCCTATACAGCTCAATCAATTGCTCAAGCTTTCTTAGATACCATTGTCAGGCTCCATGGTCTTCCGGATGCTATTAATAGTGATAGAGATATTATTTTTATGAGGTCCTTCTGGCAAGAACTCTTCACTCTATAAGGTGTATTGTTGCATACTTCTACAACTTATCATCCTCAATCTGATGGACAAACTGAAGTGTTAAACAAATGCTTGGAAACTTATTTGAGATGTTATTGTAAGTATGATGCTTCAAATTGGGTAGCTTGTTTACCTATGGCTGAATACTGGTATAACACCTGCTTCCACTCAGCCATTCAAACAACCCCTTATGAGGCTTCGTATGGTCGACCCCTATCCCTCCATCTTCCTTATCTACTAGGGGATTGTAACTTTTTTTTTCATATCAATATAATAAAAAAATATTTTTATAATATTATTTAAAGTCTAAATAGTTTAACTTTAAAAATAGAAATTATAATAACTAAAGTGAGACAGAGAAAGTAATAATACTTAGATTAAAAAAAATACACTTCTTTAAACGATAATATATCTACGTATAAATCTGTACTATATTAAAAGTATGGAAACCCTTAGAAATGTTATTTGAATGTTTTACCCTTCATTAAAATTCTCATCTTTAATTGTTCTTAATAGACTAAACTATTGTATCACATTAATAGTATCTATTTAATTTTATTTATTATAATAATATATATTATTTATATATAATTTTTATATTAACACAATATAGACGTGCAAAGCACGTAAGATAAACTAGTATATCAATAAGTGAGTTCATAAAATAAAAATTATTAACTTGATTGCCTCTTTCTCAGTACCTATAATTGTCAGTATGGAGTCGATACAATAAATAAAGTGTATTCTGATTTGACTATCTTTTGATAAAAACTTGAGTTTTCATATAATTTATAACCAAGTACGATGACTTGAATGGATAACTAACACATGGTGCTTGGTTATTAGAGTGAATAATAAAGAAAAAAAGAATAAGTCAAAGTGAAGGGATATATATACAATAACATTTGCATTCATCATTCATAGTTGCCTTTCTTGACTTTAATTTTCTCTCCAAATATCGTTGATTTGGCACTATTTTTGTTTTACTATATGGGTGTGTTTGCGACCGATGGAAATATTTTTTAAATTAATTTATTTTTATTCAATTTTTAAAAAATAATTCTTTTTATAAATTAAGAAAAATAATTTTTTAAAATTTTTATTTAATCTCAAATTGATTTAATCTCATCCCGATCACGATTCCTCTCCTCAAAGATAAATATTATTTTTTAAATCAAATAAATATTTTATATTTTGAAAATTTTAATTTTTTTGTCCGACCCACCAAATTCCCCCTACCACCTTCTAAAAAAATATTTTTTTAAAAAAATTATATTTTGAAATTTTAATTTTTTACTCCACTCTACGACCGCCCCCCTCCCTTGCCCAATCCTTTTTAAACAAAAATTAAAAATTTATTTTTATAAAAATTTTAAATTTTGAAAATTTTATTTTTTTACTCTACTCCACGCCCCCAACCTCCCCAACCCAGCCTTCCACTCGTCCCCCAGCCCCCCACCCAACTCCACCCTTGCCCCTCACCCCCACCCCATACCAAAAAAAATAATAATTTATTTTTAAAAAATTTTAAATTTTAAAAATTTTAATTTCTTATTCCAATTCCCTCTCCCTCGGGACCACCCCCACCCAGTCCCCATACAAAAAGAATTATTTTAAAAGAATCAATTTTTTATTTTAGCTTTTCTCCCCTGGACAAACCCCCCTCCCTCCTCTCCTCTAAAAAAAAAGAGTTAAAATTTTGTTTTTTTTTTTAAAAAAACAAGTTTTTGAAAATTTCAATTTTTAATTCACCTCGCCCCCCATTCCCCACTCACTCCCCCTCCCCCTGTAAAAAAAAAAAGAATTTAAATATTTATTTTTAAAAAATATTTCAAGTTATGAAAATATTTTGGTGTCAAAAATATTTTTTATTCTCTAGCTAAAAATAGAAGATTTTTTCTAAAAAATTATTTTTATTCATTAATCAAATAATAAAACATATTTTCAAATCAACAAAAAAATGAGTTAAAAATCAAATTCATTTTCCATAAAAAATATTTTGGTCCATACCAAATACATCCTATATTTTATTGAATTTTATGTTTGTGATGAGAGGTTGATTGTGATGGTTGAGAGGTAGAGCAAAGTTTGGTGCACTTAATAATTAAACATGTAAATGACTAGTCAAATTGAGAAGAATAAAGAGTTTAGTTTGTTGTAAAAGAAAGCGGCTGATTAATGCATTTAAGAAAATGACGGGAGATTGAATAAAGAGTGGAAAATTGTTTATTATTATTATTGACAAGGAATAAGATTGGTCATATTGTTAAATAATCAAACTTAATTTGACAGAAAATATCTATTTGAAAATTTCAAAACTGTTGTGAATTTACAAGTTGCATGTGATGTGTTTGTCTATTGTAGTTTTCTTTTGAAATTTTCAGGTCAAAACTGGAGCAAGGACCAGTGGAACAATAGCATTTTTATTCAACATCCAAACTCATCTTTCTTGACTTTAATTAATGTATTTGTAGTACTACCGATTTTTATATTACTTTAATTTTTGAATGTTTAAGTGGTGATATTCTCATAAAATTCACAAGCACACACTTTTTACTCTTTTGTAATTAATATTGTTAGCGCGTACAGTATACTAGTTACAAAAGTCCATGTAATTAATAGATTTCTTTTATATATTTTTTTAAAAATTAAGTTGTTAATTACTGAGACTTATATTACATTTTATGTTAATTTTAAATAATATATGTTACTTATTTTGTTCTAATTTATATTGCACATATAAAATTTTGAGAGTATATTTCATTAATATACATGAACTTCTTGGTTTATTTATATTATTATATTTTTTAATGTATTTCCTTTTTGAGACAAATATAATCACTAAAAGATTATTGAAATAATTATTTTATTTTATTTGTCCAGTTTAAAGAAAAAGACTTAAGCTTTTATTTAATATTTATTTGATCCTAATTCTAACATTTATATGATTTAAAATAATTGATTATGATGATATAGTCAAATCATAACTGAAGCAGCTAGAAAAATAATTTATTAAGGGTAGTGTTATAAAATTGGAATTGAAGCAGTTGAAACAACTAATTTTTTTTATGAGACATCCAAAGTAAACTATTATTGTTTCGGAAAAAAAATAAGAGTTTTTGCTGACAACGTCTCTGCCGCCGCTGAATCAATAGGAAAATCTAACCACCGCCGGCTCAAAGCTGCCCGTCGGTGGTCATGGCCGTGTTGGCCAGTGGCCCTTCTTTGCTGGAGGGTGGACCAAATCCAGTGAGAACATATGCCGATCTGCTGAAACAATCCAAAGATCAAGTGATGCCAGTCCCAATGAAGCCAATCTCATATTTGCATGGGGAGCCGCAGGTGATTTGGGATCAGACTGAAATCGACCAGATGATTATCAATGAGAATCTGGAATTTGCTGTGATTGGAAAATTTTCATATGGGGGACCACCTATACAAGAACTGCGAAACATAATTCCAAAACAATGTGAGTTAAATGGGGAGTGCAAAATTGGATTATTATGCAATAGACATATCTTAATTCGGGCTTCATTATTGGAAGACTATGTGCATCTGTTATCAAAACCAGTTTTTTACGTGCAAGGGAGAAAGAGCTCCTATCCAATGAGGACTTTCAAGTGGGACCCGATGTTTACGGCGGAGGCAGAAACCACTACAGCAGTTGCGTGGATCTCTTTCCCTGCCTTACCACCAAACTTTTTTGGTGAAGAAGCGATTTTTTCGCTTGCCAGTGCGGTGGGTAAGCCGCTGCAGGTTGATATGGCTACTAAAAACAAAACAAGGCCTAGCTGTGCTCGAGTCAAAGTAGAAGTTGATTTGCTAAGGGAATTTCCAAAGAGAATAAAGATAGGTGTAAAGAAATCGGAGGATGTTATCCTTGACAAATGGATTAACATTTGCTATGACTATATGCCGAAGTATTGTAAAACTTGTATGATCCAGGGACACGATGAAGACCAATGCTATGTATTACATCCTGAGTTATATCAGAATAAACGACTCACTGCTGCCCGGGAAAATTTGAAACAAAACAGAGAGGTGGAACTGATAAACATAGAGGAGGGGCGAGACAAGGGGCAGGGTCAGATGGGGGTTGGCAAAGACAAGGACGAATGGGAGGAACACGGGAAGAAGAGAGGGGGGATTATGGTGAGGAAAGAATGGCTCAAGACAGGAGTGGTGTTTAAAAATAGTTTTTCAGCTTTACAAGAGCCAGCTCCAGAGGACGGCGAAATGGAGGTGCAGGCAAAGGTGAATGAGTTGGATAATGACCCCAGTGAGATTCCTTTAATTGCTGAATGTGGAATTACCACAGGCAGCAGAAAAAAGGAAAATGTGGTGGCAACATCAACAACTAGGGTGGAGAAGAAGACACCTTATGATGGGAATGAAGAGACAGAGGGTACCAATGGAAGTTACAAAGATGAAAGGTCACAGATGCAGCCAAACCAGTCGACAGAGGCAGTATGGGACAAAGTTGGGACAGCAAGCCATAGCAGTGATGCAATATGTAGTGAGGAAGAGCTGGATTCCAGGCCCACATCCACATTACAAATTATTGTCCCTCCGTTTGGAGGGGAAGTGGAGGGAGAGCACAGGTTGAAGCTGATGAGTGACAAGGAACAGGACCTGGAGCACAATATTCAGGAGATTAGTAAAGCTGGAGACTTATCACCAAGGCACACTTCTTCCTTGAGGAATAGCGCAAAGAAGGGTAGGTCAGTTGTCCCGCTTCAAGTAAAAACAAGGAGAAGTAGGGAGAAGTTATCAACTAGTGAACAATGAAAGAAAAAATGTTGTTTTGGAACATTAGGTCTATCAAAACTCAAAATGCATTGGGTAGGCTAATGGATCTAAATAGGAGAAATCATTTTTCATTTATTGCATTGATGGAGCCTTTTCAGGACCCATCTCAAGTGGACAAGTACAGATTACAACTGGGGTTTGATAATGCGGGGGTGAACATTTCGGGGAAAATTTGGTACTTTTGGAGAGATGATTGGGTGGTACTCGAGGTGGTGGACTCGATTCAGCAAGTCACTCTTAAATTCAGCTGCAATAATAGGGAGTTTTGGCTCTCTGTGATCTATGCTAGGTGTAGTGCAGTAGAAAGATTGGAGTTGTGGGACGAGCTTCTACAAATTAAAGAATGTTGTAACTGCCCATGGATTATTGGGGGTGATTTTAATGTAATTCTTAATGAGGAAGAGAAGATGGGAGGACTGGAGTTTGAACAGGCTGAGGCGATGGATTTTGCATTTTTTATCAATAACTGTGAAGTGGAGGAGCTTAAATTCTCAGGCAGTAAGTTCACATGGTGGAATGGTAGGGTAGGGGAGGATTGTATTTTTGAAAGACTGGATAGAATATTGGTTAACCAACGCTTTGTGGAGATGTTTCCTGCATCTGAGGTGGTTCACCAGGTTAGGCAAGGGTCAGATCATGCGCCTTTGAAGCTGATTTGTAATTCAGAGCATGGGCAAATTGGAAGGCCTTTCAAATTTTTAAATTTTTGGTCTAAACACCAAAAGTTTAAGGAGGTGGTACAGGAAAACTGGTGTGCAGATTTTTCAGGGAGTCCTTTACAAGTGGTCCAAATGAAATTAAAAAGAGTGAAACAGGCATTAACCAGGTGGAGCAAAGAGGCATTCGGCAATGTGTTCCTTCAAATAGCTACGAAGGAGGACATAATTCGGGTGAAGGAGATGCAGTTGGAGATGGATCCAAGTCCAGAGAACAGACGTGAGTTAAAATCCCATGAGGCAGAACTGAAAGTTTATTTGAAACTTGAAGAGGAGTTTTGGAAACAAAAGTCAGGCATGAGATGGCTTAAGGATGGCGATAGGAATACCAGGTTTTTCCATTCCTATGTTAAAGGGAGAAGGAAGAGATTGCACTTATCAGAGATCCAGGACATGCATGGAGCTACATGGAGTACCCAGGACCAGATTGGGGATGCTGCGGTGCAGCATTATGAAAAAGTGTTCACTGAGGAGAATGCCATATCTGACTTTGCCATTTTGGGGAATATTCCTCCACTGATAACTGAAGAAGATAATTGTTTGATGAGCAGGTTGCCTGATATGGATGAAATTAAAGCTGTGGTATGCAAGTTAAATGGAGATAGTGTTGGTGGCCCTGATGGTTTCTCAGGTCATTTCTTTCAGGTCTGCTGGGATATTGTAGGAGAGGATATAACAAATGTGGTGAAGGCTTTTTTCTGTGGGCAGGAGTTAACCAGATATGTGACGCACACAAACTTGGTACTAATACCCAAGAAGGAAATTGTTAGATCGTTTTCGGACCTCCGACCTATTAGCTTGAGCTCTTTCATCAACAAAATTGTTTCCAGAACTCTTCACGAAAGGATGGAAAAAGTGTTGCCTAAGATAATCTCCCGGAACCAGTCTGGGTTTGTTAAAGGCAGAAACATTGCAGAGAATGTGCTCCTGGCCCAAGAAATCATCAGGGATATCAACAGGAGAAACAAAAATACAAATGTGATAGTCAAGCTGGATATGGAAAAGGCATATGATAGAGTTTCGTGGATTTTCTTGACAAAGGTATTGAGAAGGTTTGGGTTCTCAGAATGCGTCATTGATATGGTGTGGAGGTTGCTCTCAAATAACTGGTATTCAGTCCTGGTGAATGGAAGGTCATATGGTTTTTTCAAATCGCAAAGGGGACTGAAGCAGGGGGATCCATTGTCACCCACTCTATTTATCATAGCGGCTGAGGTCCTCTCTAGAGCTCTCAACAGATTAGCAGATGGTATTCAGTTTAAAGGATATGGTTTACCTAAATGGAGCCCACAGATAAATCATTTGGCTTATGCGGACGATACAATTTTGTTTGGTTCGGCGGAGAGGTCATCTGTCATTGAAATGATGAAGGTAATTATTGATTATGAAAGAGCATCCGGTCAGAAGGTTAATAAAGAGAAGAGCCAGTTTTTCCTTCATGGCAGCACCCCTTCTGCAGTATCTACCAGGCTAAGGAGGCTAACTGGCATCAGACAAGGTAAGTTCCCATTTATCTATTTGGGCTGCCCAATTTTTTACGGGAGATGTAAAGCGAGTTATTTTGAAGAGATGGTGAGAAAGATCTCCAGGAGAGTACTATCCTGGAACAATAAGCTTCTCTCAGTAGGTGGTAAGGTGATCCTCATAAAGCATGTTCTACAATCAATACCTTTGCACTTACTGGCTGTAACAAACCCACCCAAAAAAGTAATTAACCAAGTGCATAAGCTATTGGCAACCTTCTTTTGGGGAAGCAGTGGGGGTATGGCTGGGAAGCATTGGTCAAAATGGGAGGATTTATGCTATCCTGTGGAGGAAGGGGGGCTGGGTTTGAGATCCTTGCATGCAGTGAACAGTGCCCTCTCAGCCAAACTATGGTGGAAGTTTAGAGTGGGTGGCAGTTCATTATGGACAGAGTTCATGTGGAATAAATACTGTAAAAAATTGCATCCCGCAATTGCATACAGTAAAGGTGCATCCTTGACTTGGAGGAGCATGGTGAAGGTACGGGATAGGGTGGAGCAGGAAATTTGGTGGCAACTTAAATCAGGAGATTCCAATTTCTGGGTGGATAATTGGACCAAATTAGGGCCGTTATACATCCTGGAAGAACAAGAAGTGCTGGATTGTGGCCTGGAGGTAAAAGATATGATGGTGGAAGGGAACTGGGATATGGAGAAGTTACTGGCAGGCACTTCTGAGGAGAGAGCAACCTACATATTCAATCACATCAAGCCAAAACAAGAAGGTATAAGTGATAAGCCTTGGTGGATGGGTACCCCAAATGGAGATTTCACAGTTAAGTCAGCTTTTAATCTTCTCAGGCCCAAGAAGGTTAGCCATGAATGGTATGGAAAGATTTGGTGTAAAGGTCTACCCTTCAAGGTGTCTTTCTTCCTATGGAAAGTTCTAAAAGGGAGGATACCTACTGATGATATTCTCAAACGGATGCGAATAAATGTGGTTTCCAAATGTGTTTGCTGTGAAGTTGGGTGTGAGGAAACACTGGAACACTTATTACTAACAGCTCCCATGGCCCAAAAGCTATGGAAGCACTTTGCTCTGTGTGCAGGTATCACAATGGAAGGGAGACAAATATTCCAGACATTGCAAGTGTGGTGGAATATTGATCAGCCTACTAAAGTTCAAAGAGTAGCGGAAGCAGTCCCAGCCATAATCATGTGGGAACTTTGGAAGAGAAGGAATGCCATCAGACATGGAAAGCAATATTCATTTGACTTGCTGGTTCATCAATGTCAAAAGGCAATCCAAGCACTGATTAAAGAGAGATATCCAATGATCAGGGAAGTTCCGGAGAGATGGGCGGACATTATTGACATACTCAAGACGTACAGACCAGTTCTTTACTTTCATAAAGTGTGGTGGCACCCTCCAAGTGAGGGATGGGTTACATGTAACACAGATGGGGCTAGTAGAGGCAACCCAGGACAAGGGGCATATGGATTTTGCATCAGGAATAAGGAAGGCAACCTTGTGTATGCTGAAGGACAAAGGATAGGGGTTTGCACAAATGTTGAAGCAGAAGCCACAGCAATTTTACAGGCTCTTAAGTTCTGTAAAGAGCAGGCTTTCAGCAAAATCATATTGCAGACAGACTCAGAGATCATAAAAGCTATGGTGCTGGGTGAATGCAGGGTTACATATCATGTGGTGGAGAAGATAGAAGAAATTAGAGCCATAATGCAACAATTAACAGTTAAAATCTTGCATGTATTCAGAGAAGCTAATCAGGTGGCTGACAACATTGCTAATGATGCTATGGAGGCTAATGGTGCTCTGAGGCTCTGGGAATTCACCCAACTATCAAGCAGAAGTAGGAAATTACTAAACATGGACAAGCAAACGACTCCGTATATTAGAATTCGAACTAGGCCTATACAACTGTCTAAAGCAGGTGTGTCACAGGAGGCAGAGAACAGATAGATACAGATTGAGGAGGCCAGTTAGGGAGGACATACAGAGCATACAACAGGAACACAGAGGGGAGTCCAAATCTTTGAAATAAAGGAAGCAGCAAGCATCGCAACACAAAGCTACAGGGACGAAAGTCAAAAACCACTGGTGTGAAGGCGTAGTACTCACCAGGCGGGCATGGAGGTAGAAGAGATAGCAATCAGCTGCGCCGCCAGTCCAAGAGAACAAGAAAAGGGCCGTCGGACTAGCCATGGTCGTCTTCTTCACAACCAGCTGCCAAAAGAATGGACTCATCATAAAAATGCGGAAAGTCTCGACAGGCTGAAGGTAGATGGCCAAGGTGGGGTTGACTTACCAATCGACCATGGGGGTGAAGAGATCGTCGCTCATTTGGAGGAGAGTAGCAGCGGACAGGGCACCGCCATTGATGGGAGTGGGATTAGGAAAGGTGTTTCTAGAAACACCTCTTTTGATTTTGGTCCAGTCGGGTTGGGCTGTTTGGGCCGCTGAACATTTTGTTGTTTCGGGCCACTTTTGAATTTTTAATAAAATGGGCCGCTGGCCCGAAATTCAATTGCTTAAAAAAAAAAAAAGCAGTTGAAGAAATATAATGAAGCAATCGAAACAGACACGTCAATATATAACTACCTTAAAAAGATTAAATTAAAAGCTTATAAAATACTAATCTTTTTAGAAATAATAACATAATAAGTTTATGAAATACTAATCTTTTTAGAAGCTTTCACACAAAATGCTCCAGGATATAGGACCCATACCTATTTCTTTCTATCGCCTTCTACTATTAACCTGACTAACTCTTATTCAATAGAACTTGTGTGGACAAGTGAAATTCATATATGTTATTTATTTTGAGATAAATGAATTGAGAAAATGAGTGAGGTAATTTTTCAATTGGATTAAAGGGGTAAAGAAATGGATGACATAATGTTTTTTAAAAAAATAGATATAAATTTCAAAAATACACTTAAACTATCTCTCTTTTTCCCTCTTCCTCTTTTTTTTTTTAGTTTCATATCAAAACAATTGGAAGTGTAAGTTCCATACCAACAATGTCACTTATTAGTTTGAGAAACATACCCAGGTGATTTGTGTAATACACTCTCTTTTATTGGAAAAAATCTTGCCACATGGAAAAAATATTACACCTTGACAAAAATTAAATAAACTACTAATATTAGTTAAAAACTAAAGATTAAAGTATTAATATTCTCCAAAAAATATTTTTTTACAAAAAATAAAATTTAAAATATTTTTCTCACCTACTCCAACCAACCCCACCATATACCCCCTCAACCCCTATCCCCCAACAATTCCCCGCCCCCGCCTTGTTTTAAATCTCTTTTAAAATATTTTTAAAAAAATTCAAACTTCATCCTCTCCTCCATTCTTTCCACAAAGCAATTGATATTATTTTAATTTTTTTTAAATAAACAGAATTTTGTCCCTCCCCCATCTAACCCCCCACCCCTAATTTATTTTTATTTTTTATTGATATATACACATATTTTTAAAAAAATATTTTGTCTACTTATGTACCATATATAACAAAAATAAAACATTATTTAAAAAAAAGTCTTGCTGCAAGTAAAAAATAATTTTCTAAAAGTAGAAAAAAATAAAAATGAAGGATTAGGTGGGTAGAATAAAATTATTTTTTATAAAAGAATAAAATAATGTCTAAATTATTAAGGAGGTGGGGAGAAGAAATAAGAATTTCTTAAAAAAAGTAAAATTTATAAAGGTTTTTTTTAAAAAAAAATTTTTTACTAAAACATTGGTCAGTTTAGGATGGGGATGGGGAGTGGGGTGGTATGGGAGAGGAAGTGGTGTAAGAAAAATATTTTATATTTTATTTATATGTTTTTTTGAAATAACAATATTATAATATTTAAGTTTAACCGGTACTATAATTTATTTATTTTTTATTAGGTGAAATATTTTGTGATGTGATTCTTTTTTTAAATAAAAGAGAGAGTATGGTACACATACCATGATGGGAGTAGAATATAAGAAAGAGATGTTTTTCAAACTAATAAGTAATAATTTATATATGAAAATCATATTTCCAATAATTAGATACGAAACTAAAAAAAAAAATTAATATGTGTTTTTCACACTTACCTAAAGAAAATTATTTTTGAAATTAAAAATCAATTAATTTTTTTTAATTGAATAAAATATAGACAGCAATGACATAGATACTACTTTTTTAATGAGAGATGCAGGAATTTTAAATCACAAAATTGAGAGTACATTTGCACCCTTTTCCTTAGTAAAATATGAAAAGTTTGAATAGTTTACGATGGTGACTTTACTTAGACTTCTCCTTATTGGTAATGAAATGGTCAAAAGATTGAACTAAAAATAATGGTGACTTTTAGACTCTCTTCCAGTATGACTAATATGCAAATCATTATTCTGTGTCAATTTTGTGGTATTTTTTATTTTTTAAGAGTTAAACAGTTTAAATTTTATAGTAAATTTTTGTATAAAATTTTTAAATTTTTTCAAACAGAATTTATAAATTTGAACTATATAAAAAAGTATTATAAATTATAATAATTGATAATAAAAAATATTTTTAAAAAATTTATTAAAAATTAATGGTAAAAAATAAATTTATTTGACTCTTGAAATTCAAAAAGTGCCGCATAAATTGAAATGAATTATAGAGTAACTTATTATTAAGTAAAGGAAAAAGGACCAAAAATACTCCTGGAATATTTGAAATGGAGCAGAAATACATCTCCATTCAGAAATACTCCTCCATTACATTTTGACTCAACAATACCCTCAATTAAATTTTGGCTAGAAGATACTCCTCTTTTGACAAAAATAAAAAAGAGATAAAAATATTCCCAAACTATCAAAATGGAGTAGAAATACCCCTTGGTTAGATTTTGGTTAAAAAATATCTCTCCCTTAAAATTTTACAAAAACAAAAAAATACACAATGAAATGACACCATACATATTATGTGCACAAAATGCGCTACGTGATTAGTTCACGGGAAGCCCCATTTAGGGACCCAAGAGGTTTTCTCCTCGGATATTAGATATGAAACTAGCCTTTTCATGTCAAAAGAGACTGTTACTTCACTTGCAAACATCTCAAAAAATCAATCTTTGAATGATAACATTTATTCATCCTCGCTATAATCGTTGCCTCCTGCTTAATCAGTTTCTCGAGTTGAATGGTTCCAATTCTTCAAATTTTCGAACCTACGAAGCTTGTATAAAAATTATTGTGCTCATGTTAGCAATATAATACAATTAATACAAATTATCATTTTCAAGAGATAATTCAATTGCAACTATAAATAAAAGTTTTTTTTCATATAATAAAAATTTGAACTACTCAAATTTGACATAAATTGTTTTGAAAAGAGGTTGGGGTTGAATTTTTGATAGAAGAATGATATTTTAAATAATAACTTCAAATTTTAATGGAGGGGTATTTGTTAATTGAAAACTAACAAAGGGTATTTTTGCTCTATTTCTAATAGTTAAGGGGTATTTTTTTTTTTCACTTTTTCATTTCTGTTAGGATAAGGAATATTTTTGAGCAAAAAATATAAGAGAGGGGCATTTTTGAGCCAAAAATATGACGGAAGGATATTTTTGAGCCAAAATGTAACTGAGGGATATTTTTACTCCATTTTAAATAGTTCAGGGATATTTTTGACCCTTTTCCATAAAATAAATAAAGTTCTTAGGGACTTTATACTTTTAATATAGGATGGTGGTACTGATATAATACGGAATAATATGATGATATATATTATGTCAAGTTATAATATAATCCTCCTCTAATTTCCTCCTTTCACATGGTAAAGTTTCACAAGTAACTATTTCTCAAGCCATATGTTTCAACATATGATCCACCACGTATGCCTGATTCAATAATAATGTCTATAATGCAACATTCTATCTATGGCGAGATATATGTGATGGAGCGAATATTATCTGGTATTGAAGTCAGGATCAAATATGATACTTGCTTATTAAATTTGACTAAGAACTAAAATTACGCCATTCCTATCAATTATAGCTTTTGTTAGAAATTGTAGTTTTTGGTGTGATGGTAAATAATTGATCGTCATCATAATAATAACAGTAATAACTTAAAAGGCCATTCCATATAATATAACACCTTGTTATTATGGATTTCTTTTAGCAAATTTACACAGTGTGTTTAGCTGTTTTTTAATTTTTTCTTTTATTTAGCAACAAAAATTCTCAAAAGAGGATCTAGGCCTTAGCTTATACCAATGCTAACGAAGTAACCAACCCCATAGATGAGGTTTACAATATTGAAAATGATTTTCATCACTCCTTTAATCTATAATTAGGAATGGCCATTAAATGGTTTTCTTTGCTTGTAACTATCCCAAAGTGCTCATCAATGTCCAGATCACAAGGCTGCATACCATTTGGAAGCTCCCAATCAAAGCAATGCACCAATTGTGCCACCACAAGGCGGACAACTATGATCCCCAACTGGACTGCAGGGCAACTTCTTCTACCGGAGCTAAATGGTAAAAGTTGGAAGTCGTGTCCACGAATATCTATACTGCTTCCGACAAATCTCTCTGGCAAAAACTTCTCTGGATCGGGCCAAATATTTGGATCCCTCTGAATTGCATAATGATTTATCATGATTCGGGATCCCTTCCGTATAGGAAAGCCATCAACTACACAATCTTCCATGGCCTCACGTTGCGTTACTGGAACTACGGAATGCAGCCTCATGCCCTCTTTCACAACCATGTCTAAGTACTTCAAATTCTCCAAGTCTGATTCTTGTACCATTCTTTCAAGTCCTACCACTTCTTCTAACTCTTTTTGGAGTTTCTTCATCACATGCGGGTGTCGAAGAAGCTCTGTTACTATCCAAACTACTGATGTCGCTGAAGTGTCGATTGCTGCAACAAGCATGTCCTGTAATAGAAAAGGGAACAGGGGAAATTAGTACGAACAAATATAATCGTACCACGAGCTTATAATAGTAAAAGTATATAGAGGAGATGAAATAATTTACGATGAGAACAGCTTTTATATGGCTACGGTCAAACTGAAATCCTGTCTCTCCTGATTGCATAAGGTCCAACATGATGTCCACAAAGTCTTTAGATTGCCTTCGGTCACGAGACAGGACGTGTTCATCGATACTCTTCTCCAGAAATTCATCAAACACCTTTGAGAGATCCTTCAGTTGGCGAGTGAGTCCTTGGAGATCAATTACACCAAGGTAGGGGAAAAAATCTCCAAGATTTGGTGTTGCACCTAAACGCACAACCTCTTGAAGTATAGTTTTGAACCCCCTCTTGTCCAAATCTTCATCCATGTATTTCTTTCCAAACACCATCAAGCAAGTCAAATCGGCACTCAAGGACGCAACTTTCGCACTTAGATCAACAACAACGTGGTCGTTTTTAAGTGATTGGATCATAAGCTCAACTTGTTGGCTTCTCATGGATTGAAATGAATTGATCTTTTGATTAGTCAAAAGGTGCAGAGTGACCAATTTGCGCATGTTGCGCCAATATGGTCCATACTTTGCAAATACCAAATTCTTATGGCCATATGACAAATGCGTAGCTGCCTCGTTATATGGCCTAGTAGCAAATATGTGATCATATGTCTTGAGGAATTTCTCGGCTAAATCATCAGATGATGCAATGAATGTAGGTATTAGTCCTAGTCGCATATACATAAATGGACCATATATCTTGGCCAGTCTTTGTAAATCATGGTGTGGTTTTTCCCCTAACAAATGAAGATGTCCTAAAATGGGAATCCCCCTTGGACCTGGAGGTAGCTTTTTTCTCTTGTGGGTATTTAGAAGCTCATACAAGGCATATACAATAGAAACTACTACTAGTATTGCCCATATAGAAGTCATGGCTGATATGACTTCCTAGCTTCTAATCTCTAATGGACTCTCTGTGTATGTGTATATATATACACGCATCAACTGAATCGTATAAATGAAAAGTCAATAATAGGACTATTATATGAAAGCGACCATTCAAAGGTCTGGTTGGGTTAGTTCAATTCATTCTTTTTACAAACTAAATAATCTATATATCTTCTGAATACTATATTAAAAGTGTGAAGAATTTTAGAAATATTGTTTGAACTTTTTGTCCTTCATTAAAAATCTTCTCTTTGCATAAAATAGTATTTTCACAATTTTTCTTTAAACTAGTCCAGTGTATTCATATAAACAAAATTTATTAAATTAATTTGATGCAATAATTTAATCTATTATAATTAGGCAAAAAGGAGAAAATCAATTCAATTACTTATAATATAGAGATATGTTAATAGTTTATGAATAGATATAGTAATAATTTGGAGTTGGATAATTGAGGATTAAATAATTAATTGATTAAAATTTAATTTTAAAAAAGACTTCTAAATATAAAAGGAGTAGTTTAATATTTCATTGTAATTTTAAAACTCTTTTTCTTTTTAAATTTGCACTATTACATACTTTTATTAACAAAATATTTGATAATCAAATTTTAGTTAATTTTAAAGTCTTAAATATTAGAAAAATAAAAATATTTTTCTTTTTCTTTGACAATTATTTATATAGAATAGTCCTAAATCAAGAGTAAATTCTAAATATTAAAAAAAATTCTAATTCAAAAGTGAATCTTGAAACTAAATAAATAAAAGATAAAATAATAAATTAAAGAAAATTGTGAAAAAACAATTTTGTCTGAAACAGAACATTTTAGTGAAGGGCAAAAAGTTCAAACAACATTTCTAAGACAATAATTGAATTCAATATATGCGCTAGACATTTTTTCCCTATACTTTATAACAAAAAACTATGTATATATATATATATATATATATATATATCGATTCTTTTTCCTACCATTTAGAACAAATAGCTCATGTGTGTGTGAAATTTAACTCTTGACCTAGTGTCACGCCCCGGGAGGGTACCCTAGACGTGGCCGGCACCCAGAGACTATTGCTAGCCCTTGAGCGAACCACTCAGCCTCATCACATCGCTCAACATCAACACAGCGGAGAAACATCATAATATGAGAACCATAGAAAAGGGCCAAATGGCCAATCATCAATCTTAACATCGAAGGATTAAGCAAATACTCTCCTAGTACATCAGAAAAAAACATCAACATCAACTTCGACACCATGTCTACGAAGCCTCTAACCTGACTCAACTGTCTAAGAGGGGTGCCATGACATGTCATGGCTACCGACTCAATGAAATAAAGGAAATAACATAGAAGGGTCTCTTCCGGATAGCAAGGAGGCTCACCAAAATCCGAACTCGAAACCTTGGACTTCAACGGTGCGCCTGCTGAAATCCTCGAACTCCTGTATCTGCATCATAAAATGATGCAGCGCCAAATGGCGTCAGTACGTGGAATGTACTGGCATGTAAAATAGCTGAATAACAGGGTAAGTACACAACAATAAAGAAACATCGACTCCACATCATACTTCATCAGAAATATCAAAGGTCTATCTAAGGCAAGAGATTAGATTAGACAATTGACTCATCAACCTCTCATCAATCATCAACATCATAGCAAGCTCATCTTAAGGAGCCTCAACATCATCTCACATCAAGAGAACATCACATCGACTCAGACTTCAACTCGAACATCACGTCAACATCAACATCAATATTAGAGTTCTATCAAAGGAACCTAACACTACAAGAAAAATGACTTTTAACGACCATTTCTTAACGACGAGAAATGAATCCGGTCGTTATAAATACACTTATAATGACCAAATTCTTTTCCGGTCGTTATAAATTTACTTATAGTGACCAAATATTTTTCGGGTCGTTATAAATATACCTATAGTGACCAAATTCTTTTCCGGTCGTTATAAATATACTTATAGGGACCAAATTATTTTACGGTCGTTACAAATACACTTATAGTGACCAATTTTTTTTTCGATTATTATAAATACACTTATAGCGACCAAATCTTTTTTCGGTCATTAAAAATAAATTTTAATCTAACATTAACAAGGGGACAAATTTGATTTTTAAAAAGCATACCATGCCATTGTTAAAACATATTAGTTAGTGTAAAAATATGTTTAACTAATATGAGAATAAAGAGATCAGACCAAATCATGTTATAAGTATAACAAGTGGTGTTTTGTTAATCATTCTGATAAAAATCCTCCATCTTTTATAATTTTTCTTATTTCATAAATAAAAACTTTAATAAAAAGAAAAAAATATTAATTTATTCTTTTCTAATAATTCTATCCATCATTTGTATTATATTCAATTATATAAAATTTTGAAATATTATAAAAATATTTAGTTACAATCTTTTTGACATAATTGTTTTAACTTAAATATTTTCTTGATATAGTTTTTATATATGTTTTTATTTTGAGAGACAATTTATTCATCTTTACTTGACATTTTAAAAGATGCAAGATGAAGTAGGTCAAAACAAAAAATTATAATGAAACAAAAAATTAACAATAAAAGTAATAATATTAAATATATAATTATGAGCTTATGAGATTAATTTTAGGTAGAAAAGTTAAATAAATTTGGTCGTAAGTAATTTTCTCAAGAAGAAAGATGTTTCTCCACTTGCAAATTACCTCGATCAATAGACTTAAGAATCAGTATCCAGTAATAATGTTTCTTCTAATAAAACAAATATATATTGTGCTAAATATTTTTTTCCATTATTGGTTGTGAAACCAACAAGTGTATACAAATAAAAATCATTTGTTTAAGTTAGAAAAGTATAACGTGAAATTTTACAAACAGAAAATTTAAAAACTTTACATTACATATAATCAACAACTAATTAATTAAGAAATCGTGATATTTTTTATTATTTAAAATTTAAGATGAAATAATTGATTTGTATCTTCATAATAATTTTAATGATGTTGAATTATTTATATTAGGTGAATACCATTAGTATAAAAAGTGAAACTAAAAGAAGTTGGGGGTTTAATCCATGAAGCAATGTGCAAAAAGTCAATATCTTAAGGTGCAAAATACAAAACAAACAATTTTAAGTCTAGAACTAGGAAGCCAAACTTTCTTTTTATATAGTTGTGAGAACAGAAACAAATTTTATATTTTATTGTGGTTAATATTTGATTTTGCGAAAAAGAAAAAGGAAGATAATAGTTATTAGGAGTACAACAATAACAACATACCCAGTGAAATCCCACAAGTGGGGTCTGGGGAGGGTAAGATGTACGCAGACCTTACCACTACCACATAGGTAGAGAGGCTGTTTCCTGGAAACCCTCGTCAATAATAGTTATTAGGAGTATTATTAATAATTTTACATGAAGTTTTTATACTTGTTTTTTGAAAGGTCATGCAGTTTGAACAACTCATCCTCAGAAAAAGTGTAAAGAAGTATAAGCAACAGAAAATTTTGAAGCACCAGAAGAATGCATTTCATATTTCAAAAATTGTTTTAAAATATTCAAGTTTTTATTTTATTAAGAGTTAAAAAATATAATATTATATAAATTTATATGACTATATTTTTGTAATTTTACGCAATATCATTCTTTGTAGTGAGCTATGAAATTTTATATGAATATAATAAATTTGTATGTTTTCATATGTGCATGTTTTTGTATGTTTCTGTGTGTAAATCCATACGTAGTTTGTACTTTTGCTGATTTGATTTATGGTTATAATTAAGGTTTTAATAACTAGAACTGAAGAGAGCCTTGGAGTAACCGGTAAAGATGTTGTAATGTGACCAGAAGGTCACGGGTTCAAACCTTGGTAACATCATTTGGTAGAATTGCAAGGTAAGACTACTATACAATTGATTCTTGTGGTTAGACCCCTCCTGGGAAGTGTACCGGGCTTGCCTTTTTTTTTTTAATAACTACAAAATCAATTAGTGATGGAAAAATTTGGTTGCTACAAAAAAGGTATAACAACCGGATTTTTGTCGTCGTTAAAGCTTCTTTAACGACCAAATTTAATTCGGTCGTTAACTTTTAACGACGAAATTTAATCCGGTCATTAACTTTTAACGTCAGAGCTACTAACGACCGGTGACAACGGGATTTTTATCGGTCGTTATTGACTAATAACGACCGAATTTATACTTTTAACAACCGAATTTTCCCTCGTTAAAGACCTATTTTCTTGTAGTGTAACTGGGAGTGTCTCTAACCGACAACCATCACTTATGAGCCAGTGATGATACAACGAAGCGATGCCGTTGCCACATCCATCCAATACCCTGCCCGGGGTAAAGGACATCACATCATAAAAAAAACATCAGTCCTCATTTGGGACAAGAAAGGTGCCATCCGCATTGCGGTTCAATCCCCTCTTCCTACGCGGGCCACGTAGTTAATAGGTTCGAGTGGGACTCACTCTCTACCCATTTCGGTGCTCAATACTCCTCCCAGAACTCGACGTGCTCATAAAACATCATCATCATCATCAGTCCCATAGGGACATAGTACATCATCATCAGTCACATAAGGACATGATATAATACCTCAACATCAACATCGGTCCCAAGGGGACATATTACATCATCATCAAGATCAGTCCCATAGGGACATGGTACATCAACATCAAAACTCAAGAGACATCATTTAGCAACTATATTGTAATGCTAAGACCTCATTAAACATCATGCTCATCAACATCATCATAACATCATCATAACATCATCATCGTTCTAGATATGTTCCCTAACTTCATGCATGCTCCTTTTCAAACACAAAAATTATAGGGTTTAAAATGCACTTATAAAACGGATTATAATAGAAAACAAAATAGTGATGATCATCAGTTTATGTAGGAAAACTACTCATACATAAGATAAAGTAGATTTTCTTCATGCATCAACTTTTCATATTAACTTTGTCAACATCAAGATATGATATTCAACATTTAGGAGGGCACATGGGAGGACATTCCCATGCTTTAGGTTAGCCTTACATACCTGGGATGTTTTGCTAACGAAATTATACCACACCTCCTCTTGATCTCTTCAACTCACTTCCCTTCAAGCCCTAACTTTGGTGACCTTTAGGAAGAATATGCTTCAAAATTTGGGTTTTTGAAACCCTTTTCTTAGAAAATGACGTTTATTAGTCGTAGGGGAATATTTAGGAATTATAGGAGTGGACCAAATTGCCCTTCGTAATTTAAAATAATTTATCCCCGTCCTGAAATAACACAGTCCGCGACGCGGACCTGTCGCGGACAGTGTATTTTTGGAAATTCAACTCCGTCGAAAATTTTACAGAAAACATAAGTGTGGCTCCGCGACCGATCCGCGACGCGGTCCTGTCGCGCAGGCATACTGTTTTTCGTTTTGGAACGAAAAATTATCTTCCGACTCGATCGCTCTAAAAATCGACCAAGACCCTCTTCCCACTCCATTTTCAGTGCTGATCATGAACCCACTCTCGGATTTTCAATCCGAGCATCGGAAGATGCATTTTCCGCACACCTCTTCCCTAGGGGTATTTTTGTAATTTACCGGGTATTACATTATCTCCCCCTTGGGGTCATTCGTCCTCGAATGATCAGTGGGAACGGTACCTGGCACGAGTAGACTCAAGACTCACTTCGATGCTCACTCAATAACGTCATTATCTCGACTTACCATCGACCTCATTACAAATACTCAAACATCAACATCATAGTAGTAACATCAATTTATATAAAGGTAAGAATGTTACCTTCCACACTTTCATCGACCTCGAGCACGAACAAGTGCGGGTACTTAGATTTCATCTCTTCCTCAGCTTCCCATGTGGCTTCCTCAACAAATTGATTCCTCCACAGGACTTTGACAGAGGCTATCTCTTTGTTCCTTAGTCTGCGAACCTGTCGATCAAGGATCTGGACTGGAATTTCCTCATAAGACAAGCTGTCTCTGACTCCTATGCTCTCCACAGGAATTACCAAGGCAGGATCTCCTAAACATTTCTTCAACATCGAAATGTAGAACACCGGATGGATCCTATCTAGCTCGGAAGGTAAATCTAGCTCATAAGCAACCTTCCCAATCCTTCGTTCGATTTGATAGGGGCCAATATAGCGAGGGCTTAATTTTCCATTTTTCCCAAATCTCATGACACCCTTCATGGGTGATACCTTCAAGTAAACCCAATCGCTTACCTCAAACTCTAGGTCTCTTCTCCTCACATCTGTGTAAGATTTCTGACGGCTTTGGGCAGTCTTCAATCTTTCCCGAATGATCTTCACCTTCTCCATGGACTGGTGGACTAGGTCAGGACCAATCAACTCAGCCTCTCCAATTTCAAACCACCCAATAGGTGATCTACTTCTCCTCCCATACAATGCCTCAAAAGGGGCCATTTGGATGCTCGCATGATAACTGTTGTTATATGCGAATTCAATCAATGGCAAATGATCATCCCAATTTCCTTTGAAATCAAGGACGCAAGCCCTCAACATGTCCTCCACCGTCTGAATAGTGCGCTCTGCCTGACCATCCGTCTGTGGATGAAAGGCTGTGCTCAAACTCACTTTGGTACCCAATCCTTTCTGGAAGGACTTCCAGAACTGAGAAGTAAATTGGGCTCCTCGGTCCGAGATAACGGACAAGGGAACTCCATGCAACCTCACAATCTCTTTGATATACATCTTGGCATACTCCTCTGCCGTGTTGGTCGTCTTGACCACCAGGAAGTGCGCTGACTTCGTCATTCTATCCACAATCACCCATATTGAATCATGCTGTCTCCTCGATCTCGGTAGGCCAGTGATAAAATCCATGTTAATCATCTCCCACTTCCATTCTGGAATCTCAAAGTTTTGGGCCAAGCCAATTGGCCTTTGATGCTCAACCTTTACTTGTTGACAATTTGGGCATCTTGCAACAAACTCCGCAATATCCCGCTTCATTCCACTCCACCAATAAACCTCTCTCAAGTCGTGATACATCTTGGTGGAGCCCGGATGAATGGAGTATCTAGTGCTATGGGCCTCAGCCAGAATCCTCTCTCGGACACCATCAACATCGGGGACACATAGTCTATTAAGGTATCTTAATACCCCATCTCCCCCTTTGGAGAAGACCATCACCTTTTGCTTTTGAACATCCTCCTTCAGTTGAAGTATAATAGGATCTCGATCCTGCTTCTCTTTTACCTCAGTCACTAGGGACGATGCAGACCCATTCTGAACATTAATTCCTCCCTCGTCGTTCTCCTCAAGCTGGACTCCCAATCGAGCCAACCTATGCACTTCCTTCACTAACTCCTTCTTTTCTCCTTCAACATGGGTTGTGCTACCCATAGACAACCTGCTAAGAGCATCAGCAACAACGTTAGCTTTACCTGGGTGGTACATGATGCTCATGTCATAGTCCTTGAGCAATTCCAACCACCTCCTTTGTCGCAGGTTGAGCTCCCTCTGACTGAAGACATACTGTAAGCTCTTGTGGTCCGTGAACACATCCACATGCACTCCATACAAGTAGTGACGCCAAATTTTGAGTGCGAACACCACTGCCGCCAACTCAAGATCATGGGTCGGATAGTTCTTCTCATGAACTTTGAGCTGCCTGGAAGCATAAGCCACCACTTTACCTCTTTGCATTAACACACACCCCAATCCAACTCTTGACGCATCACAGTATATTATAAAACCTTCCGTCCCGTCAGGCAAGGTTAAGACAGGTGCAGTAGTCAACCTTGTCTTTAGTGCCTAGAAACTCTTCTCGCATTCTTCAGACCACTCAAACTTGACCTTTTTCTGGGTCAGTTTGGTCAATGGGGCGGATAGAGAAGAAAAACCCTCAACAAATCTGCGGTAGTAGCCTGCCAACCCCAAGAAACTCCTTATGTCAGTTGGAGAGGTCGGTCTTGGCCAACTGGCAACCGCTTCAATCTTTTGACCATCTACTCGGATCCCATCACCTGAAACACATGACCTAGGAAGGCCACTGATTTGAGCCAAAATTCACATTTGGAGAACTTCGCGTACAACTCCTGGTCCTTAAGAGTTTGAAGTACGACTCTAAGATGTTTAGCATGCTCTTCCTCACTCCTCGAATATACCAGAATATCATCAATGAACACAATCACGAACGTATCCAGGTAGGCCTGAACACCCTATTCATCAAATCCATAAAAGCTGCAGGTGCATTCGTCAACCCAAAGGACATGACCAAAAACTCGAAGTGGCCATATCTTGTCCTGAAAGCTGTCTTTGGGATATCACATTCTCTCACCTTTAACTGGTGGTAACCCGATCTGAGGTCTATCTTCGAAAAGCATGAGGCACCTTGAAGTTGGTCAAACAAGTCATCTATCCTGGGAAGAGGATATTTATTCTTGACTGTGACCTTGTTCAATTGCCTATAATCTATGCACATTCTCAGTGACCCATCCTTCTTTCGTACAAACAGAACGGGAGCACCCCAAGGAGAAACTCTGGGTCTAATAAAACCTTTTTCTAACAGATCCCTCAACTGCTCCTTCAATTCTTTCAATTCAGCAGGGGCCATTCTATATGGTGGAATCGAAATAGGCTGTGTCTCAGGAAGTACATCAATACCGAAGTCGATCTCCCTATCAGGAGGGACTCCAGGTAAATCCTCAGGGAACACCTCAGGGAATTCATTCACAATTGGGACCGACTCAAGAGTAGGGGACTCAACATCATCAGATCTAACCCGTACAAGGTGATAGATACACCCTTTTGAGATTAATCTCCTCGCCCTCAGGTAAGAAATGAATTTACCCTTGGGTGCAACATAACCTCCCTTCCACTCTAGGACCGGTTCATTAGGAAAATGAAATGTAACAACTCGGGTCCTACAGTCTATGGATGCATGACAAGCATGGAGCCAGTCCATACCAAGGATCACATCAAAGTCAACCATCTCCAACTCCACCAAATTGGCCAAAGTGTCCCTATGATAGATTGACACTATACAGTCTCTATATATCCTCTTAGCCAGAATTGACTCACCAGTAGGAGTCGAAACAGTGTAAGGCTCAAGCAAACACTCAGGAAGAATCTCAAACTTATTAGCCACATAGGGTGTCACAAAAGATAAGGTGGCGCCCAGGTCAAGTAATGCATAACAATCATAAGAAAAGATTCGGAGCATACCCGTAACAACATCAAGAGCAACCTCTTGATCCCGTCGATTTCCCATCGCATACAGACGGTTCGTCCTGCCTCCTGCATTTGCAGTAGTAGCCTTCTGATGATTACCCTCGGGGGGTGCTGTAGAAGATTGAGCTTGATTACCTCTATCACTCCACGTCTGATTTCTCATAGGACACTCATTCTGGAAGTGACCAGGCTGTCCACAGGTAAAGCAAATACTAGTGCCATCACGGCACGCGCCAAGATGCAACTTACCACATCGGCTACAAGGGGGCTTTCCTCTCGGACCTTGAGCAACACTGGTTGGGACTGAGGTCCCTGTGCTCTGAAGTTCTGATGGCCATAGGATCTCTGATCATACCTGTTTTGCTGAACAGGTGCACTTGCCACCGAAGGTGCATGGCTAGAAGACTTCTTTTGAAAGAAGGTCCTATCACCTTTGTTTTGTTTCTGCTGATTAGGCTCATGCCCTGCTGATTTAGCTTTCTTCTTCTGCTGCTCTTCTCTGTCCCTCTTTTTGTCCTCCTCAGTCTGCTGAGCATAGACCATAAGTCTAGCAATATTAATGTCTGGAATTAGCAACGCTGCCTTGCACTCCCTCTTCACATGCCTGCCCAACCCAGACACATACTTCCTCATTCTTGCCCTCATATCAAGGACCATCTCTGGAGCGTACATGGACAGCTGGATGAACTTCAAGTTGTACTCCTTGACCGTCAGCTCCTCTTGTTTCAGATTCACGAACTCCTCAACTTTTGCCTCCCTCAACTCTTGGGGAAAGAAGTGATCGAGAAATGCACTCTCGAACTCCTCCCACTCAGCCGGTTCAGCATCCTCACCTTTAACATCCTCCCACTGGTTATACCAGACATTGGCAACATCCTTAAGCTGATAAGAGACCAGCTCGACTCCCTCCACCTCAGTCGCATGCATAGCCCTCAAGATTTTACGCATCTCGTCAATGAAGTTTCGTGGATCCTCCTCAACCTTCGACCCCGTATAGACTGGTGGGTTCATCCTCAGAAAATCTCGGAGCCTGGCTGCAGCCGTAGGCTCTTGGGAACTGGAGCTAGGGGCCTGGAGCCCGCGACTGCTACTCTGAGAGGCCACTAACTGGGTAAGCATAGCAATAGCTCCCCTGAAGTCTGCTTCCGAAGTGGAGGCTGACTGAACAGAAGGTGCTGGCGGAGCCTCAGCAGCTCTATCAGGTCGTCCCCGTCTCCTTGTCCCATGCTGATTTGGGGCCGCGGGTAGAGGATTCTCAGTGTCAGGGACTGAGGCATCTCTTTGGGCAGCAGTACGTTTAGGAGGCATTATCTGCAAACGCGTAACACACGAAATAGAAAGGGCTTCATAGAGCCAAGCTCTAACGCACGAACTCAGAACATCAAAGAAGGGTAACCATTTCCTAAATGCCCTGTAGCATCCTGTTTATGAAGTGTGGTGCACAACACACGCATAAACGGGACTCTACTAGACACGGCTTCATAGACTCCCTAGGACTCTTGAACTCTGTGCTCTGATACCAAGTTTGTCACGCCCCGGGAGGGTACCCTAGACGTGGCCGGCACCCAGAGACTATTGCTATCCCCTGAGCGAACCACTCAGCCTCATCACATTGCTCAACATCAACACAGCGGAGAAACATCATAATATGAGAACCATAGAAAAGGGCCAAATGGCCAATCATCAATCTTAACATCGAAGGATTAAGCAAATACTCTCTTAGTACATCAGAAAAAAACATCAACATCAACTTCGACACCATGTCTACGAAGCCTCTAACCTGACTCAACTGTCTAAGAGGGGTGCCATGACATGTCATGGCTACCGACTCAATGAAATAAAGGAAATAACATAGAAGGGTCTCCTCCGGATAGCAAGGAGGCTCACCAAAATCCGAACTCGAAACCTTGGACTTCAACGGTGTGCCTGCTGAAATTCTCGAACTCCTGTATCTGCATCATAAAATGATGCAGCGCCAAATGGCGTCAGTACGTGGAATGTACTGGCATGTAAAATAGCTGAATAACAGGGTAAGTACACAACAATAAAGAAACATCGACTCCACATCATACTTCATCAGAAATATCAAAGGTCTATCTAAGGCAAGAGATTAGATTAGACAATTGACTCATCAACCTCTCATCAATCATCAACATCATAGCAAGCTCATCTTAAGGAGCCTCAACATCATCTCACATCAAGAGAACATCACATCGACTCAGACTTCAACTCGAACATCACGTCAACATCAACATTAGAGTTCTATCAAAGGAACCTAACTGGGAGTTTCTCTAACCGACAACCATCACTTATGAGCCAGTGATGATACAACGAAGCGATGTCGTTGCCACATCCATCCAATACCCTGCCCGGGGTAACGGACATCACATCATAAAAAAAACATCAGTCCTCATTTGGGACAAGAAAGGTGCCATCCGCATTGCGGTTCAATCCCCTCTTTCGACGCGGGCCACGTAGTTAATGGGTTCGAGTGGGACTCACTCTCTACCCATTTCGGTGCTCAATACTCCTCCCAGAACTCGACGTGCTCATAAAACATCATCATCATCATCAGTCCCATAGGGACATAGTACATCATCATCAGTCACATAAGGACATGATATAATACCTCAACATCAACATCGGTCCCAAGGGGACATATTACATCATCATCAACATCAGTCCCATAGGGACATGGTACATCAACATCAAAACTCAAGAGACATCATTTAGCAACTATATTGTAATGCTAAGACCTCATTAAACATCGTGCTCATCAACATCATCATAACATCATCATAACATCATCATCGTTCTAGATATGTTCCCTAACATCATTATGCATGCTCCTTTTCAAACACAATAATTATAGGGTTTAAAATGCACTTATAAAACGGATTATAATAGAAAACAAAATAGTGATGATCATCAGTTTATGTAGGAAAACTTCTCATACATAAGATAAAGTAGATTTTCTTCATGCATCAACTTTTCATATTAACTTTGTCACATCAAGATATGATATTCAACATTTAGGAGGGCACATGGGAGGACATTCCCATGCTTTAGGTTAGCCTTACATACCTGGGATGTTTTGCTAACGAAATTATACCACACCTCCTCTTGATCTCTTCAACTCACTTCCCTTCAAGCCCTAACTTTGGTGACCTTTAGGAAGAATATGCTTCAAAATTTGGGTGTTTGAATCTCTTTTCTTAGAAACTGACGTTTATTAGTCGTAGGGGAATATTTAGGAATTATAGGAGTGGACCAAATTGCCCTTCGTAATTTAAAATAATTTATCCCCGTCCTGAAATAACACAGTCCGCGACGCGGACCTGTCGCGGACAGTGTATTTTTGGAAATTCAACTCCGTCGAAAATTTTACAGAAAACATAAGTGTGGCTCCACGACCGATCCGCGACGCGGTCCTGTCGTGCAGGCACACTGTTTTTCGTTTTGGAACGAAAAATTATCTTCCGACTCGATCGCTCTAAAAATCGACCAAGACCCTCTTCCCACTCCATTTTCAGTGCTGATCATGAATCCACTCTCGGATTTTCAATCCAAGCATCGGAAGATGCGTTTTCCGCACACCTCTTCCCTAGGGGTATTTTTGTAATTTATCGGGTGTTACATTATCTCCCCCTTGGGGTCATTCGTCCTCGAATGATCAATGGGAACGGTACCTGGCACGAGTAGACTCAAGACTCACTTCGATGCTCACTCAATAACGTCATTATCTCGACTTACCATCGACCTCATTACAAATACTCAAACATCAACATCATAGTAGTAACATCAATTTATATAAAGGTAAGAATGTTACCTTCCACACTTTCATCGAGCACGAACAGGTGCGGGTACTTAGATTTCATCTCTTCCTCAGCTTCCCATATGGCTTCCTCAACAAATTGATTCCTCCACAGGACTTTGACAGAGGCTATCTCTTTGTTCCTTAGTCTGCGAACCTGTCGATCAAGGATCTGGACTGGAATTTCCTCATAAGACAAGCTGTCTCTGACTCCTATGCTCTCCACAGGAATTACCAAGGCAGGATCTCCTAAACATTTCTTCAACATCGAAATGTAGAACACCGGATGGATCCCATCTAGCTCGGAAGGTAAATCTAGCTCATAAGCAACCTTCCCAATCCTTCGTACGATTTGATAGGGGCCAATATAGCGAGGGCTTAATTTTCCATTTTTCCCAAATCTCATGACATCCTTCATGGGTGATACCTTCAAGTAAACCCAATCGCTTACCTCAAACTCTAGGTCTCTTCTCCTCACATCTGTGTAAGATTTCTGACGGCTTTGAGCAGTCTTCAATCTTTCCCGAATGATCTTCACCTTCTCCATGGACTGGTGGACTAGGTCAGGACCAATCAACTCAGCCTCTCCAATTTCAAACCACCCAATAGGTGATCTACATCTCCTCCCATACAATGCCTCATAAGGGGCCATTTGGATGCTCGCATGATAACTGTTGTTATATGCGAATTCAATCAATGGCAAATGATCATCCCAATTTCCTTTGAAATCAAGGACGCAAGCCCTCAACATGTCCTCCACCGTCTGAATAGTGCGCTCTGCCTGACCATCCGTCTGTGAATGAAAGGCTGTGCTCAAACTCACTTTTGTACCTATTCCTTTCTGGAAGGACTTCCAGAACTGAGAAGTAAATTGGGCTCCTCGGTCCGAGATAATGGACAAGGGAACTCCATGCAACCTCACAATCTCTTTGATATACATCTTGGCATACTCCTCTGCCGTGTTAGTCGTCTTGACCACCAGGAAGTGCGCTGACTTCGTCATTCTATCCACAATCACCCATATTGAATCATACTGTCTCCTCGATCTCGGTAGGCCAGTGATAAAATCCATGTTAATCATCTCCCACTTCCATTCTGGAATCTCAAAGTTTTGGGCCAAGCCAATTGGCCTTTGATGCTCAACCTTTACTTGTTGACAATTTGGGCATCTTGCAACAAACTCCGCAATATCCCGCTTCATTCCACTCCACCAATAAACCTCTCTCAAGTCGTGATACATCTTGGTGGAGCCCGGATGAATGGAGTATCTAGTGCTATGGGCCTCAGCCAGAATCCTCTCTCGGACACCATCAACATCGGGGACACATAGTCTATTAAGGTATCTTAATACCCCATCTCCCCCTTTGGAGAAGACCATCACCTTTTGCTTTTGAACATCCTCCTTCAGTTGAAGTATAATAGGATCTCGATCCTGCTTCTCTTTTACCTCAGTCACTAGGGACGATGCAGACCCATTCTGAACATTAATTCCTCCCTCGTCGTTCTCCTCAAGCTGGACTCCCAATCGAGCCAACCTATGCACTTCCTTCACTAACTCCTTCTTTTCTCCTTCAACATGGGCTGTGCTACCCATAGACAACCTGCTAAGAGCATCAGCAACAACGTTAGCTTTACCTGGGTGGTACATGATGCTCATGTCATAGTCCTTGAGCAATTCCAACCACCTCCTTTGTCGCAGGTTGAGCTCCCTCTGACTGAAGACATACTGTAAGCTCTTGTGGTCCGTGAACACATCCACATGCACTCCATACAAGTAGTGACGCCAAATTTTGAGTGCGAACACCACTGCCGCCAACTCAAGATCATGGGTCGGATAGTTCTTCTCATGAACTTTGAGCTGCCTGGAAGCATAAGCCACCACTTTACCTCTTTGCATTAACACACACCCCAATCCAACTCTTGACGCATCACAGTATATTATAAAACCTTCCGTCCCGTCAGGCAAGGTTAAGACAGGTGCAGTAGTCAACCTTGTCTTTAGTGCCTGGAAACTCTTCTCGCATTCTTCAGACCACTCAAACTTGACCTTTTTCTGGGTCAGTTTGGTCAATGGGGCGGATAGAGAAGAAAAACCCTCAACAAATCTGCGGTAGTAGCCTGCCAACCCCAAGAAACTCCTTATGTCAGTTGGAGAGGTCGGTCTTGGCCAACTGGCAACCGCTTCAATCTTTTGACCATCTACTCGGATCCCATCACCTGAAACACATGACCTAGGAAGGCCACTGATTTGAGCCAAAATTCACATTTGGAGAACTTCGCGTACAACTCCTGGTCCTTAAGAGTTTGAAGTACGACTCTAAGATGTTTAGCATGCTCTTCCTCACTCCTCGAATATACCAGAATATCATCAATGAACACAATCACGAACGTATCCAGGTAGGCCTGAACACCCTATTCATCAAATCCATAAAAGCTGCAGGTGCATTCGTCAACCCAAAGGACATGACCAAAAACTCGAAGTGGCCATATCTTGTCCTGAAAGCTGTCTTTGGGATATCACATTCTCTCACCTTTAACTGGTGGTAACCCGATCTGAGGTCTATCTTCGAAAAGCATGAGGCACCTTGAAGTTGGTCAAACAAGTCATCTATCCTGGGAAGAGGATATTTATTCTTGACTGTGACCTTGTTCAATTGCCTATAATCTATGCACATTCTCAGTGACCCATCCTTCTTTCGTACAAACAGAACGGGAGCACCCCAAGGAGAAACTCTGGGTCTAATAAAACCTTTTTCTAACAGATCCCTCAACTGCTCCTTCAATTCTTTCAATTCAGCAGGGGCCATTCTATATGGTGGAATCGAAATAGGCTGTGTCTCAGGAAGTACATCAATACCGAAGTCGATCTCCCTATCAGGAGGGACTCCAGGTAAATCCTCAGGGAACACCTCAGGGATTCATTCACAATTGGGACCGACTCAAGAGTAGGGGACTCAACATCATCAGATCTAACCCGTACAAGGTGATAGATACACCCTTTTGAGATTAATCTCCTCGCCCTCAGGTAAGAAATGAATTTACCATTGGGTGCAACATAACCTCCCTTCCACTCTAGGACTGGTTCATTAGGAAAATGAAATGTAACAACTCGGGTCCTACAGTCTATGGATGCATGACAAGCATGGAGCCAGTCCATACCAAGGATCACATCAAAGTCAACCATCTCCAACTCCACCAAATTGGCCAAAGTGTCCCTATGATAGATTGACACTATACAGTCTCTATATATCCTCTTAGCCAGAATTGACTCACCAGTAGGAGTCGAAACAGTGTAAGGCTCAAGAAAACACTCAGGAAGAATCTCAAACTTATTAGCCACATAGGGTGTCACAAAAGATAAGGTGGCGCCCGGGTCAAGTAATGCATAACAATCATAAGAAAAGATTCGGAGCATACCCGTAACAACATCAAGAGCAACCTCTTGATCCCGTCGATTTCCCACCGCATACAGACGGTTCGTCCTGCCTCCTGCATTTGCAGTAGTAGCCTTCTGATGATTACCCTCGGGGGGTGCTGTAGAAGATTGAGCTCGATTACCTCTATCACTCCACCTCTGATTTCTCATAGGACACTCATTCTGGAAGTGACCAGGCTGTCCATAGGTAAAGCAAATACTAGTGCCATCACGGCACGCGCCAAGATGCAACTTACCACATCGGCTACAAGGGGGCTTTCCTCTCGGACCTTGAGCAACACTGGCTTGGGACTGAGGTCCCTGTGCTCTGAAGTTCTGATGGCCATAGGATCTCTGATCATACCTGTTTTGCTGAACAGGTGCACTTGCCACAGAAGGTGCATGGCTAGAAGACTTCTTTTGAAAGAAGGTCCTATCACCTTTGTTCTTTTTCTGCTGATTAGGCTCATGCCCTGCTGATTTAGCTTTCTTCTTCTGCTGCTCTTCTCTGTCCCTCTTTTTGTCCTCCTCAGTCTGCTGAGCATAGACCATAAGTCTAGCAATATCCATGTCTGGAATTAGCAACGCTGCCTTGCACTCCCTCTTCACATGCCTGCCCATCCCAGACACATACTTCCTCATTCTTGCCCTCATATCAAGGACCATATCTGGAGCGTACCTGGACAGCTGGATGAACTTCAAGTTGTACTCCTTGACCGTCAGCTCCTCTAGTTTCAGATTCACGAACTCCTCAACTTTTGCCTCCCTCAACTCTTGGGGAAAGAAGTGATCGAGAAATGCACTCTCGAACTCCTCCCACTCAGCCGGTTCAGCATCCTCACCTTTAACATCCTCCCACTAGTTATACCAGACATTGGCAACATCCTTAAGCTGATAAGAGACCAGCTCGACTCCCTCCACCTCAGTCGCATGCATAGCCCTCAAGATTTTACGCATCTCGTCAATGAAGTTTCGTGGATCCTCCTCAACCTTCGACCCCGTATAGACTGGTGGGTTCATCCTCAGAAAATCTCGGAGCCTGGCTGCAGCCGTAGGCTCTTGGGAACTAGAGCTAGGGGCCTGGAGCCCGCGACTGCTACTCTGAGAGGCCACTAACTGGGTAAGCATAGCAATAGCTCCCCTGAAGTCTGCTTCCGAAGTGGAGGCTGACTGAACAGAAGGTGCTGGCGGAGCCTCAGCAGCTCTATCAGGTCGTCCCCGTCTCCTTGTCCCATGCTGATTTGGGGCCGCGGGTAGAGGATTCTCAGTGTCAGGGACTGAGGCATCTCTTTGGGCAGCAGTACATTTAGGAGGCATTATCTGCAAACGCGTAACAGACGAATTAGAAAGGGCTTCATAGAGCCAAGCTCTAACGCACGAACTCAGAACATCAAAGAAGGGTAACCATTTCCTAAATGCCCTGTAGCATCCTGTTTATGAAGTGTGGTGCACAACACACGCATAAACGGGACTCTACTAGACACGGCTTCATAGACTCCCTAGGACTCTTGAACTCTGTGCTCTGATACCAAGTTTGTCACGCCCCGGGAGGGTACCCTAGACGTGGCCGGCACCCAGAGACTATTGCTAGCCCCTGAGCGAACCACTCAGCCTCATCACATCGCTCAACATCAACACAGCGGAGAAACATCATAATATGAGAACCATAGAAAAGGGCCAAATGGCTAATCATCAATCTTAACATCGAAGGATTAAGCAAATACTCTCTTAGTACATCAGAAAAAAACATCAACATCAACTTCGACACCATGTCTACGAAGCCTCTAACCTGACTCAACTGTCTAAGAGGGGTGCCATGACATGTCATGGCTACCGACTCAATGAAATAAAGGAAATAACATAGAAGGGTCTCCTCCGGATAGCAAGGAGGCTCACCAAAATCCGAACTCGAAACCTTGGACTTCAACGGTGCGCCTGCTGAAATCCTCGAACTCCTGTATCTGCATCATAAAATGATGCAGCGCCAAATGGCGTCAGTACGTGGAATGTACTGGCATGTAAAATAGCTGAATAACAGGGTAAGTACACAACAATAAAGAAACATCGACTCCACATCATACTTCATCAGAAATATCAAAGGTCTATCTAAGGCAAGAGATTAGATTAGACAATTGACTCATCAACCTCTCATCAATCATCAACATCATAGCAAGCTCATCTTAAGGAGCCTCAACATCATCTCACATCAAGAGAACATCACATCGACTCAGACTTCAACTCGAACATCACGTCAACATCAACATTAGAGTTCTATCAAAGGAACCTAACTGGGAGTTTCTCTAACCGACAACCATCACTTATGAGCCAGTGATGATACAACGAAGCGATGCCGTTGCCACATCCATCCAATACCCTGCCCGGGGTAAAGGACATCACATCAGAAAAAAACATCAGTCCTCATTTGGGACAAGAAAGGTGCCATCCGCATTGCGGTTCAATCCCCTCTTCCTACGCGGGCCACGTAGTTAATGGGTTCGAGTGGGACTCACTCTCTACCCATTTCGGTGCTCAATACTCCTCCCAGAACTCGACGTGCTCATAAAACATCATCATCATCATCAGTCCCATAGGGACATAGTACATCATCAGTCACATAAGGACATGATATAATACCTCAACATCAACATCGGTCCCAAGGGGACATATTACATCATCATCAACATCAGTCCCATAGGGACATGGTACATCAACATCAAAACTCAAGAGACATCATTTAGCAACTATATTGTAATGCTAAGACCTCATTAAACATCATGCTCATCAACATCATCATAACATCATCATAACATCATCATCGTTCTAGATATGTTCCCTAACTTCATTATGCATGCTCCTTTTCAAACACAAAAATTATAGGGTTTAAAATGCACTTATAAAACGGATTATAATAGAAAACAAAATAGTGATGATCATCAGTTTATGTAGGAAAACTTCTCATACATAAGATAAAGTAGATTTTCTTCATGCATCAACTTTTCATATTAACTTTGTCACATCAAGATATGATATTCAACATTTAGGAGGGCACATGGGAGGACATTCCCATGCTTTAGGTTAGCCTTACATACCTGGGATGTTTTGCTAACGAAATTATACCACACCTCCTCTTGATCTCTTCAACTCACTTCCCTTCAAGCCCTAACTTTGGTGACCTTTAGGAAGAATATGCTTCAAAATTTGGGTGTTTGAAACCCTTTTCTTAGAAACTGACGTTTATTAGTCGTAGGGGAATATTTAGGAATTATAGGAGTGGACCAAATTGCCCTTCGTAATTTAAAATAATTTATCCCCGTCCTGAAATAACACAGTCCGCGACGCGGACTTGTCGCGGACAGTGTATTTTCGGAAATTCAACTCCGTCGAAAATTTTACAGAAAACATAAGTGTGGCTCCGTGACCGATCCGCGACGCGGTCCTGTCGCGCAGGCACACTGTTTTTCGTTTTGGAACGAAAAATTATCTTCCGACTCGATCGCTCTAGAAATCGACCGAGACCCTCTTCCCACTCCATTTTGAGTGCTGATCACGAATCCACTCTCGGATTTTCAATCCGAGCATCGGAAGATGCGTTTTCCGCACACCTCTTCCCTAGGGGTATTTTTGTAATTTACCGGGTGTTACACCTAGGACCTAACGTCTAAATCGGACATGACCCCAACTTCTAATCCAAGACTTGACTTTTGAATCAGGACTCGACCTCGACCACTGACACTAACAATTGATTTAGGACTTGACTTCAAGATCCTACTTTCAAACTTAGATCGAACCCTAACAACCAATTTAGAACCCAACTTTCAAGGCAGGATCCAACCTCGACAGCTAAAGTAGATCCAACTCAAACAGTTGATCCATAACTCAATTTTGAACTGAGATCTAACTCGATATCTGAATCCGACGATCAATTCGGAATTCAAAGTTTAGACGTGACCTATCATCCAACCTCGACTCTCGATTTAAAATTCGACATGAACACCCCACTCGAAACGTCATTCCAACACTTGACTCAAGTTCTAACCTTGACACCTAGTTCAAAATCTGATCTCAAAGCTTACATAGAACTCGAGACCGAAATAAAAATTCGATCCCGAGCCAATTTAGATCCAAAAGAAGGATTCGAATCTAGGTCGAAAGTTGGTCCTGACCTGAAAATCAGGAGTAGAATGTCAAATTAGTATCATGAGAAAAAAATTATTAATTTATATTGAATGTTTTCTTTTAAAGGATATCGATCGAAAGAAAAAAAGGCAGACTCCTATAAAAAATAAAAAGGGTAAGAAATTAAAAATGGTAAAGTCAAACAACGTGTTTGATATATAAAAATTATTTTATTTCAAATTTCTAACGTAGAAAATTCAACATTAAAACTCCTAATAAATCGAGAAAATATAATACGTAAATAATATGTTTAGGTTTAAATAAAATTTAATGAAAAAAAATGTAAATTCTTAAAAAATAATCACAATAGATGAAAGGAATTCTTGATTAATTCAATTTCATATTTAATTCTAATTCTCTCCTTGTATAATTAAGATTCATAGAATTTTTCATTATTTTATGATACCTTAATAAACAAAACCTTCTACCAAATATTTAAGAGTTGGTCAATTATTTTAGCATTTATATTATAAATCTATATTCAATATAAGTAAAATAATAATATAATATTTAAAAAAGAACATATTTCAACTTGTTTTTTTTGGGATCAATTCTATTTTAGTTGGAAAAGAATTTTCTTCGTATGAATTGAACTATAATAAGAAAATCTTCTCTATTTATTTTTTATTATGTTTATTATAATTAATATTTAATAGCATTACTATTTTGGTAGGATCAAATTAGAATTTATTCATGGGTAGAATTCGTCAAGATTGAGGAAATAAAACTATGTTTACAATGTTTTAAGGATTAGGACCTCCACAGATGTGTGGCCACTAGGGGTGTCAAACGGGCGAGTTGGATTGAAATTGAGAATGTTAAAATGGGTTGAAATAAAAATTGGGTTGAGTTATGACCCGCCCAAACTTACTTTGGGCTCATACGAGTTGGGTTCAAATGGGCTAACATTCGGGTTGGATCATGACCCGCCCAATTTGACTCGCTCAAATCTCAATAATTATAATATGTTCTTATTAATTTGAATTTTAACTCAAAAATAAAATAAAAAGTTACAAATTGATGGATAAATGATAGAAAATATAAAATAGATAGAAAACATACATTATATCAATGCAAGTAAAGAGTTTTAGAATGGGTTGAAATTGAGAATTAAATTAGACTCAATTGAGGATTTTTTTATATGAATTGAGACTTGAATGAGTTGATATTGAACCTAATTAAAATTGTCCTTAGCCCAATCCATAAAATGCTGGGCGAATTTACCTACATTTGAATTTATTTTGACACCCTTAATGGTCACTATTGATATAGGTTTAAAGTCCTTATTATGTGTTATGAAATTCTGATTAATCAAGTATTCATAAATTTAAAAGGATTTTAAAGAGAATACTAAGAAATTACAATAATTTACAAATAAAGCCGGTAGCTCAAAGCCAAAAATAACATTGGCCATCGTTATCTCCTTTTTAAATATTATTATTGTTATTATTATAATATTACTATTTGGATCACTTCTATTTTAGTTGGAAAAAAAATTTTCCTCATAAGAATTTAACTATAATAAGAAAATCTTCTCTATTTTATTTTTTCCTCATAAGAATCAAGAAAATATCCTACAACCGCTAAGGAAAATTCTAATTTATCACAGGTTCTAATTAGTATTTATCAAAATTAGTGAATTATTTATCATTTTATAAGTTTATAATTAAATTTGATTTTTCTCTGTAATGTTTGTTATCAAATGAGATACACTTTGATCATGCGCAAACGCCTACAACAAGACTAGTCTTCTAAAAATGCAAAATACATAAATAGATATTCAAAGGAATGAGTATGCAAGTAATAGCTTTCAACATGGAAATCTGAATAGACAAGGCACCAAATTTATTCTATAACACAAGTTTTAACAACTACTCAGTTTGATTACCTGCTGAAATAGTTTAGATATCAAAACTTTTGCATTCTCTGATTCTCATTATCCTACCAATAGAAGCATCAACCTGCATACATGGCAGAGAAGATTGCATAAGGTCAACAAAAGAATAAAAGTGTGAATTGTCCTATAGTCTTTAAGAAAAGTATGTCTAATATGAATATTGATATGCCAACGATAGAATTGTGCAGGATAATGACAACTCATTGTTCAATCAGTTAACAGGTCGTTTAAAGGATTATATTGTAATGCAACTTGTTAAATCCAAACAAATGATTTGTCTATCAAAAATTGAAAAGATGACTACCCCTAACCTACTAGTGGACCTGGTTCAGTAGTAGTATCAGCCTACACGTACGAATGTAATAATGAGGCAGACACACAATGTATAGTGGAAAAACTCCTTGCTCAAGGGAGAAACAACCACTAGCTACACTCATAGGATTTCAACAAAACTCTTATTATTTCAAAAATTGAGCAACGTCAACTTACAAACTCCCAACTCACAACTCTTGAAACTACTCTCACCAAACTCACCACAATTGAGAGTCAAACCCACTCTCAACAACAACTCTCACAAAGAAAAACAATCTCTTACAATAGTTATCCCTAAACAATGATTCTAAGAAGATTGCAAACAACTTGAACAATCAAGAAAAATCTAACTCTAGATCTTGCTCAACTGCTCTTGTGCCTGTGCTCTTGCATGAAGAATTCTCATTTTTTTGATTTGCAAAAGCTGTAACTTCTAAGGTTAAAGATAGTTTATATAGTTAACCCTAGAGTCGTTCCATCTAGGACTCCTTCTTTGAGTAGGGCACAAATTCTTTTCCATGTATCAGTCCTATTTCAATGCAGCTGCCTTTTTGAGTTCTTTTCTGATTCTGTTTCCTTATTTGGTATTCCATCTCCTAGTGAGATTCTGCTTCGCGACTCCTACTACATCTGTCGGAACCTGGTTCTGTTTTTCATCATCAAAACAGCAAAGTTGTACCTGCACAGGTCCCAACAAATTCCCCTTTTTTGATGATGGCAAACCTGTGCATGTGATATTCTTGCAACCTTCCCCCTTTTGACATCTCAAAAAGAAAACAAGTAAGCCCCCCCAAAATGACATGCATCAGAATCATAAGCAAAAAAACACAAGCAATTCACAAGGCACAACACGTTAGAACTATTGATATTAGCCAATCACGTTAGAACTATTGATATTAGCCAATCATACACATAAGTGACACAAAAGATAAGGAGATAGCTAGAAATCAGCATTCAAAAACCAGGCGTACACCAAGCCCGCACAAGTCAACCATAGCAAAAAATATACAACCAAAGCAAAAGATGCCTGTGGGAGAACCAGGTGCAGGCGCCCCCTCGGGAGAGGAAGGGATCCACACAAGATAAGAGGGGGTGGCAGGAGACTTACCAATGCGGGTTCGTTTCTAACTGGAAGACTCATGACGGAGTCGAAGGTCCTCCGTTTGCTTCGAGTGATTGGCTCCCGTGTTCGTGGACCGGTGGACATAGTGGAGGGAGGCGCTTGGGCGATCCGCTGCATTATGCCATGGCGGACCTATGCCAAGGGCACATCATCCACAGAGTCCGAGTTCTTGAGAGTGGGAAATGGGTGTAGATGGAGGGGGTAGAGACGCTAGTGGGATTGGAGAAGGCGGTGGTGTAGTTATGGAAGATGGAGGGTTAGGGTTTGGGGAATAGGCGCGAAGGGGAGGGGTATCAGTAGAAGAGGTGGAAGATGAAGAGGGTTCATCAATGAGTCGACGATGCGTAGGGAGAGTCAGTTCAGCATCAGTCTGATAGAGTTTTGAGACAGTGAAGGGAGAGTGAGGTGCAGAGTGTGGTAGGTCTGGCAAAAGGGAAGGAGAGAAGTAGGGTTAAGAGTGACTGGTGATGGGTAGTAGTGAGGAGACGGTGGGTGGCGACTGGTAGTGAGTGGAGGATAAAGATGATGAAATTTCCCCCTGAGACAGTTCTTGGGATGGTGAAAGGGCGATGGCATTTGAATCAGAGTCTGAGTATAAGACGAGAGCAACCATTGTACTTTCTTGATTTCTTGAAAAAAATGTCCGTTTTTGGGTTTTTTGAAATGATGACTTTAATTTTAGTCCATGAAGCAGCTTTAAAGGGTGGTCTTGGGAGTATGAAAGGTTGCCAAGAATTGATTGAAGGGACGTGTCTGACACCGCAATCGACGCTTAAGATCACAAGAGAAGGTGATCATTGGACTTTTTGAGTAAGCAACTTTCCCGCCAATAAAGGTTAGACTGAGAATGAACTACACATATCTTTATTTAAAGCATGCATACATAAAAGTAATGGAGATAGTAGGGCAAGGGCGTACCTGATAATCAAATTTTGAGAACCAGTTGCTCCCCACCTCAATGTGATACTCCTGCTTGGAAAGTAAGGGTAATATCAGCAGTTCCCAGTGAGAGAGTCCAAGTGTAACTTACAGGTTCAGGGGCCTGTGCAACAGAGACAAAATCACTTAACTTGTACAAACTTAGAATTCAATTGTGAATAGTAAAGGTTTGACTTATGTTCCCCTAATAAAACCCAAATGAAGTCGATTAAGCTCAAAATGTTCTCGACTCAACGCTTTAATGAAGATCTCAGCCACCTGATCCTCAGTCTTGTAGAAAACCATTTCAATAAACCCCTTTTCTATATTGTCTTGTAAGAAGTGATGTCGGACATCAATGTGCTTGGTACGCTTGTAGTGTATTGGTTTCTTTGCTATATTCACAACATTTGTGTTATCACACTTGATAGGAATGCAATCAACTCTCACTCCAAAGTCCAGAAGTTGCTGTTTGATCCAGAGATGTTGAGCACAACTTGAGCCAACAACGACATATTCTGCTTTAGCAGTAGACAGAGCAACCAAATTTTGTTTCTTTATGGCCCAGGAGACTAAACATGGTCCCAAAAAGTGTGCCATTCCTGATGCTCTTCCGATCAACCAGATACCCGGCATAGTCAGCATCTGAAAATCCAACCAAGTCAAATGAGGAACCGCAGGGGTACCACAGAACCAGATTCATGGTTCCTTTGAGCTATCGCAGGATTCTTTTCACAGCCTTGAGATGAGATTCCTTGGGTTTTGACTGAAATCGGGCACACATACCTACACTGAAAACTCTATCTAGTCTACAAGCGGTGAGGTACAAAAGTGACTGGATCATCCCTCTATACTTGGTTTCATCCATACGGACTCCTGCTTCATCATTGTCCATCTTTGTGGTAGTTTCCATGGGGGTGTCATTTATTTTGGCATCAAGCACCCCAAGATTTGTGAGTAGTTCTTTGATGTATTCTTGTTGATGGATGGAAGTACCCTCCTTTGTCTGAAGAATCTGTAGACCCAAAAAGAAGTTTAGTTCCCCCATCATGCTTATCTCAAACTTACTGCCCATGAGCTTTGCAAACTCTGCTCCAAGGGCCTCATTAGTTCCTCCAAAGATGATATCATCGACATAGACCTAAACTATGAGGACATGAACACCTTTCTTCTTAAGATACAAAGTATTGTCAATCTTTCCCTGGATTTATTCATGACTTAGTAGAAAGCTGGATAGTCTATCATACCAGGCTCTAGGGGCCTGCTTCAGTCCATACAATGCTTTGTCTAGCTTGTACACATAGTCGGGGTGTTCATGATCCTCAATTCGTGTATCTCCTCCTGAAGATACCCATTGAGAAACACACTCTCAACATCGATCTGGTACAACTAGAATTCCACGTGAGTTGCAAAGGCTATGAGCATTCTAATGGCCTCAATACGAGCCACAGGGGCAAAGGTCTCATTGTAGTCAATTCCTTACTCTTGATTATAACCTTGAACCGCAAGTCTGGGTTTGTTTCTAGTGACTATACACTGCTCATCCAACTTATTTATGAAAACCCATTTAGTGCCAATGATGGAGCGGTGTTTAGGAGGGGGAACCAGGTGCCACACTTTGCTGCGCTCAAACTGAAGAAGTTCTTCCGGCATTGCAAAGATCCACTCGTCGTCCAACAAGGCCCCTTTGACATTTTTGGGTTCCACCAGAGATACATATGTAGAGAATGCACACAAGTTTTTTAGTTTTGACCTGGTGGATATGCCTGAGTCCAAAGGGGTCAACAGATTTTCTAATAAATGAGAGCTCTTATGCTTCCAGGTATGACCATGGTCCTCAAGTATTGGATCAGTTTGTGCAGTAGCAGCAGAGAGACCAACTCCATTAGATGCTGATGTCCCTAAGGTTCCTGCTCCATCAGATAAGCTTGGCTCAGATGTCTCTTTTCTTTCCTCACCATTTGGGGCTGAAGCGGGAGGTGGAGCCAGTTGAGTTAGAGGGGAAGGTGCACTGGGATTGCCCTCATTTTCATCATCAGAGTCTCTTTTGTGATTTGACATCCCCAGTTCGTGTACCTGTTCCTGCAAAACTTTCTCGACCACAGATCTGGCCTCAACAAATATAACATGTCCACTTTCTTCTACACTTTGTTCTTTTGTTGAAAACTTTGTAAGCTTTTCTTTGTGCAGAGTTCCCTAGGAAAAGTCCCTCATCACTCTTGGCATCAAACTTCCCGAGCGCATCCTTCCCATTATTATGCATATAACATACACAACCAAAAGAATGGAGGTGGGCTAGATTTGGTTTTCTTCCTTTAAGTAGTTCATAGGGTGTTTTATTCAAAATGGGTCTAATCATGCATCTGTTGATGAGATAACAAACAATATTCATAGCTTCAGTCTAATAGCTCTATGGAAAGTTACTGGCTATCAACATAGTTCTTGCTATGTCTTCTAGAGATCTATTCTTTCTTTCGACCACCCTATTTTGTTGAGATGTTCTAGGGGTTGAGAAGTTGTGAACCACGCCATTGTCAGTACAAAATCTTCAGAACTTGGAGTTCTCAAACTCTATGCCATGATCTATTTCAAGCCCATCAGATGACAATTCAATTTCTTTTGCACCATTTTAATGAAAACAGTGAATACATTGAGTGTTTCATCCTTGGATTTTAGGAAAATTTTTTATATAAAACTAGAATAGTCATCTACAAGTACGAAAACATACTTGTCACCTCCTCGGCTTTGCACTCGCATTGGTTCACAGAGGTCCATGTGAACCAGTTCCAGGGGTTTGTGAGTGCTCGCCATACCTACTAGCTGAAAGCTGCTTCTGATGTGTTTTCCTGAGCATATGCACTACAAACTTGATCCTCATTAACCTTGCCTTCCGATAGACCCATAACTAATTCTTTGGATATTAGTTTGTTGATCGTCGAAAAGCTAGCATGGCTCAGAATCTTGTGCCACAAGATGGATTCATCGCTCATGGCATTAAGGCATTTTAGCGTAGGCTTCTCTAGGCCATTGATATCTATCATGTACACATTCTTATGTCTTTTCCCCTAAGTATGAGCCTCCTAGAAGAAGAGTTAGTTACCTTGCACTTAGAGGCGGTAAAGAGCATATCATTTCCCTTGTCGCACATTTGAAAGATACTAAGCAGGTTGTGCTTTACTCCCTCCACATAGTACATATTGCTAATGCACTAAGAGTTGATGGTCCCACTTTTCCCATTCCTTTGATTTCCCCTTGTTTTCCATTTCCAAAGCCCTCACTTCCGCCTTGGAAATTATTTAGTAGAAGGAAGTTGCATTTGTCTCCTGTCATGTGTTTGCAGCATACGCTGTCTAAGTACCAGTGCTTCATCTTTCCTTCTATTGGTTCCTGCACAAATTAGCAAGGGTTAGTTTTGGGTACCCTGATCCACTTGGGTCCCTTTTGATTGTAGGAAGGATGAATAAGATCCTGTTTGGCCCAATTAGGTAGGTCGTTTTGTCCCTTTTTGTCCTTATTACTCTTCTTCCATAGGTCTTTTTCAAATAGGTGAAACTATTATTATAAGCTTTCATATGTTTATTACACTTATCCCTACTATGACCTGTCTTACCATACAAGGTGCATAGGATACCATGGTTAGCCGTACACTCTTTGGGTTCCTTTATTTTGAACCCGATTCCATACTTGGTGGTAGACTGACCTTGCTGCATATCATCAAGCATGACAGAGGACCTGGTCCACTTCATGTTATGGGCTAACTTAGCTTTGGTCTAGTTGATTTCCTTGAGAAGAGATTCGTTTCTTTTAGACAAATTAATTAGACCATTCCTAGCTCTTTTGCCTTCTTTTCCAGGGCCAATTGAGCCTAGCTAATCACATTTTTCTGTTTTCTAGAGGTCTTGAAGCTATCAATCTCAGTATGGATTTTGGTTGATATTTTTAAGGTTTACATTCTCAGTTCTCAACTGCAAGAGATGTTCCTTAGAATCACAAATGGTCAAATAGGCATAAATTAGGACTTGTGACAAGGATTCAAGCTTTTCTTAGAGTAGGTGTAAATATTAATTTTGACCTGTTCGAAGCTTACCTTGGTGTTCAGTAGAGCGTTGTCCTTGTTGTAAGAACCTGCTCCTGCTATCAGCCCTTGTAGTTGTCTGGTTCAGCGTTGGTCACAACCACCACCTTGTCCTTGCTGCTTTCATTATCAGATTCCTTTGCAACAAGTGCAATGAAATCATACTTCTCAGGCCCCTTAATAGCCATGAAGGATTGATTCTCAAGAGCTTCACCATCAGATTCCTCACTAGAGTTGTTTCCTAAAGCCGCGAGAGCCCTTTTCACAGACAGAACTACCTCTTGGTTTGTCATCCTCCTATCCTTCTGCACATATGGATCAGGTCTGGGATCCTTGGGATTTTCAGGGATGTTCTTCTTGTATTCAAGTGTCCAGAGGGGACAAAACTTAATGAAGTGGTCAGGACTTTCGTACTTGTGACAGAGTTGTTCCTAAGATCCTTTTTAGTGTTTCACTAAGGGGCCCTTCTCTGTCCTCCAGTCCCCTTACGCAGTACCTGTTGGAATCTCTTAGTGATTAGGGAGATGTTATCTTCCTCGTAATCCTCTTTCTCGGTAGCCTTGAGAACAAGGTTCTTGTATTTCCTCTCGTTATTCAACTCCTTTTCCTGGTTCTTCTTAAGTTCGTAGGTCACAAGTGTTTCCATCAACTCATCCATGGTCAGAGTGCCGAGGTCCTTTGCTTCAATGATGGCTTCCACCTTACTTTCCTAAGATTCAAGCAAGACACTCAACAACTTTCGGATGGCCTTTCCAGTAGGAATAATTTCCCCCAAGTGAGTAAATTTCATTCACTATAGCAGTGAATCAGGTGTTCATGTCCTGTATGGTTTCATCGTCGAACATTCTAAAAAGCTCATAGTACTGTTGGTTGAGATTGTCAATCTTAGCCTTCTTGACTTAGGTAGTTCTTTATAAGCTGTTTGAAGGGTGTCCCAAATCTCTTTCACATCTTGACAGGCAGAGACTCTATTGTACTCATCAGAACCAATGCCACAAATCAGAATCTTTTTTGCCTTGGCATTATTTTGGATTGCCAGCTTGTCAACAACATCCATCGCCTTTCACATCTTGACAGCTAGAGACTTTATTGTACTCATCAGGACCAATGAGGAAATAAAAATAGTGAAAGATGAATAAAAAATAAATATAAAAATGACATTGGTGGTTCATGAGAATCGTCAAAATATAAATGAGACAACAAAATAGATAGACATATCAAAAATGATGGTACAACTAACAAAATACTATTCCGTTTCTCAATTATGAGAACAATCACTATATTAAATGAGAGGAATAATTCTTTTCAAATTTATCAGTACATGAAATTTTTTTTAAAAATAATATACAACATATAATTATCATCTTGGGAGAAAATGGAGGCCCCAAAAAAATTGCGGCCCCAAGAGATTGCTTTAGTGGCCTTATGATCGAGATGGTGTGCCGGAGTAAGAGATGGGTAGACTCTTTATAAGGCTTGGACAGTCCTCCTTCCTTTGAGCTAGCTTTTGGGGGTGTGAGTTAGGCCCAAGACCTAATTTTACATGGTATCAGAGCTCCAGGAGCTCCTCATTGTCGTCGTCACCTTCAATTTCATCGTTGGAGTCTTCAATTTCTTCAATTTCGTCACTATCGTTGCAAATCTCCGATGGAGAACACTGGAAACGCAGCTGGAAGTCAGCCGACTAGCTCAAAGGAAGGAGGATTGCCCAAGCCTTATAAAGAGTCTACCTATCTTATTATCCACCAATGTGGGACTTTTGTCATTCCTCAACACGGAGGAGTAAGAAGAAGTGGCATACTTACCGTTATTAAGAGGTGCACCATGCATATGTCTCTCTAAGCATAGTGTCGGTCACTTGTGTCCATAGCAACAAAAATATTTTTATACATCCATTATATACGTGGCAGTTCATTTGATAAAAACATCACGCTTTATCTCTGAATGACTAAATTGATTAAGCATAAAAATTGACTTTGTGGTATTATATCATTATTTTGAAAAATATTCTATTTGATTGAGAAGATGAACCCATTGATAGATTTTGTAGGTAAATATGTAGTGTTTTCCACTGTAGAGCTCCCATTTTCTTTGGTGCCAAAATACTTCTAGTGAACAAAATCCATCGTCCTTTCTTGCTCCTAATCACTAAATTAAAATATTATAAAATATCTTTATTAATTAATTATTAATTCCACCCGAAAGTTAATTTGTAATTAACAGTATATATTCACAAGACAATAATTGTATGTTTTACTATCTATTCTTTACATTCGTAATATTACAATCCTTAGGATCAGTTACTTACTTTTTGTTAGTTTACTTATGATGATAATCAATGCTTCATGTTGTTTTGTTAAGCAGGAAGCCAATCAGAAAGTAATGTTTTGTTGAAAAGTAATATAATGGAGCTATGAAGATAATGTTTTGTTGGTTTAGTTTTTTTTTCCCCCTTTAAGATTGAATTTATATTTTATTTTTAAGAAAAATAATCATGCAAATCAATTAGATGTTAATCATGTTGTTCTTGTTGCAGCGTAGAAAGTGGGTGTTTCTTGAGGAGTAATATATAGAGTTATGTGGGCAACTTTTGTTGGTTTAATATATTTTTTTTCCTTAAATTCAAAATTATATTTTATTTTTAAGAAAAATAATCACATACGTCAAAATACAACTCTTTTTAGTAAATTAAAAATATTTTCTTCTTCCTTATAGGAATACATTAAAAATGAGCCTGCCAAAAGTTTTTTTTTTTTTTGGAAAAAGAAAGTTCAAATTGCGGTTGAAACTTGTGATTTGCTTTAAATAGTTAAAAGTTTTATGAATGAGTAGCTTATTTTCTAATTTTTTGCATTGATTATTTAGAATTAAATTTAGCTCATATTTTTAAAATTGATATAATATCACACAAAGCTCAGAACTATAGTGATACATTCAAAAAGTAAAATAAGTACCAAATTCTTTCACAATTTTCATATTGAACTTTAAAAGCGATATTAAGAGTTGTACTAATATTTTTATATTTTTCTTAAAATTAATATCATATCATAATTTAAATATATATATATATATATATATATATATATATATATATATATATATATGCAAGTATATAAAAAAATTAAAATTCAGTAAAGATACAATAAAAAATATATATGGGAAGGTTCTAAGTATTTTGCCCTTCACTAAATCAAAAACTAATTAACTATTTAACTAAATAGTAATACTTTAATTACAGCATGGAAAATTTGAAGTCCAAAATAGTTGCACTTTAATTTTTTAGGTTCTAGCATTTTAAATTTTGGTAATTATTATTATATGTTAAAAACTCTTACATCTTCCCTAATTATAGAGTTTTAACTATCCCTTTTACTTTCCACTTTTAATACTTTATTTATCACTAAGCTTTTCACATGCTCATCTTCTTATAAACTCTACAGTAGCCACAATTGCATCTTTCACTTAACATTTGCATTTTTTCACAGGTAAAAGAAGATATTTTAGAAGATCGTCTATATTCATCATATCATCATATATTACTAAAAGTGAAAAATTTCGACCTTTAAAATTGAATTATCATTTTGCTCTTCCACTACATTAAAATGTTATAGATTAATTAATTAATAAATAGAAAATACTATATTGTAATTCACTCAAACCTTAATTACATGTTTCAAGTTGAAAAGAAAAATATTACATTTAATTACATAAATGTTAAATTAAAAGTTCAGCTCTTGAATCATAGAATTTTTCCCAATAATGGGCTTGTCTACATTCCATCCGTTCTCTACCATTTACTCTCTTACGTCCTTTGCCTATTTAACTTTCTGTCATTCTTTGAATATTTTATTACATCAAATTTCAGTTACAATTCTTTCATATTCTTTATGTTACAATTTTATGCATTTACAATGTGCTTAACGATTATGAAATTTGAAACTATTTTACTATTAGATTTTGAACACCACTATATAAACAAGTACACCATATGCATTTACCATCTTACTTTTCATGATAACTAGATTCAAACACTGTACAATTTAATCATCAAATATAATTTTGTAATTTCAAGGCATTATCATATCAACACTACTATGTTTTCCTTGAATATTTGATATGCATTATGTCATATTACATAAGTAACTTCTCCTTCATTCATTGTGCTATCAAAAATCAATCACATGGCTAAGAAAGGAGACAACAGGACTTTGTCTAGAGGTTTTAAATTCTCTTATCAAGGAATAAAGTAAGAAGAAGAAAGGAAGTAGTGATCATAAGTTATGGAGAAAACTACAATTAATTTGAATACTTTTCTATCATGGATTCTTGTTGTGAATTTTTTCTTTCTACTTTCTTTCAGTATTTCTACGGAAGTATTTTGAATTTGTAGGAGAAATAACAAGTGTGTGCGCGTGCACACACACACTCTTTCACTCTCTCTCTCTCTCTAAGGAAGGATGATATATTTAATTTCACACTCTCATACTCAAACTTTATCTAGGTGCATTGGTCAAAACCATTACTTTATCATTGTGCAACATTGCAAGTTTAAGATCAAACAAAGGGCTATTTTTAAATTCTTTTTTTTGTTAAAGATATTGGTGTCTCTCTATCTTCAAATCATGGGTTCGCCTTTATAACCAAGGGATAATAGAGGAAAAAGTCCCCTTTTTTTAGAAAAAAAATAAAAAAGGGGGAGAACCAGCAAGAAAAGAAAGATTCATATACTAAAACAACCAAACAATAATTTGAAGAACAATTCTTTTAGTTTGTTCTACACATATCTTTTATATGTGAAATATTAATGTAATTTGGTAAAAGGCGTTTCTCATTGAAGATGATTGTTCTATGACTTAAGCGTACAAGCTCAGCAACATATGCAATACATAGGTATGTAGAATTTTCTTCTTGATTGATTAATTGTCTTCCACTTTCTCATTGAAGATGACTGTTTTCGTTTTGAGGATATATTTGTTAAATTGTTGCATTTTTTTTAGAGAGAACGTAGTTCTTTTAATTTATTGTCTAATTAGTTTTAATAGTTTGTACTTCTATGACATAGTTATTCAATCATTCAACTCATAATTAAGAAAAACTTAATCAATTACAGTAAAATTAGCTGCAGTAGAGAGAAATATGAAAGGTTTATGAGAAAATCAAGTTCTTTTTTGGAAACTATATATATATATATATATATATATATATATATATATATTCAGTATGAAGAAAAACGGGAGATTTCAAAAGTGACAACCTTGAGAAGTTGTAGAAAGAAAAATGTACTGCAAGGGAAACTTTGGAAAGCAACAACCTTGAAAATTTATGGGAAGAGTTTACTATATTTTAAGGGAAGAATGTCATGTAAAATTATCATTTTCGGTTGGTTTTAGATGGTGTTCTGTTACAAAGCAAAATGGAGGAATTCGAAAGTAACAAACACAATGGGAAGAAAAAGTGCATTGCAAAGGAAAGGGTTTTGTACATTTTTAAAAAGGCAGAGTTCTCTATGAGGTAGTGATAAGGTCTTCGTACATTTTACCTTCCCCAGACCCTACTTGTGGGATTTCACTGGGTATGTTGTTGTTGTTAAGAAGGCAGAGTTCTATGTAAAAATATCAAGTTGTTGTTGGTATGTTTTTAAAGAAGGTATAAGAAATAGAACCTCAAGTGTAAATGAACTATTGGAGGTTACAGTCTCCCGATCTGCATACACTTTACTCTTTCTAACCTCCACCTATAGAATTATATTGGATATGTTATTGACTTATTGTTGTTGTATAAAAAAGATAATCTCTGCCAACAATTTCGTATTCTTATTGTTTTGTTTTTGGTTTGCTAAGATTTTTGTACCTGCTGCAAGTTCCTTGGAATTCCTTTATGACCACCTTTGTTAAAGTAATTTTGAATATAATGATGCATACATGATCCATATGTAAAAACAATAGACAAAGTTACTAATCCTCTTCTTTTTATCTCAAAATGGGGTATCCTATTTTCTTAAAATTCTGATTCTTCAAGTGTAAGAATGTAATATGTTTCGTTCAGAATTAAATGAATCTCAAATTGCAGAAGATACACTTTTGATATACAAAATATAAAGCTATATATGAAGCATCTAATAAACATGAAAAAAAGAAGTGATCATAATCTCAGAAAACTGACCTATTTCTGATGAAGGTCTTGAGAAAAGTAGAAGAGATCAACCTTCCAGCAATCATGCTGGAACACATGGATAAAATTGTCACTACAAAGGATTAGAAACATGGTATGGCATATGGGTACCTTTTAGCTCAAATTTTCAAACACAATAAAATTCAACTTAGAAAAGGAATCAAAGATAGTATCAAGCAAGTCTTGTCATTGAATATATTCACAGAATGTGAGTGTGTGGAATGTTGAATAGGGAATAGGGAAAAATCATAGGTTTCTGAACTACTTAATCATTAGAAGCAGTTGAAACATGAACAAGACGAGATGTTACTACTTTTGGCAAGAAGGATGCTAAGATTGCTCGCGTGAATACCCCATTGCAAAAAGTCTCAACAAAGGACCAGGAGAGGAAGAACTTTTTGATAACCCCATTAATGGAGTGTATAAGCTACCTCAACAGTTAGCAAGTAATAGGAGTAATGTGAGAGAAAAGGGTCGAGAAGAAGAGAATTGAGAACTAGAAGTACTGTTACATTGATTCAATCACACCTTTGGAATGAGGCTTTGTCCTATATGCATACATTCACAAAACAAACATGTAACTACCTAATCTGTAACAGTTGTACTTCTCCTAACTAACTCCTCCACTCTAACCAGCTAATCACACCATATAGCTTGTTATCTTACTCTAGCCAACAATCCATCTCAAGCTTATAGTTGAAATGCATTCTTCATTCCAAGTATGCTGATCAACAGACTATGTTGTGACTTTTCCAAGCCTTTAGTGGGTAGGTCATCCAACTGGCCCTTAGTGTTAATATGCTCAGTTTTTAGAACTCCTTGGCAAATTTTATCTCTAATAAAATGACAGTCAATGTCGATGTGCCTTGTCCTTTCATGAAAGATCGGATTTACTACAATTTGAATAGCAGCTTTGCTGTCACAAATCATGCTTACAGGAAGATCCACAATGACACCTAATTCTTTGTATAATCCTATCATCGAGGTTATCTTAGTTGCACATGTAGCCATACTTCTGAATTCTGCTTCTGAAGAACTCCTTGATACTGTTTCTAGCGTCTTTGATTTCTAGGAGATAACTTCCTCCAAACTTCACAAGGTAGCTTGAGATAGACCTTCTGATTTCTAAACATGCTCCCCAATTTGAGTCACAATAAGCAGTGAGTTGTGTAGTGTGTTATACTAGTATGAATAGACCTAGACCAGGAGCTTCTTTGATGTACCTGACCACTCTTAGTGTTGCTTCCGTACGTGATTGTTTGGGACATGCATAAACTGGCTCAGGGCTTGTACAGAGAGAGAAAAATCAGGCCTTGTCATGGTGAGGTATAAGAGTCTTCCAACTAACCTTTGATAGACTGTAGGATCTGTCAGGACTTCATCACCTTCAGCATCCTTGTTGTTGACCTGTTCATCACACTTGACTGATGTGAGCTTTTTATTCATTTCTAGTGGTGTACAGTCAGGTTTGGCTCCCCTTAGTCAAGATTCAGAAATCATTTTAAATGCATATTTCCTTTGTGACATTAGTGTTCCCTTGCTAGATCTTAGGAACTCAATTCCCAAGAAAACTTTTAGTTCCCTTAGATCTTTTATTTTGAACTTCTTTTGAATTTCCGATCTAGTGTTACACAATAGTTGATGATTGCTGCCAGTTATCAGAATGCCATCTATATAGACTAATACTACTACAATGTCATCACCAACCATATTTGTGAATAAATATTAGTCATGATGACTTTGTTTGAACCCCATCTATACTAGTGCCTCAGTCAGCTTCAAGTTCCATTACCTTGGTTCTTGTTTGAGTCCGCAAAAGGAATAGTGTAGTTTGTAGACCATGTGACTCTTCCCCCATCCAAAAAACCCACTAGGTATCTCCATATATATTCTAGCATATCACTACCAAGGAATGCATTGTGGACATCCATCTGATAGATAAACCATCTCTTAGAGGCAACAAGTGCTACAATAGACCTATCACCATCTTTGCCATAGTACTGAAGGTTTCCCCATAATCCAGACCTTCCTTTTGACTGAAGCCCTTGACTACAAGCCTGGCTTTGAATCTTTCCACCACCTGAGTAGGAACCTGGAGGAATACTCTTTGAGGAACCAACACTATTATTGTAGTGAGAACTCTTTTGGCTATACATTGCAGTACTTTCTATAAACCCTAAGTTAAATGAGGTTGAATTCACCAGATTTCTCTGATTCTCTTGATTTACCAATAGAGCATATGCTTTATTCAATATAGGAATAGGTCTCATCATGAGAATTTGACTCCTAGGTTGAGAACAAGACTCATTTAACCTATAAAAAACTATAACAACCTTTGATATTCACTATGTTCATTGAATTTCTTAGACTCAGGACATGGACACACAGGATAAGGCATGATAACCATCATACTCATGCTAGAGATCTCTTAGTCTGGAAAAGTAATCATCAACTGTCATTGTGCCTTGAGATAGAGTATGAATTTCCCTATGTAGGTGAAATATTCTAGATCCATTTACAATGTGAAATCTCTCTTTTAGATCTAATGATACTTTGCGTGCATCAGAGGCATACTCCGCTAAGCTAAGAAAACCAGGTCTAACAATATTCATAATCCATGATAACACTACAACATTACACCTCTCCTAGTGATCATGTAATTCTGGTTCAAATCTAGTCTTAGGGGACCTTCCATCAACAAATTCTAGTTAACTTCGACCAACTAGTCCAGTTCTAAAAGACCTACTCCATAGAGCATATAATAGTTCTCTGAACCTGTGAATTACATGGTAAATAAGGAACTACCTAGATATCTGTAGGTTGAAGAAAACATGGATGGTTGTGATCGATTACCGGAAAACTAGCTGTGCGTGTAGATCCAGCATTTGTCCTTTCAGGTGTAGTAACATTCTCCATTAGAAATTTTTCGTGCTTCCTTTTAGTTCACCTTTAATCAATGAATGAACTTGAACAACTCATGATCTTTGTTATCTATGATCGATGGCTCTGGTACCATGATAATTCCATTAATGGAGTGTAAGCTACCTCAACAGTTTAGCAAGTGATAGGAGTAACATGAGAGAAGAGGGGAAGAAGAGAATTGAGAACTGGAAGTACTGTTACATTGATTCAATCACACCTTTGGCATGAGGCTTAGTCCTATATAGATTTTTTCACAAAACAAACTTGTAACTAATTAATCTGTAACAGTTGTACTTCTCCTAACTAACTCCTCTACTCTCACTAACTAATCACACCATATAGCGTGTTAACTGCTTACTCTAGCCAAAACATTCCTCACTAAAAACTCTGAACACCAGTCTCACTATGGTTGAGGATCTCAAGGAAAGACTACTCAAGACAGATATTGATATTGATACTCGTCTTACTCTTGTCCTTCAATCTCTCACACCTGGACCTCCTCCATCTTAGTGATATCACTTAAATCCCCTTTCTTTTTGTTTATCAAATGCTATGGGCTTAGTTCTAATTCTTATTTGCAGTTTGTTTGCAATGCTTTTGATTGTTGATGTTTTTCTTTATTTAATGAATGAAGTCTTGTATCTCATGATTCTTCCCTTACTTTCTCCTTTTCTATTTCTGTATTGTGTTTTTCCTGTGGGATTGAGTTTGCCTTAACTACACTTCTACTTACTTGTTTTACAGTTTTTATTTTTTATGATGTCAAAAAAGGGGAAGAAATTGATTGTTGAATGTACTTGAGTGGTGAAGTTGAACGTTGAAATGATGAGGAGTAAATATGTTGAAGGGACCTAATATGGTATTCGAAGGGAATATACAGGGAATTTGTTATGGGGCGGTGGTGAGGATTAGGTGGAAGTTTTTCATCATTAAAAGGGAGGAAATTATTAGTTTGTAGTTTTGCTGATTTGAAAAAATTTGGTATGAGATCTGATCCTATGAGAGAACGGTATTTGTAAACGATTTGCAAAAAGTATAGTACAAATAATTGTTTTAAAAGGTGTGCATGTATCTGTTGTATGGCAGGCTTTCAACTAATAGCATTGCTCCAACGATTGCATCTATAATATATTATGTCTTTTCCACAATTATACAAGCAAGAGTTTTGGCATTTTGAAATACACAATCAAAAAGGCCAAAAATATCCTCTCCAGAAGTATTGACCGAAGAACAACAATGGCACCTGAGAAAGTCATCATCGTATTAGACTTCTTTTACTTTGTTTTTTCGATTAATATTTGTAAATCAAGTTCTGTCTTATAAAGACACTAGATGGACAGTTGAATCTGTTTTTTATAGGCATAGTTAGAGCTAGCTATGTTGAGTTCTTGAAGTGTAAATCTGTCAGAATAGATTGGTTTAGTGGGAAACAAAGTTGTTGCTTGGTGAGTTGAATAACTCAATTGTCACACTAATGGGAAAGAGATTAAGGGTTTAATTCCGAGATTGTAAGAGTTTGTAATCATGTTGGTTCTCCTTGGTGATAATGAAGTTGAGTTGAAATCTTGTGAGACAGCGTGATTTTTCCTCCCTTGAGCAAGGAGGTTTTTACATAAACTCTTACATCGTTATTTACTACTTTCTGTTCTTACTTTGTTAAAAGAGCAGGTCGGGTAATAGTTGTGAGAGCATATAAGCTATCACTTTATTCTTGTTATTTGTTTATCAATTTGAGTGGTTAAATTCTCTATTGAGATTTTGAAACTCAATGAAATTGTGTAGTTCATAAGGTTTTCATGTAATTGTGTGATACTATGGTTGTTAGATACCAAACTTACTTTTTTCTTAACTAAAAGGATGAGTGGTTTCAAAGATTCACCTATGCTATAATATCTTAATTTATAGACTTGTAAGAACAGGTTGATTTGATAAAAGAAGATTTGGATGAACTCAAAACATTAACTATTGTTTGATAGCATTCGAAGTAATTGAATTTATTAGTATAATTGATCTTTCTAACTTATATAGTTTTGGAAGAATCATATGTAAATAATGATTTATAATTCAAAAAAAATTGAGAAGTAGTGTAGGAGACTGGGTGCATGTCTATAGCCCTAAGTGTATATTGTTGCATGATTACCGAATAGTGAAAGCAATCCATTATGGAGACACAATCTTGTTGGTTTGATTATGTAACTTTACAAGTGTATTTACTTTCCATCTTATTAGTTTAGTTTACTATAATCAATCTTTATAATGATACTGTAATCATATAAAATTTATTAAATATAAACTTTATAGAATGATTTAAAATATATTAAATTCAAAATATATTAGTTCAAAATGAATATTGTGGATTAATATAATTGAGTTTATTAATTAAGTCCAATAAAGTATGGATTTAATTAAAAGCCCAAATTCAATTATTTGGGTTACAAAAAATAACCCACTTTATTAGGACCGATATCCTCTCATCTAAGAGGCTCATCTTGGTGCCATGTGTCAAATGACGTGGCATGCCAAGTCAAACAAAGAAGCCAATAGGATCATTCCATGTGTCAAAATGTCAGGCCCATATCATTAAAGCCCAATATGCCAGGTCACTTAAATATGATTGGCCGGAAAAGCCTAATTCCATCATGACTCCTCCATTCTACAACTATATATGGGGTCCTCATAATTCAAAAGAGACATCAAGCATTCTAACAAAAAGCTAGAGAGAGCTCGTGGATCAAACGCCACAAATTTATCTACAAATTCAAGAATTCAAACATTCAAGTTCAAGAACAAGCTTAAAAGCTCTTGAACTCAAGAACAAACCTAAGAACCGATTCAAGCTTCAAGCTTCAAGATCAAGAACATAAATAAATTCAAGTTTCAAGATCAAGGCAAGAACAAAATCAAGAACAAAATTCAAATTCAAGATCAAGCTCAAGGGCCCTTGAATTTACACTTTAAAAGGCGAATTAGAGGATTCATAGAGATTGTAATACTCCCATAAAATATTGAAATCAAATACTACGATTGTTGCGATATTTTCATACTTGATTATTATTTCTCTAACACGAATTTCATGATCTACAAATTCTGGCATGCCCAGTGGGACAATCTCCACCTCATCCCAACTTTTCAAGAATCAAAGAATATTGAAATGGCTTCCAAGAGGATCTCCCAATTAATGTCCTCCAAGGATATTGATTCCAAGTTCTCTGCTGAAGTAGAGGGAATCTTAGGTGTCACTTTTGGAAGCGTTAGAGATATTACAAGAAGCAAAGCTACTATGCTGGGACAACAAACACTAGGAGTGTCGTCCACATCAACTCTTGGTTTTGGATCTTCAACCCCAAAGGGAGCGAGGTCCTGTGCAAATGCTTCATAAGGAGGAAGTAATGTTGCTGAGAAGATCAAGTAGACTTTGGCTCTGCTTGACGTCTCCGGTTCCAAGAACTCTACTGCAAAGAAAGATCAGGACTCATCCAATGAATCTTCTCCATATGCATCGCATAATGTGAAGCCTCTGAAGATCAACTTCCACGATAATTCATGCTACTCTTTAATGCCTCCAACAGTAATGCATACGATGACAACTAATGCTTCATCCACGGAGGAATAACTTGCAAATCCAATAAAGATGATTGAAGGATTGACTATGCATGTGCAATACCAAGAGACTCGCATCGAAAAGTTGATGGATAGGGTAGACGGCTTACGAGACGGGGACTCTAGCCATGCACCTGGGAAGGCTTTTGAGATTCAAGAGACTGAAAATCTCGTGAAGCCAGCACCGACTATCAAGGAGCTGCCAGTGTCTACCGAAGAGATGATCCCACTCGATCAATTAAAGGAGTTCATCGAAGGGACCATCAAAGAAAAGTAGGAGGTCTCCGTCAAGTCTTCCCATATGTATGCCCAGCCTTACACAGCGGGATTGATACCCTCAAAATGCCTGTTGGTTATCAAACTCCTGAATTCCAATAGTTCGATCCGAAGCAGTATGTTGCACACTTTGTGGAGACATGTAAAAATGCTGGAACCTATGGAGACCATCTTGTCAAAAAGTTAGTCCGCTCCTTGAAAGGAAATGCCTTTGACTGGTACACAGATCTTGAGCCCTATTCCATTAACAGTTGGGAGCAACTGGAGCATGAGTTTCTTAATCGCTTCTATAGCACAAGGTGCACAATGAGCATGGTAGAACTCACAAATACTTGCCAAAGGAAGGATGAACATGTCATTGACTTTATAAATCGATGGAGGAAGGCGAGCCTCAATTGCAAAGACAGACTTAGTGAAGCTTCTGCTATAGAAATGTGTATCCAAGGGATGTACTGGGGGCTTCTGTACATCCTACAAGGGATCAAACCTAAATCTTCTGAAGATCTAGTGACTCGTGCTCATGGTATAGAGTTGAGCATGTCTTCTGCCGAAAAAGATGAAATGCTTGTTCATGATCCTCGCAGAGAAAAAGACAAATAGGAACCCAAGAAATGGAGCAAATTTGTGCCCAGGAATGACAACAAAGAATCCATGAATGTAAATATGCCGTCTGTGAAGTTTATTACCAAGGAGAGTAGGAAGAAAAGTGTAAAGATGACTTTCAAGAGAGTTCGAACCGAAAGCTAACCTTGAGAGAGATGCAAGAAAAGGAATACCTTTTTCTGGATTCTGATGTTCCTGAAATTTTTTAGGAATTGGTTGAGCTAAAGCTCATTGAGTTGCCAGAGATGAAATGACCCGATGAAGCTGGGAAGACTGCTGAACCAAATTATTGCAAGTATCATAGACTCGTAACCTTCTTGAAAAATGTTTTGTCTTCAAATACAAGGTTATGCAATTGGTTAATGAAAAGAAGATTGTCCTTGATGATGGAAAGACAAGCTCTAATCAAATCTCTATCATGTTCGGCTCGCTTAACCCAGTCCAAATATGTACACTTGAAGAAGAAGGGCCATTAGAGAAAGAAAAATCCCAAATCGATACAGATGATGATGAAGGTTGGATTCTCATGACTAGGCGGAGACATAACAAGACAAGTCCACTAAAAGAATTACTTGAACAACCGATCAAAAAAAGGGTAGTAAAGAGAGCAAAAAAGCAGAAGTCAGTCAGGCGTACAAGGGGTCCAAAGGTGGAAATGCATTACCACGAGAAACCGCGATGTCCTGTGACCTTGAGGGAATTCTTACCAAGTTGGTTCCGTGTGGAGACCACTAAAGACAATGTTGAGGCATCATGTTTTAGTGACCAGGGAGAAACAACGAATGGAACTTCATCGAAAGGTGTCCCCTGCTAGCAAAGATGAAGTGGTGGGTGAAATTCCATCAAAGACATCTCTGCCATCTTCTGAAAAGTATGTGAAACTGTCTTTTCAAAAAGTACATGCATGTGACACAAAGATCATATTTACAGATGATGATATTCTATTTGATGAAACTCTACACAATCGTCCTTTATATATGGTGGGCCACGTGCTAGAGAAGAGGATAAATAGAATTTTGATAGACAAAGGGTCTAGGGTCAATATTCTACCCATCCACACATTGAAAGAGCTTGGCATTACAACTGAAGAGGTTAGCAAAAGTCGTGTATTGATACAAGGATTCAATCAAGGGGGCAGAGGTCTATAGGCTTGATTAAGCTAGATATTCATATGGATGATTTGTGATCAAGTGTATGTGATTGATGCAAAGACTTCATATAATAAATTGACCTTGGGTGCATGAGAACAAAATTCTCTCATCTTCTTACTATCAATGTCTGAAGTACCTCGAAGATGGAACTGAAAGGATAATAGTTGCTGACAATAATCCTTTCACTAAAGTAGAGTCACATTTTGCCGATGCAAAGTTCTATTTGAATAATTATGTCATAAAAGGGGAAAACCTTGAGGGTGTCAAACCGACCAAGTCTAAAAGGCTTAAAGGCAAAGCAACCAATGCGGCCATTGAAAGGGCCAAAGTTGATACTGGGGAGCCTAGTACTTGTCCAAATAAGGGGAAGACCATCCCCTCGAAAAGAAAGCCATCCCCTGCACTCTGTTATGTCCCAAAGGTGAAGAAAGAGGAGGGTTGACTCTTCCTATCAAACGAATCGATGCAATAAACTTGTCTTCAAAGCTGTTGGGAAATTTTGTGGCTCGAAATTCGCCACAAGATACATCACTCTCCACAAAACGTACAAAAGGCTTTGATCCAAATGCTTACAAGTTGCTTGCAAAGGCTGGATACAACCCTGATGAGATGCCTAGGCTAGGGAAACTCCCATTGGAGGGCACAACTAGGAAAGCACGTGAAGGTTTAGGCTATAGCCAACCACCACCCGTGCACATATCCATAAGAAAGGCAAGCAATAACTATATCATTATAGAAGATTATTGTGCTTCTTCTAATAAACAACCTTCTTTCTTTGATTGACTCGGAAAACCTACTGCAAGGACTTTTGTGTTTGAGAGGTTAGATCCATTGAAGAAGAAGAAGAATAAGTATCGAAGAAGTTACCTAAGAGCAACGACGCTTCCTTCACCTATGATCCGGATTTCAAAAGCATAATTCCTTCCAGGATGAAGCGACGAGTGGAACTTGTGGTTTCATGTAAAGACGTACTAAAGGCGAAGGCTCACACTATGGTTTACCCCAAAGAGCACGAGGAAGATGAAGAACATATAGGCTCTTCATGTCATATTACAACTCAGATTGAGAACGATGCCTTGTGTCAACTAAGAATTGATGAAGAGTTTGGAGGTACTGTTTGGTGTTATCATATATCTATCAATGATAATGATCCACAAGAAGAGGAGGATGCTGGAGATACTCCACTACAATTTGAAAAGGGAGTGAAGACCACGATCGATCCCTTAAAAGAAGTTAACCTTGGCACTGATGAAGACCCAAAACTAAATTACTTAAGTACTATCCTAGAAGTTGATAAAGAAATGGCTTATATGAATATACTCAAAGAATACATGGATGTCTTTGCTTGGAGCTATAAATAAATGCCTGGTTTGAATCCCAAGATTGTGGTCCATCAATTAGTAGTCAGGCACGGCATTCGTCCTGTCAAGCAGGCTCAAAGACGCTTGAGGTCGGACTTGGTTCCATTGATCGAGAAAGAAGTTAAAAAACTCATTGAGGCGTGATTTATTCGTGAAGTTAAATACCTCACGTAGATTTCAATCATTGTTCCCGTGAGAAAAAAGTATGGCCAAATTTGCATTTGCGTTGACTTTAAAGATCTCTAAAATACATGCCCTAAAGACGAATTCTCGCTACCCATTCCAGAGCTGACGATTGATGCTACAACTGTTATGAGGCAATGTCATTCATGGATGATTTTTTTGGCTATAACCAAATTCGCATGTCACCAAAGAATTAAGAACTAACAACAATTCATATGCCTAAAGGCATTTATTGCTACAAAGTGATGCCTTTTGGTTTGAAGAATGCTGGTGCCATATATCAAATGGCTATGCAAAAATATATATGATGATTTACTCCACAAAAATGTTGAGTGTTATGTTGAGGACTTGGTGGTGGAGTCAAAAAGAAGGAGAGACCATTTGAAAGACTTGAGAATGGTGTTTGAGTTGCTTCGAAGATATCAACAGAGGATGAATCCACTAAAGTGTGCCTTTGGGGTTGCTTCTAGAAAGTTTCTTGGGTTCATCATGCGACATTGAGGAATTGAGATTGATCAAGCCAAAATCAATGCAATTTTGAAGATGCCCGAGCCTCGAAACATTCATGAGTTGAAAAGTCCCCTGGGAAAATTAGCCTACTTGAGGAGGTTCATCTTAAATCTAGTTGGAAGATGCCAACCATTCAGTCATATCATGAAGAAAGGTGTCCCTTTCAAGTGGGATCAAACATATAAAAAATCCTTCGAAAGTATCAAAGGATATCTGGCGAAACCTCCCATCTTAGCAGCTTCTATACCTAGAAAGCCACTGATACTTTATATTGCAACGGAAGAAAGGTCTGTGGGAGTCTTACTAGCCCAAGAAAATAATGAAGAAAAAAATGCCTTTTATTACTTGAGTAGAATGATGACACCAAATGAGCTGAATCATTCCCCAATCGAGAAGTTTTGTTTGGCGCTGGTCTTCTCAATTCAAAAGATGAAGTACTATTTTCAAGCTCATACTGCCCACTTTGTTTCTAGAGAAAATCCCATCAAATTGGTTTTGTCGAAACCAATCCTTAGTGACCGACTAGCAAGGTGGTACCTTCAGTATTTGTTATGTCAAAACCAGTCCTTAGTGACCGACTAGCAAGGTGGTACCTTCAGTTCAAACAATTAGAGATTGTTACATCTCTCATAAGGCTGTGAAGGGACAAACATTAGCATAGTTTTTGTCAAACATCCTATACTAGATGATTGGGAATTAACTGATGAGCTTCCTAATGAAGATGCAATGGCCATCGAGATCTACCCCCCTTTGAAAATGTACTTTGATGGGGGCTGCGCATCATGGTGGAGCTGGTGCGGGCGTAGAGTTTGTCACTTCACAAGGAGAGGTCTTACCCTTCTCCTTCACATTGAAACAACGTTGCTCCAACAATGTTGCATAATATCAAGCACTGATACTTGGACTCGAAATGGCCATTGACATGAAACAATTAAAGTTGCAAGTTTTTAGTGACTCTCAATTACTGATTAAACAACTCTTGGGAACCTATGAGTTCAGGAAGCCTAATCTGCGCTCATATCACTATTATGCCAAAATGTTGATAGGATGGCTTGGAGATCTGACCCTCCAACATTTGCCAAGGAATGAAAATAAAACAGTAGATGCCTTGGTTGCTCTAGCCTCGACTCTGACTCTTCCTGATCAGACGCAAGTTACCATCTGCCAAAAATGGGTTGTAATATCGTTGAATAAAGACGAGCATATGGAGAATAAGCTTGAGCATGTTGTCACAGTTTCTAAAGCTAATAAAGAGGACTAGCGACAAGCTATCATCGACTACTTATGTTATGGGATACTTCTAGAAGATGCTAAAAGAAGAACTAACATTAGAGTAAACATTATCTACCAATTATGCTCGAAGGTGCAAAGTTTGTCAATTCCATACAAACTTCATACATCAACCGCCTGAAGTTTCACACCCAACTATTGCATCTTGGCCATTCGATTCTTGGGGACTGGATGTTGTTGGACCACTACCAAAATCTTCTGATGGACACTTGTACATCTTGGCTGCGACAGATTACTTCTCAAAACAGGCTGAAGTTGTAGCTCATGAAGAGGTCAAGAAGGAGAATGTTGCAAACTTTATTCGAGTAAACATTGTCTACCGATTTGGCATCCCACGATACATAATAACGGATAATGGAAAGCCATTTGATAACAAGTTAATGAATAAAATATGCGATCTCTTTAGCTTCAAGCAGCAGAAATCTTCTGCATATCATGCCGCCACCAATGGTCTGGCCGAAGCATTTAATAAGACTCTATGCAATCTTCTGAAGAAAGTAGTCTCTAAGTCCAAACAAGACTAGCATGAAAGAATGGAAGAAGCTTTGTGGGCATATAGGACGACATATCGCACACCGACCAAAGTAAAGAGTTGTAGCGGTCCTACCACTTGAGCGTCACATACCGTCTTTAAGACTGGTTATCCAAGAAGGGCTCACTGAGGAAGAATATGCTCGACTATGTCTTGCTGAGTAAGAAACACATGATGAAAAGAGGCTAGAAGCCCAATAAAATCTTGGATGTTATCAAGCTCGCTTGTCTCGGACTTTCAATAAAAAGGTTCGCTCGAGGTGTTTTCAAATTGGAGACCAAGTTCTCATAGTAAGGAGGCCCATCATCACTTCACATAAGTACCTCAAAGTAGAATGGACCATATGTAGTGCAAGAAGTATACTTAAATGATGCTTACAAGCTTGTCGATGCAGATGGCATAAGGATTGGTCCTATGAATGCAAAATTCCTTAAGAGGTACTATCCTTGAGAAAAATTATGCTCTTTGAAATTTTGGTATAAAAATGCATTATACTCCTGGCCCCAAGGAGTATAAACTATGTATAGCTCCCTAAAAAAACAACACTCCCCCAACAACTATATTGTCATATGATCCTCTTCATTGAGGCACTTAGGCGCTTGAAATTATATTCTAAGTTCAGTTGCATGAGTGTTAAAAAATTATTTGTCCCTACTAGATTCCTTATGGGGGGCAAAGCCCTATGGAATGTGAGTTTTTTTCGATGGCATGCTTGAGGTTTCCAAATTTGATCAGGTTTGCAGGCTAAAGTCCTCATGTTCCCCAAGTCTCCAAATTAAAGTCCCCAAAGTCTATATGTTGGTTCTCGATTAAGCAAGTATGCAAGTGATGGTCCTCAAGTTCTCAAGTTTTGTGTGGATATTCTTAAAATTTATCCATCCAGTGAGTTGCAACATTAAGTTGCGTAAAATTTGCAAAGGCGAATGCACAAACTTCAAAGAGAAAATACTTTTATTATTTTCATTCTTGCTAGCGTGCCAAACACGAATTATGTTTGAATCACTAAGGCTCGCGACAAAAGAATACATGTGAAGAACTTCAAGTTAGAACCACAAATGCAAGATGTGAGACAAAAAAATCGAGAAAATCTATTGCTATAAAATTGACTAACATGTCAACCTAAATCTTGAGAAAATAAAGAAAAGAAGTTAAAAAAAAAAGGAGGAAACCTAATCTAAGCACAATTTGTCAAATCTTGATGACTAGCCTCTAAGCACTCTTTCTAATGCTCCAAGCGAGTTGAATCGTCAGTTGTCAAAAAGTCCATGTTGTCATAAGAGGACACCTCGTTCTCAATAACTAAGATCTTTGCTCGAACCTCTTCAATCTTCTTCTTGGCAGCATCTACGGCAACCACAAATTCCTTTCTCTCTGCCTGGAGAGTTGCTAACTTCTTCTTGACCTTATTTAGTGAATTCATTTTAAAAGAAACATGTTTAGTCTTCTCGCCCTCCTCTGCTCTGTGTGACTCAAGACCCTCCTTGGCCTTAGAAAGCAATTCCATCTTCTTGTCCTCATGCACCTTATCTACAAAGTTGGAGCGTTCTTGATCATAGGAGGTATCAAGCTCAAAGAGATAATCCACCAAATGCTCCAAGGATGAAAGGTCTATGAGACGCATCTCACCCATCTTTTGGATAATCTCATAAATATCTTCTTTATTAGATGAAATTGAATCCAGAGAAGTTCTAGAAAGTTTGCCACAAATCTCTTCCCAAAGGCTCAAGATATACTTCTTTTTGTGAGTTGAGACAATGTTATTTCCTTCAAAAATAGACTAGGCCCCACCTCACCTTGAAAGGAGTGGAGGAGTGCTACTCGAATCGAGGGCCAGCCCTTTTAAAGTTTGATCATGGGAAGTGATTGCAATTCTCTGTTCTTGCTTAATAACTAACGTTGACTCTGCATCAGGTTTTGATGTCGCGATGGATTCAACACCAATTTGCAGCCTCTCTTGTAGTGATTCCTTTGGATGCTCAACAACATTTACCTACACAAAAGGGGAGGAAAGAAAATTAGCATATTACTTAACCATGAATTTTTCTTAAAAAAATACATTGAGGTCAAAAGGAAAACCTCTTTGCTCTAAATAGCTAATGTTTTTCGAAGACCATCAATGCCTTGTTCCTCCACAATCTCCAATGCAACAGTCTCAAGCGCAATTGGTTCATGTCTTTTCCTCTTCCAACATTGATCCCTATTGCTGCTTTTGCTAATCTGTTGAGAGGCTTGCTTTGTAGATAGGAGCATTAAGGGACATCTCTTTGCAGGCTTAGGAGCATGAGCTACTTCTTTTTTGGATCCCATAGAGGACTTGAGCCTTTTACTTTGAGGTCGTGGGGCATCAATTTTTAAGAACTTCTCTCTGATGTCTCGGCCTTTTTCCTCTGAAGGAGTAGTGAAGTTTGCCCAGCTTTTTCCACCAAAGGTTCCAAATTATCCTCAAGAAACTTCCCATGGGAGTTTTCCCACCAAGATAGATATCGAGTCGAGTAAAGTTTCTTCGCCGAAGCAACTGCAGGTGGAAATGTCGCTCTTGAAATAGTAATATTCGGTTTGAGGTATCTAGGAGTATCTTGATGGAACTCAAACTGACGACTGAATCGGTGGTGCTGTATGACTCAATAAAGAAGACTTCTCCCTTCCTCAAGGTAAGATAATTAAAGCGAATACTCATAAAATAAGATGAATCCAACTCTAAAGCTTTGTTATCATCAACATAATAAGTTGGGTGAGGCCTATTAAGCATAACCGCATTCCACACAAGGTTTTCAGCTCGATGGACTTGCTTTCGTGTCTCATCCTTATCAAAATATTTCGCAGTACCCTCACCAGAATATGTCACCATCCGCAGGAGAGAAGGTCCATCGATAAGAGGATAATGTGTCTTAAGATAATAAGCAAGCCAATCATAAACATAATGAATGGGGAAAGAAACTTTAATATGATCAAACTTCGAAGAATTTGAACTCGTTTTTAAGCCACAATAGATGCTCGCTAAGACTGGGACAACAAGGCTAACCCTTCGACCGCTCGCCATCAAACTTGTCATCTTAAAAGTTTCAGGCCGAATAACGCTTCCCTCCTCAGAAGGAAATACAAAGACACATAGCCAACATGACAAGAAGGCTGCAAAATAAGTCCTATATTTTTGGTGTTCTGCTCCAAGCATAGAAAATGTCATCTCTTGAGAGATTAATCATATGTTCACCTCCATTGATATCTCACCTGTGGGGTTATGCGTAGACGCTAGGCGTCAAACCTTCTTCTCTTTTCTCAAGGGAGCTAGCTCATACTTGATGTCTTGCTTACACCAAAATTATATCCAGTCACTAAGAGAGATCCCCGAGCTATCACCCGCCTTCACTTTAAGGTGATGGAAGGCAACAAATAAATATTCACAGGTTTGAGGAAGAAATCTATCCTTCTTGGCATCATAACCTGTAAGCTCTTTGGCATTAGGTATCACTTCTTCATAGGGGCACCCACTGATCGGTAAGCCGCCAAGAATATATAAATCCCAAAGAGATATAGATGCTTCTCTAAGAGACATAAGTAGTTCATATGTTTGGGGAAACCAAGCCTCACAAAGGGCCTACACGATATTGGAGTTACAATCATAAGTAAAAAGAGAAGCAATGACAGCATCTCGGAGGTTAGCATCATTCAAGCTCGCCCCATTTTTGCTAAGGGCATCTTCTGTCCATTCCCAATATCCCGGGATGCAATGATATTCACCTTCAAACAAGATCTTATCTCCCTAATGTAAACCTTCTTAAATCATGCGACACCCTAGATTTGGAAGAGTGCTTGCAAGATTGGTGCCTTGAAGATTTGGTTTCTCAAGATACCATACTTTGGAAGCTTTGTTAGATTTGCGGTCGTGTTCAAAACTCCAATCTGCCTGGTGAAGTGTGTTTCTCAATTGTGGCCATGCATCAGCATAACGACCAGCTAAGGGATCTTGGACTAAAAATTTGGTCTCTACCTTAATATATTGTGTCCCAATTATGAGGTATCTAAGTCCGGGAAATGAGCAAGTGTAGTCCTTGAAGAAGACCGTTGTTCAGGTTGCATAAAAGGAAAAGTGTTACCCTTCATCAATGATTACACATAAGAAAGGGGGGGGGGGGGAACGAGAATCAAAATAAAAAAGATATGGCTAATTGGGGGTCCCTTATGCTCAAACGTTGGGAATATCATAAAGCCTCGTCTTATAGGTCCCCTATGCTTAAACATTTAGAATAGCGTAAAGCCTTGTACAGGTGGTCCCCATATGTTTAAACATTAAGAACAACATAAAGCCTCGTATTAGTGGTCCCCTATGTTTAAACATTTAGAACAACGTAAAGCCTCGTATTGTTGGTCCCTTATATTTTAACATTTAGAATAACGTAAAGCCTCGTATTTGTGGTCTCCTATGTTAAACATTTAGAATAACGTAAAGCCTTGTGTTTGGTGATCTCTTATTAAACATTTAGGACAGCGTAAAGCCTCGTATTGGTGGTCCCCTATGTTTAAACATTTAGAACATCGTAAAGCCTCGCATTGGTGGTCCCCATATGTCTAAACATTCAGAACAACATAAAGCCTCATATTGGTGGTCCCCTATGTTTAAACATTTAGAACAACATAAAGCCTCGAATTGGTGGTCTCAAGGCATGAGTGCAGATTTATCCCTTCACACCTGAAGACCAAATTCTTGTGATACGAAGAATCTTGAATTATGGCCCTACAACAAATCTTGAACTACTAGTGTTTACTTAATTAAGTCATTCTTTTCCATCAGTTTTTCATTTGCTTTGGATATTTGGTATGGTCCAAGAATCAACATAAAGATTTGAAGCACATGCAAAGTGGCAGATACAAAAGCACAAGCTGTCCAGGCGAAGTGTGTTCTAATGTGAATGACACTAATCATAACACATAATGAATTGAGTTTGCTTCTACCATTCATATTTCGAATTGCTTACATTGTTTGAGAGACTTGTGGAAGCCAGTGAAAGCTAAGCGAAGCATCTATTCATGAAATAAGATGCAATTGCATAGAGGCCACTGAGGCAAGCAATTTAGTTTTAGTAGTTGTATTTTTTTCACTTCATTCACCACTTTTTTTTGTAGTTCTATAGTTTAATAATTCAAGGAATCTAAACTTGCTATTGTCTATTAAACTCTAATAGTAATAAGAATGGATTAAGATATTCCAAAATACCAAAGTTGCATGAACTTTTTAAACTGGTAGATTAAGATTAGTCACTAATCAAGATATATTATATCACTAACTATTCTATACTTAAGTTGTGAAATAAATGAGATTTTGATTAGCTCCACAAAATACAAATGAGAAAAACAACCTGAACTATTCAAGTTTAGATGTAATTTATTGTAAAAGCTTACAAGAAGTGTAGTCTGAGAGTGCATGACCAGAAAATAAATTGTTTTCATTGCACAAATCTTATTTGATTAAGGCCAAGTATTTCAGCCAACTCCGTTATTTATGTACACAGTCTTTCTGCTTTATATACTTTTTTTTGTGTGTAAACAGATCTTCCTTTTATTGATTATTGTACCATATTGTATCATTTGAAATCAAGCATCATTTAGTCGATAAGTAGGAATAGCCATTAAATGATTTGCTCTGCTTGTTGCTAACCCAAATTTCTCATCAATGTCCAAATCACAAGGCTGCATACCATTTGGAAGCTCCCAATCAAAGCAATGCACCAATTGTGCCACAACAAGGCGGACAAGGACAATTGCCAACTGCATTCCAGGGCACCTTCTTCTGCCATAGCCAAATGGTAAAAATTGGAAGTCACGCCCACGAATGTCTATATTGCTCCCAACAAACCTCTCAGGCAAGAACTTTTCAGGCTCAGGCCACATATTTGGATCCCTTTGAACAGCATAATAGTTGACCATAATTCGGGATCCCTTTTGTATGTGGAAGCCATTCACTATACAATTTTCCATAGCCTCGTGAGCCACTAGAGGCACTACGGAATGCAGCCTCAGGCCCTCCTTTACAACCATGTCTAAGTACTTCAAATTCTCCAAGTCTGATTCTTTTACCATTCTTTCAAAGCCTACCACTTCTTTTAACTCATTTTGGAGTTTCTTCATCACATGAGGATGCCGAAGAAGCTCTGTTAGTATCCATTCTACAGCTGTTGATGAAGTGTCCATTGCTGCAATAAACATGTCCTGTTACAGAAAAGGAAACAGGAGAAATTAGTACAAACGAATATATAATAATAGAAGTATATCAGTAGGATGAAATAACATACGAAGAGGATAGCTTTTGTATGGCTACGGTCAAACTGAAATCCTGCCTCTCCTGATTGCATAATGTCCAACATGATGTCAACAAAGTCTTTGGATTGCTTCTGGTCATGTAACTGGACATGCTCATCGATAATCTTCTCAAGAAATTCATCAAACACCTTTGAAAGATTCTTGAGTTGGCGGGTGAGTCCCTGGAGATCAATTAGACCAAGGAAGGGGAAAAAATCTCCAAGATTTGGTGTTGCTGCTAAATGCACAACCTCTTGAACGACAGCTTTGAATCCCCTCTTGTCCAAATCTTCATCCATGTACTTCTTTCCAAACACCATCAAGCAAGTCAAGTCAGCATTCAAAGACGAAATCTTTGCACTAAGATCAACAGCAAGATGATCATGTTTAAGTGATTTGATCATGAGCTCAACTTGTTGCCTTCTCATGGATTGAAATGAATCGATCTTTTGGTTACTGAGAAGGTGCTGAGTGCACAATTTGCGCATGTTACGCCAATATGGTCCATACTTTGCAAAAATGATATTCTTCTGTCCATATGCCAGATACTGAGATGCCTCGTTATAAGGCCGACTGGCAAATATATGATCATATGTCTTGAGGACCTTCTCCGCTGCATCTGCAGACGAGACTACGACTGTAGGTACTAATCCGAGTCGAACATACATAAGCGGACCATGTTGTTCTGCTAGTTCTAGGAAATCTTTGTGTGGATTTTTACCTAACAAGTGAAGATGTCCTAAAATGGGAAGCCCTTTTGGACCTGGAGGATACCTTTTCCTGTTCTGGATACTGCTTAGCAGCTTATACAGGGCATACACAACAAAAATAACCACTAGTCTTGCCCATATAAAAGCCATGCCTAATACTTGGAGGGTGTTTGGATAGGTTTACTTTCAGGAGCTTTTAGCTTTTGGATAACTTCTAAAGGACCTCTAAATAGAAAGGGTCTATATACTCAAATCATACCATGGTTAGCACAATAGAAAAATCAATGCAGCATTTTGGGTGTGTTTAATAATGTTAGAAAAATGAATGTCTAATTTATTTTTTATTCTGAAATATCACCATCAATTAATTCGTGGCAAAAATTGTGGGACGATCTAATTCACTTTACTCTTAGGAATTGTCCGAAATAACAGGTTGAGAACCATGTTCCTAAAGCCTGCATGCACCAAAATATTTTTGTTCTATAGCTTTGATTGTCTCTTTCTAAGTGCCAAAAATCTCATTAAAGTAAGGAAATATCTATAATCTAGAAGAGACGACTTGAATGATGCACAGAAAATATTAGAGTAAGGAGCTCACATCAATATAAATTCAACGTGGAAATATCTACCAAAAGCTAACATTCATTGTCATGTAGGGATGAAAAGTCACATTTTATGTAGATTTGTCCTCATTAAGTCTTTGTGGTAACTTTTAAAATAAAAAAACATAGGTAACCGGAATATATATGCAATCTCAACTATACACCTAAGCTTAAACTTTTTATACCCCACTAAACTATTTTAAAATGAAGGGAAAAAGATCAAAAATACCCCTGAACTATTTGAAATGGAGCAGAAATTCTATTTCATTATGTTTTGGCTCAAAAATATCCCTCAATTAAATTTTTGGCTCAAAAATACCCCTTTCTCTAATGAAAACAAAAAACGGTTAAAAACACCCTCGAACTATCAGAAATGGGACAGAAATACTCCTTAGTTAGATTTTGGTTAAAAATATCCCTTCATTAAAATTTTGCAAAAAATAAATACCCCTCTCTAACGAAAATGACACCATGCATGCTATGTGGACAAAAAGCGCTACATGATCGGTCCACGCGGAATCCTATTTAGGGATCCAAGAGGTTTCTTCTTTGATATTATTAGGTCCGAGATTAGCCTTTTTATGTCAAAAGAGACTGTCATTTCACTTGCAAACCTCTCAAAAAGTCGATCTCTAGATGATGATACTGATTCATCCTCATTATAATTGTTGCCTCCTTTTTTAATCAGTTTCTCCAGCTCAATGGGACCCAATTCTTCATATTTTTCGAAAGCGATGAAGCTTATATAGAAATTATTGTGCTCATGTTAACAATAATATAACAAAATCAATATAAGTTATCATTTTCAAGAGATAATTTAGTTGCAACTATAAATAAAAGTTTTTTTTTTTAATATAGTAAGAATCTGCACCACTCAAAGTTGGACAAAAATTAATTTGAAGATGGATTGAGGTTGAATTTTTAATGGAAGAGGAATATTTTAAATAATAACTTTAAAATTTTAACAGAGGCACTTTTTAGCTTAAAACTATCGAAGAGTATTTTTGCTCCATTTCTAATAGTTAAGGGGTCAGCGCATTTATCTCTATAAGTCTATAAGAAGGGTGCATTCCGAGGTGTGAAGTGGGAGATAAGGGATGTCACAATTAGGGTTTTGACTAAAACGACCTTTTGATTTTTCATTTTTTTCCGTTTTCATATTGAAAAGTAATAAGAATGAGAGGTATTAAGCCTTTTATCATCCTAGCGTCGAGCTATTTTTCTGCAGGACCTCCCCTACAGTATTGTCACCGCAGTAGAGTTTAACCACCAAGTTCAGGATGGATTGGTGTGGCTCCTCTACGCCTAGGACACCAGAATATCGAACCATGAACGAAGAAAGGCATGAGAGAAAAGCACATTGGCTAGTGATTGTAAGACCCCAATTCTTGACTGGAATCAAAGATCTCTGCCCTTTGGTCCTTTTTCATTTATGTTAGGACGAGGGGTATTTTTGAGCCAAAAATTTAACGAAGGGGTATTTTTGAGCCAAAAATATAACGGTGGGGTATTTTTGATCCAAAACGTAACGGGAAAATATTTCTACTCTATTTCAAATAGTTCAGGGATATTTTTGTCCATTTTCTCTAATATGAATAAATGCATCCTAAATGTTGATATGGCATAGAGAGTGGGTACATTCCCTTGAAGGCAATAAATTAACGAAAAAATTGCGCATATCCTTTTTTTAACTGATTAGTTTACAATTAGTTAGTATACATAATTATTGACATTAAAACTTATACGTATATAGTTATTTTCATTTCTTTGTTTGTAAAAATATTTATTTCCTCCTCACTTTAAATTTTATATGTTTTTTCTCTTTCGTTAAATTCTTATCTTTTCACTTTTAGTTATTTTCAAAAGCGTTCTTTATTTTTTTTAATGTTTTATTTCATTTTCTTCACTTATTTGATATCCCTTTGAATGTAACATATGTTAAACGCAAGACATTTGGAATCAAATTTAAAATGAAATAAAAAGAAAGACAAATAAAATAAAACAAAATAAATAAAATCAATAGAATAAAAAAAGGAGAAAATACAATGAATGAAGGTAAAAAAACGCAACTTATTTACCTGGTTGAAGGTGCCACATCAATGCAAAAGATGCATAAAAAAATAGAAAAAAAAAAATGGACTTGTAGGGGTGGGGTGGGGTCTCTAAGAGAGAATAGCCATAAAAAATAGCTAATTGATAAAATCCCTAAAATATATCAATTTAGCAGAAAATGACTTAGCAAATTTTCAAAGTTAATAAGTTCTTACCTAATTTTTAGCTAGTGACATCGGAGGGCGGGGGGGGGGGGGGGGTAACACTACAAGAGAATAGGCACACAAAATAGTTAATGTAATAAAATCTCTAGCTAATTTCAATTTAGCTAGGAAAATGACCCAATAAACTTTCAAAGTTAATAAGCTCTTAACTAATTTATAGCTAGAAGATGATGTCATTCCTACCTAAGTTAGCTATGATATCTCTACTAGGCTTTTCCCATAGCAAACATTTTGCTACAATGTCTGCTAGCTAAATTTTTTAGCAAAATTTGTTTGATCATTGTTGACCTTATTGAAATACAAATATAATTTTCTATATTTGACACAATATGAAATAGCATAGATAAAATCTATTCAAATTTTCAAAATAAGCATGAACACTAAAACTTGAAAGTCAAATTACTAAAATACTCATTTCTGAATAGACCTACATTCAAATCAAAGACCTCTGCCCTTTGGTCCGTTTTCATTTATGTTAGGACGAGGGGTATTTTTGAGCCAAAAATTCAACAAAGGGGTATTTTTGAGCCAAAAATATAATGGTGGGGTATTTTTGATCCAAAATGTAACGGGGAATATTTCTACTCTATTTCAAATAGTTCAGGGGTATTTTTGGCCATTTTCTCTAATATGAATAAATGCATCCTAATGTTGATATGGCATAGGAAACACTCCCTTGAAGGCAATAAATTAACGAAAAAATTAGGCACATGTCCTTTTTTAACTGATTGGTTTACAATTAGTTAGTATACATAATTATTGACATTAAAACTTATACATATTTAGTTATTTCCATTTCTTTATTTGTAAAATATTTATTTCTTCCTCACTTTAAATTTTATATATTTTTTCTGTTTTGTTAAATTCTTATCTTTTTACTTTTAATTATTTTTAAAAAACATTCTTTATTTTTTTATGTTTTATTTCATTTTCTTCACTTGTTTGATATCCTTTTGAAAGTAACATATGTTAAACGCAAGACATTTGGAATCAAATTTAAAATTAAATAAAAAAGCAAGACAAATAAAATAAAACAGAATAAATAAAATCAATAGAATAAAAAAAGGAGAAAATACAATGAATGAAGGTAAAAAACAAGTCGTTGAAGAAGGGGGGGGGGGGGGGGGCGGGAGGGAAGAGGTTTAAGTACAAGGAAAAAGCTTTTCAAAAAATTATGTGTACTTAGTTTAATTATAAAATAAAGAAAATAAGAATATTTACAAAAATAATTAAAAAATTTACTCATGTGGTAGCGCATGTTATACAATGCAACTTATATCTGGTTGAAGGTGCCACATCAACACAAAAAATGCATAAAAAATAGAAAATAATGAACTTGTAGGGGTGGGGTGGGGTGACACTAAAAGAGAATAGGCATAAAAATAGCTAATGTTGTAAAATCCCTAAATAATGTCAACTTAGCAGAAAATGACCTAACAGATTCTCAAAGTTAATAAGTTCTTACCTAATTTTGAGCTAGTGGCACCTAGTTGAAGGTGTCATATCAACACAAAAAATGCATGAAAGTACAGAAAAATGAGTTCGGTAGGATGGAGGGGGTGGGGTGGGGGTGGGATTGGGGGTGACGGGGTTAACACAAGAGAATAGGCACGCAAAATAGCTAATGTAAGAAATCCCTAGCTAATATTCTAGCCAACTGAAAGGATCTTCTGATCAATCCAGTATGTCAATTTAGCTAGGAAAATGACCCAATAAACTTTCAAAGTTAATAAGCTCTTACCTAATTTATAGCTAGAGGATTATGTCGTTCCTACCTAAGTTAGCTATAATATCTCTACTAGGCTTTTCCCATAGCGAACATTTTGCTACAATGTCTGCTAGCCAATTTTTTTGCAAAATTTGATTGATCATTGTTGACCTTACTGAAATACAAATATAATTTTCTATATTTGACACAAGATGAAATAGCATAGATAAAATCTATTCAAATTCTCAAAATAAGCTTGAACACTAAAACTTGAAAGTCAAATTACTAAAATACTCAAAAGACCTACATTCAAATTACTCGAATCCCGCTGCCTTAAAAGAACTTATGTTAAATTCATTGCTCGTTTTCTCACAATACAACACAACGTGTTCCAAACTCTTTTACAACAGCCACCACCTCCATCTCCAGATGTCGATGTCATAAATTCCCAAATAGATTTAACCCTTAGCTTTTCACTCTATAAAACAATCAAATGCAAACCGCAGTTTCCCATCAAACATCCAACATCTGCATTTAACGAATAGGTATTCTCCATCCCCGGGCTTACTCAAACATTCTATCTTTGCAAATCAACCGTTCTCCTCCATTGATAATCATTTTCAGTACATGCAGATAACATCCATTAGCAAATTTTGTTAACCCGCTAAGCATATTTAAAGCTTGGCGTACGCTTTGTCGTCCGTTAATGAGTTGTAACTTACATCCTATTTAATTCTTAAACTTCTGCCCGTAATTGTAACACTACTCACTCCTCTTTTTCACCCTACACACATCTTATACTCTGCAATTCACGAACAAAATGCTAAAATCTCACAATGCCACATTCTTCGCACTTTGATGCGAGCGCAAATCTGGTAGAGACTTTATCCAATGATCACATTTTATATATATATAAAAGGACTACTCAACACCAAAAAAGTAGTCCCATAATTCTGCTACTACAGGTACTACTTAATCTCAATATAAAAATGATAACTACTGATGTTCCACATTCCCTAAAATCAAATAGGAGTCTGTTAGCTCCAATGCAGGACAATTAAACATGGAACCTCAAGATAATTCTAAGGCCAAAACAATAGGTAAATTTTCCAAACGGTAATGTCACCAATAAAACTGAACATAAGGACCAACTAAACTTGACAAATATTGGCATGATCACATCACATATGCAATAGGGATCAAACGCTAGATATTGATGGAGGTGGAAAGAGCATTGCAAAGGGTGAAAGATTATGTCACAGTGACTAAGTAATTGGAAGATGGACATGGTGAAGAACCAAAGTTGAAGAAGAAGAAAAAGAATTGAAAACCTACCGACAGTTACTTAAATACTTTAAAAATGAACTTACTGATAGTTATGTGGTGTTAACCCAAAATTATGATATACAAATTAACACTATTTTGAACTGTGCTTTCAAGGAAAACTAATGGTAACTTATCAACAATATCTATTCATAAACTGCAAAAAAATAAAAAAATCAGGTTACACCTACTGTCATGCTCAGAGGTTTGAATATGAGTCATCAATATTCTGTTTTGCAAATGGATTTATAAAATTGGCACCTAACAAAGTTGCAGTTGACTTTTATGAATTTTTTGTGACTGACTCGGAAGAAGCAAAGTGATTTATAAAAATTATAATAGCATATCATACATCTTTGATTTACATCACTTGAAACTTACAACTTCAAGGTCAAAGGACAAGTATATCATGATCTATCATCATTAATCTCAAAGGATGACAGACCACGTGATATAACGTATGCATCCACTAATAGTCAGGGACCATGTCCCTTGACAGAATAATGATGCAAGAAAAGAAAGAACAAGTAAACAACGTACAAGATTTTATGTGAAAAACCTCCTTGCTTAAGGAAGGAAAAATCACGACCTCTCTTATACGGTTTCTCAACCAACTTCACTAAATGTAATGAGCAAAGGTTTTTTATTAGAAAGCCTTGTAACCTAAAACTTAAACTCTCTATCTCTTCCTTGCAGTAACTCTATTACAAGATTTGAGCCTAATCATATATTGCCCACTACAAAAACTACCTCTAGTTAGTATAGACTTCAACATCTTCTTCAAAGCTAACTCTAGCCTTGAACTTCACAATTTAGATCAAATAAAAAATGATAAATATTTCATTATAACATTGTAATTGATCTTACAATATTTAGAGCACAAGATACAACATCAAAACAACAAACTTGCAACTTTTCTTGAAAAGACTCTATCAGGTCCCTTCACTGTATTGAAGTTGTTCTTCCTTAAAAGAACGACTTTTGCTTTGGATATTCTGATTTGCAAAAGCTATTCCCTCTATCCCAATTTATATGACTCATGTTCTTTTTTAGTCAATCCCAAAAAGAATACCACATTTCTATTTACATAACAATTTAACTTTAAAATTCTCAATTTACCCTTAATGAAATGATTTACAACCACAAAAACGTCTATCACTTATTTGAAATCACACATTTCAAAAGTTTTTCTTTTTTTCTTAAACTCCATTCCAAGTCAAACTAACTCATATAAAATGAAATAGAGGGAGTGCATGTTTTTTGTCAATAAGTTTCCTTTATAAGAGGGACCCAAAAACTAGAAGCAATGCCAATGGTCGAGGACATCTACCATTGCAACACTTTTGTTACAGTGCATACCAACTCTGCATAACATATAACTTTACAATTGTACGAAGTTGACTTGTCTACAGGTCAGAAGCTTCATAAACCAGGTCTCTTGATCAGGTTCCTTTGCTCTATAGTTTATTAATTGATCAAAACCCTAAATAAAAAACCACATTACTTTTATCTATACTTCTACAATATAGACCATGAATTGGCCAACAAAATGTCAATACTACAATCCATTCAATTTATCAAAAGCAGTCACGTGCAAAATCCAAAATATATTAGATCAAAATCCATATGTAGAATTCTTTTCGCAACTTAAAAATCATAAAAAGATTCAAAATTTAGAAATACACACAATTTCGAATGTTTCCTGTCATGCCCCAAAAGAGTACCTTAATTGTGGCAGATACTCAGAGACCAGTGCTGATCCCGAAGAGAGTCACTTTTTTCATCACTCATTCAATTAGTGAAAGACTTACTAAAATAAAAAAAATACTCAAATGAGTTCTAACCATCGCAATCAATAGTAAAGTAGATCAGAGTTTTAGGTTAAATAATAACTCTACATTGTTAGGAATGGTATTCAACGCATGTCAGTTTATGAAGCCTTATCAACTCATATAGATAGTGCCAAGACAACCCCAAGGCTACCTTAAAATAATAAAATGCATAAATTAAAATAAAAGGATCAGACAAATACAATAAGTTCTCACCAATGCTCTAGAACACTCGTATCTTCAATGAAGCATTTTTTGAGGATCCCTAACACCTATGTATATATATATCATAAAATAATGTAGCATCGAGTGGCATCATGTCACGACCTAACCTTTTAGGTTATGATGGCGCCTATTAGATCTCGCCTACAGGCAAGCCAACCCAATACCCACGGTACCTGTCCTGAACAACTAGTCATAATGGTAACTACCAATATACAAAACAAGCTAACAACAACCTACCCCAGAACCTGGAAGTTACTTGTACAGAGCTACTATAGACTCAAAATAAAAAAGTAGATATATATATATACACACAAATAACCAGAGTAGCAACCTACCCATAAAATTAAAACTATGTATACAAGACCAGTTTCAAAATACAAAAGACGGCCTAATGAACAAAAAAGACATTGTAGAATATCCAAAATGTTGTCGGTGCTCACCGAAAATCTTTTGTAGCGGCTATGACATCACTGAACTAGTGCTCATATCTCATACCTGGACCTGCACCATGAGTAGATGCAGAAAAGTGGGGGTAAGTACCGGTGATAGGTACCCAATTAGCATCATCGGCCGACTAAGTGAAATACAGTAAGTATGGTAAGAACAAATGTAATGTAATACTGTAGTGCTAGCTAGCTGAACCCTAGTCAAAAGATAGGCATGTCTCGAGAACTTCAGAATCCTAACTGAACAACCCAAGCCATGTACAATGATATCGACTGACGAAACCTAAAGATCAAGTGTCAACTATGTTTGTGCACCAGTGGAACCCAATCGAGCAGAACTAGAAGAACCCAACCAAGTAGAAATAAGAGGGATGACCAACTGAGCAAGACTAGGCAATGTACAACGAAACCAACTGATGAAACCTGAGCAGAACCATATCACAACTATCACACTATTGAGGTATAGTGTTGTACGTGGGTGTAAGGCCCTAGTGTCTATGCTTGTATGCAAACTGGGCCCCTATAAGCCCAATAGTACACCCATGCACAATCAGGGTATGTATAGGTGTAGGGATATAAGAGCTAGTAACAGATGATATAAGATCACCATCAGTATACGATACATCACATGGGGTCCCAAACCCATAACTATCACCCGAGGTACTGCACCCCCTTCCCGGACTGGGCTCCAATTATGGAAAATTATAACTCAACTAGGACTAATGGTTAGAAAAATAGCTAGGTATTGTACCCAGGAATACCCGTCCAAGAAGCAACACCACCCTCTACCTGCCAACCCGTCGAGCATCTGGTCCATGAAGGGCATGGGGAAGTGATCCTTCAAAGTCCATCTATTCAGCTTTCAGTAGCCCATACACACTCGCCACTTCGTGACAGGTTGCAAAGGGACAAGTTAAATTTTTCTCATTGGCCACCACTGTGATGCTCCCTTTTTTGGGATACATTGCACATGACTAACCCATCTGTTGTCGGAGATGGGGTATATGACCCCAACTTCCAGCCACTTAATAATCTCTTTTTTTGCCACCTCTTGCATGAGTGGATTAAGCCTTTGCTGGTGCTCGATATTTGGCACACAATTATCCTTCAATTTGATCTTATACGTGCATATCCTTAGACGAATCCTAATAATGTCTACAATGTTCCAACCAATAGCTCTCTTGAACTTTTGAAGAACCCCCAACAATGCGTTCACCTGGTCTTTCTGAAGAGCTGTAGCCATAATCACAAGAGGAGTGTTATTAGTGCCTAAAAATGCATACCTTAAGTGCTGGGGCAGCTTCTTGAGCTCCATAGCAGGAGACGCCTCAATACACAATTTGGCCAGTGGCATCGGCCTGTTTTGCAGGTCTAAGTCTAGCTTTCTGGGGACAAATGGTCTGGTTCTCCTGCCCTGTAAAGCATACATAGTGTCATTGTACCCATTGACACCATCTTCTGGGAAGTTCATTAACACTGCCACCAGCGTGTCCATGATCATCTTCTCCTCGAGTGGAATCTCAGAAAAAAATCATCCTCTACATCCATGACATACATCATGGCTACCTCTTTGGGTCTCTTCATTGCAGCACACCCACTGAATTTTACCTCATCAGTGTTCAATCGAAAGGTAAGTTCTCCACGCTCCACATCAACTAGTACCCTGCCAGTTGCCAAAAATGGTCTCTCGAGGATGATGGGAACCTCGAAATCCACTTTACAGTCCCGGATGACAAAGTCTGCAGGGAAAATGAACCTGCCAACATAGACTAGCACGTCGCACAAAATCTCCACGGGCCTCTTCACTGATTTATCTACCATAAGTAGCCGCATGGTAGTGGGTGTGGGGGCCCCTAAACCCAATTGCTGGTACACTGCTAGCGGCATTTAAGTTGATGCTGGCACCCAGGTCACAGAGGGCCCATGCAAAATCATAAGCTCTAATAGTGCACGGGATAGTGAAATTTCCCGGATCGCCCTTCTTCTCGATCAGGGATCTTGTAGCAATGGCACTACAGTGATGAAGATTGTTTGCCGGCTCGATCATAGTTGTCCTCTTCTTAGTGGCTAAGTCTTTCATAAACTTGGCGTAGCCTGGCATCTTCTTAAGTACTTAGAGAGATGTTTACAGACAACTCCTTCAGCATGGACAAGAATTTTTGAAACTTTCCATCTTCAACCTTCTTTCTCAACCTTTGTGGGAATGGCTGTGGTGGCTTTGGGATGGCCGGTAGGCATGAAGTAGTTGATTGGTCCAACTCTTTTGCCTTTTTAGTAACTTCAGGTTCCGTTAGTGCTGCATCAATCTCGTCACCCCCGTCATCATCATGCAACTCCATGAGGTGAGGTACCTTGCCAAATGCTTTCTTAAGACCTGCATCACGGGCAACAACACGGTTAGAAAGTACCTTACCGCTTCTCGTGGTGACCGCCATACAGTGACCATAATTTTTAGGTTCTGCACAATAACACTAGAAAGTGACCCAGCCTTCCTTTGACTCAATGAAGCTGACAATTTCCCCAATTGTTGCTCCAGTTACTTGATCGAGGTTGAATGCGAGTCGACCAATTTTTGGACATTGGACATTTCTCCTTTCACATCTCGCACCCTGCATCGATGGACTCCACCTTGTCAAGAACTTTTGCCATCATCTCCTCTAGTATCGATTTTCTGCTGCCCTTATTTGGGCGCTCAAGATTTCTATAACCATCTCTATTTTGCCAGTTACCTTGGTAGTTGTCACGACCATATTTTTGACCTTGGTTACTAGAGTTGAATGCCTGGTAACCCTCCGACTGCCTAAGAAGTAAGCCTCTTCATCATAATTATAGCCTTGATCATCATACTTGGGCAATGTGTCCATAGCTTTTACTTTTTATAGGTCTCCACCAAGTAGCCTCTTCAACAAAAAGTCGATCTGGGTCTGCATATGGGCCATGTCTTGATCCCGCTTTTCCTCTCTTTTTCATTGCTCTGCAGTCATCTCGAAGACCATCCTAGAGTAATCTCCATCTCTGATATACCATGCCCTGTCGTTCTTAGCTACTTGATCCAAGATAACCATGATGTCTGGGAACATTCTAGCATGTACGACCCCCCACATGCTGCATCAATGATAGGTTTAGTCACAAAGTTGCAGGACCTATAGAAGACAACTTTCAAATGCTCATCTGTGATATGATGGTTGGGGTATTGCTTGAGTTTCTGCCTGAATCTCTCCCAATATTGATATAATACTTCATTTGGCAGTTGTTTGTGAGATCCAATCTCGTCTTTGATCTTCAGTTGCCTCGATGCAGGGAAGAACCTCTCAAAGAAAGCTTCTTCTAACTCTCCCCAAGTACGGATAGAATCATGGGGAAGCTTATTTAGCCAGTTTATCGTCTCACCAGAAAGAGACAATGGGAATAACTTTAACCTTAGCGCTTGTTGCCTGACTTTTGGAATTTCATACGATTGGCATGTCTCCAAGAAATTCATAACATGCTGATTTGCGTCCTCAGTTATGGCTCCGCTGAATAACCCTTTCAACTATAACATTTGCAGCATAGTGCTACTGATAGTGAATTTGATACCTGCAGGCAGAGGTGGCAGCACTATTTCCCTAATGGTCCGAGCACCCTCATCATCGTCATTCACTGCTTGGGGATACTGGGTCCCTTGAGGCCTCAAAAGAGGTTGGTGCTGCTGTGGTGGCACAAGTGGCACCTATCGAAGTGGTGCCGCTGGTGGCACCATATTACCGGCGAGGTCATCTTCACCCAAACCGTCATTTCCCCTGACTGCAGGATTCACTGCTAACTCTCTCAACATTGTTGCTTCGCAGTTTGATACGCCCAAATTTACACTCCAAAAAGGAATAGTAAAGCGGTCGTTGATCAAATATAAAACTCAATAAGAGTTGAGGTCGATCCAACAGGGAATGCGTGAGAATAATTCTATTAGCACCCTTTGTCAGATGTAAGTTCTATTCCCAAGATAAAGATGCATGAAGTAAATGGGGGGTTTATGATGTTTAAACTAACTTCCTAAAGTAAAGTAGCTAATACGTACGTTGACTACTGGATTTCAAACAGTTTATGAGAAGCTAGGGTTGTGTTTCCCATGACGTCTAATACGATAACCAAATTGGTATAGTAAACCTATTCATGATTGGACATACAAGATCAAACAAGTTAGATAACACCTAGTTCACCATCCGGTCCTTCCTAGATATATTTCACTCATCACCTTTTGATCTCAGAATGTGTACAACTGTAACCTTTGTTCTAGATCTCAGACTCTTACCTTTCGGTCTCAAGTACTTAGACTAGGTTGAAAACCCCGAATTTCTGTTGTAGAATTCTTTTCCTAATCACTACATCCCTCTTGGGCATGTAACAAATACAGGCTTACCCTAACATGTCGACTCATTAAGGAAGAAGTTAAAGCAAAGAATACTATAATGTATACGATGATCAATCCCAAGAGTTCACCCCCAAATTTTGTTATCATATTGAATTGTCATAGTACCCACAACCTAGTTGTGGGTTTAGCCTAGCATATTCAAAACAATGTGCTCACAGCAATACAAAGGAATCATGATAAATAACTTACTATTGGTAGAATGATGAATCCACGTGTTACAATCTCTAAAGAGATGATCGAAATCCAAGAATTTAATGTAAATAAGTGCACAATAGTGTTCTTCTCTTGTTCTCTAACTTTACTGTCCAATAATATAAAAATGGAATAAAACTAATATATATATACAAAGGAAAACCTAATCCAACTTAAAATAGAAAAATCAACATTGGCATGGGTAGTACGGGCCAGTACACAGACCGTTTCATGGTCCGTGAGTCTTCACTGCATTGTGATCCCACGTGTATCGGCACGATCCGTGTAGGGCTTCGCGGACCATGAAATGGCCCATGAAACTTTCCTTAGCAAATTCCCAGGAACGCTTTGATCCTCCATCTTCACGGCTCATGTCACGGTCTGTAGTTGGTCAGACGGCCCGTGACAGGCCCCGTCTCTCTCCACTTGTACAATTTTTGTTATTTTTGAAGGTAATCCTTCCAACTTATGTCAACTCTACGACATGTGACACGGCCCGTGTCAATCTCTATGGCCCATGGAAGTCCTCGTGGGATGTGCCTTAGTCTCCTTTATTCCAGCTCCTTTGTTCTTCGTGCCAAGTGTGAGGCCACGGCGGGCCTCACGGTTTGTTGAGTGACACACAGACTGTGAAGACACCCGTGGTCCTTTACTTTGTTTAATTTACTGCTTCCTTCATCTGGGCCGATCCACGTATCTTGCCACGATCCGTTTGAGGCTACACAGGTCGTGAAGGCCTCCATCTGCCAACACTTCAGCTCTTTTTCCCTCTTTTTTCTTGCACTTCACCCATTGTTCCATGCCTTAACCATTTTCGTGAAAAATAATAAAATACACACATCAAACCAAAAGATTTGCTTGAGAACATGCAAAAATTCTATGTTCAAAGCGTCACAAGAGTCATATTTCCACGACTCATCAAGAAACACACTCTTGACATCCATCTGGTACAACTAGAACTCCATGTGAGCTACAAAGGCTATGAGCATTCTAATGGCCTCAATACGGGCCATAGGGTCAAAGGTCTCATCATAGTCAATTCCTTCCTCTTGACTACACCCTTGAACCATAAGTATGGCTTTTTTTCTAGTGACTATACCTTGCTCATCCAACTTGTTTATGAAAACTCATTTAGTGCCAATGATGGAGCAGTGTTCAGAAAGGGGAACAATGTGCCACATTTTTCTGCGTTTAAAGCGAAGAAGTTCTTCCTGCATTTTAGAGATCCACTCGTCGTCCAACAGGGCCCTTTGATATTTTTGGGTTCCACCAGAGATACATATGTAGAGAATGCACACATGTTTTTGAGTTTTTACCCGGTGGATATGCCTGAGTCCAGAGGGGTCAATAGATTTTCTAATAAATGAGAGCTCTTATGCTTCTAGGTATGAACATGGTCCTCAAGTATTGGATCAGTTTCTGCAGTAGCAGAGGGACTAGCTCCATCAGATGCTGATGTCCCTAAGGTTCCTGCTCCATCAGATAAGTTTGGCTTAGATGCCTATTTTCTTTCCTCACTATTTGGGGCTGAAGCAGGAGGTGGAGCCGGTTGAGTTGGAGGGGCAGGTGCACTAGGATTGCCCCTATTTTCATCATCAGAGTCTCTTCTGTGATTTGACATCCCCAATTCGTGTACCTGTTTCCTGCAAAACTTTCTCGGCACAAATTTGGCCTCATCAAATATAACATGTGCACTTTCTTCCACACACTTTGTTCATTTGTTGAAAACTTTGTAAGCTTTGCTTTGTGTAGAATACCCTAGGAAAATTCCCTCATCACTCTTGGCATCAAACTTCCCGAGCGCTTCCTTCCCATTATTGTGCATATAACATACATAACCAAAAGAACAGAGGAGCGCTAGATTTGGTTTTCTACCTTTAAGTAGTTCATAGGGTGTTTTATTCAAAATGGGTCTAATCGTGCATCTGTTGGTGAGATAACAAACAATATTCACCGCTTCATTCCAATAGCTCTGTGGAAGGTTACTGGCTATAGCATAGTTCTTGTCATGTCTTCCAAAGATATATTCTTTCTTTCGACCACCCTATTTTGTTGAGATGTTCTAGGGGCTGAGAAGTTGTGAACCACACCATTGTCAGTACAAAAACTTAAGAACTTGGAGTTCTCAAATTCTGTGCCATGATTTGTTCTCAAGCTCATCAAATGAAAATTCAATTTCTTTTGCACCATTTTAATGAACATAGTGAACACATTGAACGTTTCATCCTTGGATTTTAGGAAGAAATTCCATATGAATCTAGAATAGTCATCTACAAGTACGAAAACATACTTTTCACCTCCTTGGCTTTGCACTCACATTTGTCCACAAAGGTCCATGTGAACCAGTACTAGGGGTCTTGAGTGCTCACCAGACCTATTGGATGAAAGCTGTTTCTGACGTGTTTTTCTCGAGCATATGCGCACAACCTTGATCCTCATCAACCTTGCCTTCTGGTAGACACAAAATTAATTCTTTGTCTATCAGTTCGTTGATCGTCGAGAAGCTAGCATGGCCCAGATCTTGTGCCATAAGATGGATTCATCGCTCATGGCACTAAGGAATTTTAGTGTAGGATTCTCTGGGCCACTGATAGTTACCTTGTACACATTCTTGTGTCTTTTTCCCCTGAGTATGAGCCTCCTAGAAGAGGAGTTAGTCACCTTGCACTCAGAGGCGGTAAAGAGCACATCATTTCCCTTGTCGCATATTTGAGAGACACTCAGCAGGTTGTTCTTTAGTCACTCCACATAATACATATTATCAATGCACTGAGACACTGATGGTCCCACTTTTCCAATTCCTTTGATTTCCCCTTGTTTTCCATTTCCAAAGCCCACACTTCCACCTTGGAAATCATTTAATAGAAGGAAGTTGCGTTTGTCTCCTGTCATATGTTTGCAACATATGTTGTCTAAGTGCAACTGCTTCATCTTTCCTTCTACTGGTTCCTACACAAATTAGCAAGGGTTAGTTTCGGGTACCCAGATCCACTTGGGTCCCTTTTGATTGTAGGAAGGATGAATAACATCCCGTTTGGCCCAAGTAGATAGGTCATTTTTTCCCTTGTAGTCCTTATTACTCTTTTTCCATAAGTCTTTTTCAAATAGGTGAAGCTACTGTTATAAGCCTTCTTATTTTTATTGCACCTACCCTTACTATGACCTGTCTTACCATACAAGGTGTATAGGATATCATGGTCAGCCGCACATTTTTTGGGTTCCTTTATTTTGAACTCGATTCCATACTTGGTGGTAGATTGACTTTGCGGCATATCATCGAGCATGGTAGATGACCTGGTTCACTTCATGTTATGCTCTAACTTAGCTTTGTTCTGGTCGAGTTCCTTGAGAAGAGCTTTGTTTCTTTTATACAAATTAATTAGACCATTCTCTAGCTCTTTTGCCTTCTCTTCTAAGGCCAATTGAGCCTGACTTCTCACATTTTTCTCTTTTCTGGAGGTCTTGAAGCTTTCAATATCCATTTGGAGTTTTTGATTGACATTTTCAAGGTTTACATTCTCAGTTCTTAACTGTGTGTAATCCTCCAAGAGATGCTCTTTAGAATCACATATGGTTAGATAGGCATCAATTAGGAAATGTGACAAGGATTCATGCTTTTTCTTTGAGTAGGTGTAAAAATTAATTTTGACCTGTTTGAAGCTTACCTTGGTTTTCAGTAGAGCGCTGTCCTTGTCATAAGAACCTGCTCCTGCCATCAGCGCCACATTCTCTTTATCACACCCCACCCTGCAGTTATCTGGTTCACCACTGGTCATAACCACCACCTTGTCCTTGCTGCTTTCGTCATCAGATTCTTCTACAGCAACAAGTGCAATGAAATTATACTTCTCAGGCCCCTCAACGGCCATAAAGGATTGATTCTCAAGAGCTTTACCATCAGATTCTTCAACAGAGTTGTTTCCTAAAGACGCGAAAGCCCTTTTCACAGACAGATTTGCCTCTTGGTTTGTCATCCTCCTATCCTTCTGAACATATGGATCAAGTCTGGGATCCTTGGGCTTTTCAGGGATGTTCTTCTCGTATTCAAGTGCCCAGAGGGGACAAAACTTAATGAAGTGGTCAGGACTTTCGCACTTGTGACAAAGTTGTTCCTAAGATCCTTTTTAGTGTTTCTTTAAGGGGGCCCTTCTCCATCCTCCAGTTCCTTTTCGCAATACCTATTGGAAGCTCTTAGTGATAAGAAAGATGTTCTCTTCCTTATAATCCTCTTTCTCAGTAGCCTTGAGTACCAGGTTCTTGTATTTCCTCTTGTTATCCAACTCCTTTTCCTAGTTCTTCTTTAGTTCGTAGGTCACGAGTATTTCCATCAACTCATTCATGGTCAGAGTGCCAAGGTCCTTTGCTTCAATGATGACTTCCACCTTACTTTCCTAAGATTCAGGAAAGACACTCAACAACTTTCAGATAGCCTTTCCAGTAGGATTGATTTCCCCCAATGAGTAAATTTCATTCACTATAGCAGTGAATCTGGTGTGCATGTCCTATATGGTTTCATCCTCGAACATTCTAAAAAGCTCATAGCACTATCGGTTGAGATTGTCAATCTTAGCCTTCTTGACTTGGGTAGTTCCTTCATGACTTGTTTGAAGGGTGTCCCAAATTGCTTTTGCATTTTGACAGGCAAAGACTCTATTGTAATCATCTGGACCAATGCCACAAATCGGAATCTTTTTCGCCTTGGCATTATTTAGGATTACCAGCTTGTTAGCAATATCCATCGCTTTTGCAACTTGGGAGGCAGAGAGTCTATTGTACTCATCAGGTGCAATGCCACAAATCAGAATCTTTTTCGCCTTGGCATTATTTTGGATTGCCATCTTGTTAGCATCATCCCATTCAGTATGTTTCTTAGGCACTTGGGTGTTGGGAGTAGGGCCATCCTTCATTGGGATAGTTGGTCCGTGTTGCTTCCCTAGCACACGCAAGTGTACGTGGTCAACCCAAGTAATATAGTGGCCCTGTGAAAGAGGCCGGGATATCTAACCCAAAAGATTTAAGCTTGATGGTTTCTGCGTAAATTATCATGCTCAATTGATATCCAAGATAAATAGCAATGAGATTTATAAAAGAAACGAATTATGCCTAAAATCTAAGATTTAATGTAAGACTCGATTTGCTTGAAATAGGGATTTATCAACTTAAAGGTAATTCCGGGATTGTAGCCATGGCGACTCCGTGTCTCTCAATCAGTGTTCACGCACATGGGTTTACACTTACTAGTGCACAGGGTTAAATTTACCTAACATGGTTGCACGCCTCTGCAGGCCTACTTTCACTGACTGCCTAACTACATCATTGAGCGGGGATAGACAGACTACCAAAAATGCTTTAAATTTATCTTCCTGTATTATGAACCAAGCGAGGTGTAACGGAAATTGTCACAGGTCTCCCTTACACAAACCAATCTAATGACTTAGTTGGACATGCTCCCTGTTCCACTGTGTTCTAATCACTCCAACATCTTTCGAATTCAGAATGACTAACCCATTTTCTCCCCAGTTGATCAGCTAAGAAGTATAAATAAAAGTGTCACAAGAGTAAGTAATAAAACCAATCATGCATAAACCAAAATTAAGAGATCACATTGTCTAGGGCTACAATCCCAGAATATGGGAGAAGTAGCAACTCATAATTGGTTTCCACATCAAAATTAAGCTGACAATAATTAACATTCAAGAGTACAAAGATGAAAACAAACCAAATTTGACCCAGGTTGAGTTCTCTACTTTCTCCCGTCTGTTTTTCATCCCAAAAACGAATGAATAAAAGTTCTTTTTCAAATAATTAATAGTCTTCTCTTATCCAAATCTCGTAACTCATTTTTCTCTTGGACTACACGTGGTCCACAACGCGGACTAGTGTGTTTTGACCCGGCCCTGTTAATTTGCTGACTGGAATAATTTGCCTCTTCATGCACCCTGGTTCGCGACGTGGACCATGCAGCGTACTGGGCCTTTGCGTCTTTTCCTTCTCATTTTCCAGCTTTGCTAATCCGCTCCCAGGTCTGCGACGCGGACCTTCGCCTCTGCTACAACATGCTTCTTTTCTTCCTTGAATTCTGGGCTGTGTCCATCCTCCCAATTTGTACATGGCTTTGGAATGCTATTATTGGACTAAACTCTGCAAAATACAACCACATGGAGCACTTGACCCCCAGATTAGAAAAATAACAACAATCCTACTAAAAGCGGTTGTTCTCTTTATTTTTACCCTCTGACTTACCTCAATTTATGGGTCTATTTGGCTAACTAGGCGTATAAATACGCCTAAGATCACCACCCCACACTTAGTGTTTTGTCCGTGCTCGGGAAAATGCAACACTCATGAATGAGACTCGCTAGGCAGTGTGCACCCTCAAACAAATAATATGAATGGCTTGCATGCACCAAAGAATCAAAACCTTACTAGATCCTGACAGTATCCCCTTCATCTAATCCTTCACGCTTAACCGCAAAATCATGTAGGAATTTAGTCAACATTACCATCTGGTTGCTAACCTTACTTGAGTGTGTGCCCTCACCAGAAGAATTACCCATGCACACCCATCAGAATTCAGAGAATAGAAGAGAACACAAAAACAAGAATATGGGTATTCAATCAACTCTCTCTCTCCCAATTGATGTCTTGTGTTGGTTCTAGTTCCTATAGGCTTGCCCTTAATGTACAAGTGCGACCTAGTAGTAGTCAGCTCGAAGGATCACTGAGGTCTTCTGTGTGGTTGTAATGTCAGCTAAAGGCTGGTGGGATACCTTTTATGGAGTATAAGTGACATTGCTCAATCCCCAAGCACACCTAGCTCAACACTGCATTTTACAGCACAGATTACATAATTCATCACTCTGCCCAAAACAGTTATTCACATGTGGCATTGTTCTTTCACTTACAACCCTCTTTTTTCTTTTACTTTTTTCTCTCTCTTTCTTTTATTCTTTTTTTTGTGTCATTTCGCGATGGGTCCGCGATGCGGAGACGTCGCGGACAGCCACTGCTTTTAGGCGCGATGAGTCTGTGACGTGGAGAGGTCGCGGATCACCACTGTTTTCAAGCCATATCTCCATTTTTCTTTCTCTTATTCCCTGAGATATCCATTTAAGCTTTCCTATCCTCCGACTATCATGCTACAACACTTGGGGATCAGGTTCAACACGGGTTCAGATCAAAAGGAAGGGTAGGCTTAACACGTGGCTAACCAAAGGAAAAGGCTGACTAGGGAGATAATGTTAGGTGGATAGACTGCTGAAGGCTTAATGGACTACCAAAGAAATGCCTCGATCATTTCCTTCTGATTTGACTCCTACTGAGTTCATTCTACATATCGGGCAAGTTCTAGCAACTATTGCAACACAGACTTCTACAATTCAGCTCACCGCTCTTGGCACACTCCCCTCATAAGGTTAACTCTAGATTCAGTGTTGCCTAATTCACATGATTCCTTGATTACATTATTTTGTTCCGAAGTGCTAGAATCAGGTATTACTTTTTAGGATTCCTAGTGATTAAGTTACTCTGATTTACACGACCATCATACCATGCTTGATTGTATCACTGCCGACACACTATTGCAGAACTGAATTGCCAAGCAATCACATCTCTAATCTAACATATTGCAACAAGCTAAATATTAATAAAAAATACTAGAGAACAACTGTCTTAACATGAACAACGCAACTAATAATAAAAAAAAGAAACAATAGACAGGCAACTAGGCAAGAAAAGGAAAAAAACAATGTCTGAATTATATAAGCCGAATGAATATGTAAAATAAAATGCACATAGTCAGTAATGTCACTACCAGCCACCCCACACTTAGTCTCAAAACTGCCCTAGTGCTGATCATACAAAACCTGCTTCGACTCGTGTTTGCTCCTACTCCTCCGGGCTGGGCAAGATCGGCTCCCCTCCTGTGGCAACTGGGACCTCCTTCTCAATATTATCCTCCTCTGTGTCGGATGCAATCCGTGCTTCCTCCGGGTCTGTGGGGATGTCATCATCCACAGGCTCCACAAAGGTAGGCCCGATGCCCAGCACAACATTTGCCAGGGCATTGAGAGGGTAGCGGGTGGCAACTTCGTCCAGCTCCTGCTGCGTAGACGGGCGAGCGCCCGTCCTGTGCCTCAGCATCTCGAGCCCGTACATGCGTGCCATAATGAGCTCATACCGATGGTTGCGCTCAGCAGTGGTGACGATTGGCCCTGTAGCCTCCTCAGGCCCCTTAATGTTGGTGATATTATAGGGTGGGGCCTTAATCTGGGGCCAATAATCCAGCTCTTCGGTGGGACACCTGTACGAGTGCACAATTCAGTTATGAGGCCCCCGAAAGAGTACCTGCGACCACGGTGCACTCTGGCCTTCCTCATGGCGGACTTAAGAATGGCCCCAAAGTTGCGCTCCATGCCCTTCATGAGGGCATATACCAGGCAAGTTCTATCTCGCGTCACGGCAGTGAAGTGTTGCCCTGGAAAGAAGGAATGCATCACTATTTTGACCCAGACCCGAGCTTCCCAATTCATGTGGGCAAAAGGGAAGCTTTGGTGGTATCCTCGGCCTGCATGCCTTATCCATCTTGCCATGGAGTTTACTCCCGCCAATGTGTGCCGGATGAGATGGTATGGGGGCTGCATTTGTAAATCATTGAAAACACGGGCAGGAACATCTGGAGTGCCCAGAATGCCATTGATGGCAAGGGGGCCTATGTTGACTTCCACTCCTCGCACAATGACTACCTGTGTGCGAGGTTCCTTCTTCATGTTGGCGTAGAATTCCCTGATCATGCTGAGGTTGCACGGTAGCGGATTATTGAAGAGGAACATGAGGTGGTAGTCCATGCACCTTTGACAAATGTGGGGGAACTCGCGAGCCAAGGAGTCCGCACCAATAGGAACATCCGGGAAGTACTTGGTCTCATTATGAGCCCGGTACTACCTCTGTCCCTCTCTATCCACTGCCTGGAGCCCAAAATGAGGTCGTTGGCCTCTGTGCTCAGGGGCTCGGGGTACCACTGGGACATCCCTAGTTTGCCTTCGGCTGCTCGAGGCTCCTGCTCCACTTGTTTGCCCTGTTCTTCGTACCCAGGAAGACATTAGTACCTGCAGCAAAACTAGCTCAGTCGCTCAAAGATAGTGCAGGGGGGAACCGTGTGCAGGCCTAGGTTATCCTTACCCCACACTTAGACCAATCTACACCGGGTGAAGAGGATACTCAGACTTCTCCACTTCAATGGTGGCACACGACACCACTGATTCCCCCACAATGAATAATCTAGGTTGGTCTCATCAATCGTGTTATCCCCCATACAACCCATAGGCCCAAACTGCTAGCAAAATGAGTAACAAACCACTCACACTTAGCAAATTCCTACAAATCATGGTGGTCTAACTCAAAAGAACTCTTCCCCAACATTTATAGCCAATTTCCCCCAATTTTCACAACCTAGGGTTTTCACCCCACAAGATTATGCACAAAAACGACCCTCACCCCAGAATCACACCCAAATATTTCGACATCTAGCACTACCCTACGCACAAGATGACTCCATCATGATAGTAAACTCCTATAACACTGATCACATGCTTGAATGTATTAAAAGAAGCAAAAAGCATGCACAATACAAGCCCAAATGTGACATATAGAATGAAAATACTTACTTGAGTTGCAGTAGAATGATGGTGAGATTAGTATGCGTCGCGTAGAGGTTTGAAACTTGAGGAGTAGGGGGGAAAATCGAGAGTGTAGAGAGAAAAGGGCGAAAATCGGTTGGGAATTGAGAAAGAAACCCTAAAGAAAATGAAGGGGGGTTTATATAGGGGTGGGGCCACGCGAAAATCAAGGCCTGAAGTATACGGGTCTGCGACGCAAGTGCGACGCGGAGCCATCGCGGTCCCTCACTTAATAAATTACTTACCTGGGCCCTGAAGAAATAGCTGGTACGCAATGCATCCGCGACGCGGTACGGTCGCGGACGAACACTGTTTCAGGGCCAAATGGTTTTTTGAATTTTGAGCTATGGGCCCCGAGAAATCCCCCGAACCATGGAATAAGCTTCAAAACAGTAATATATGTTAGTTCAGCCAAATACATAACAAAAACAACTCACAGATTTGAAAAAAATCGATAATGCATTTTTTCATCCAAAACCCACCAACAAGTGTAAGTGCGCGGCACCTTCGCAACGCGGTCCTGTCGTGAAGGGTCACTGTTTTGGGGCCCAGAAGATTTTGGATTTTAGGCTACGGGTCCCGAATGATTCACCAAACACTTGAAAATCCTTCAAAACATTAGCACATGTTAGTTCAGCAAATATAACTCACAAAATAACTCCTGGGTCGGCCGAAATCGATGAAGCATTTTCTTCACTGGAAAAAGTCCCTACAAGTGCAGGTCTGCAACACGTCCGCGACGCGGTCCTATCGCGGAGGGTCACTGTTTTGGGGCCCAAAAACTTTTGGAATTTGAGTTACGAGCCCCGAAAAATTCCTCGAACAATGCCAATAGTTGCAAAACATCAACACCAGTTAATCCAAAGGAAGAAATTTCAATATTGAACGACGGATTACCATGGATTGGTGATGATCATTTCAGCCCTGGGCTGAGCACTCTGTGTGATGCGTCTGCGATGCGTATGCATCGTAGACAACCACTTGTTGTTTGTTCTGGCTATATATATATATATATATAGACACACACACACATTAAAACCTTACCTTACCACGGGGTGTCTCCCGCGCAGCGCCTGATTTACCATCGCGGCATGACCCAGCATCACTCACTCATCATTGACCCACTGAATGACCTCTTCTTCTCTGTTTGTGTCAACACCATAGTAATGCTTGACACGCTGCCCATTAACCAAAAAAGTTTGGTCCGATGCTGTACCTTTGATCTCCACAGCTCCGTGTGGTGTGACATTCACCACTGTGTACGGTCTACTCCACTTTGACCGCAGCTTCCCTGGAAACAATTTCAAGCGTGAGTTAAAGAGAAGTACCTGCTGACCCGGTTCAAAGGCTCGTGGAATGATACGTCGGTCATGCCATCTCTTGGTCTTTTCCTTGTACAATTTCACATTCTCATATGCGTGAAGCCAGAATTCATCCAACTCCACCAGCTGCTCCAGCTGCTCCAGCCTTTTCTTTCCCACGAGCTCAGGATCGACATTTAGTCTCTTGATTGCCCCATACGCTTGATGCTCGAGTTCCACTAGGAGGGGACATGTTTTACCATATACTAACCGATATGGGGATGTGCCTATCGGTTCCTTGTACGTTGTACGGTATGCCCACAAGGCTTCGTCAAGTTTGATCGCCCAATCCTTCCTTGTGGCATTCACGGTCTTTTGCAGTATCTGCTTCACCTCTTTGTTCGACACCTCCACTTGCCCACTCGTCTGTGGGTGGTATGCGGTGGCCACTTTATGGCGCACTCCATACTTAGCCAACAAATTTTTTACCATTTAGCTGATGAAATGAGTACCTCCATCACTAATGATGGCCCTTGGAGTCCCAAATCTAGTGAAGATTTTCTTCTTTAGAAACTTGCTCACCACCTTCGCGTCTTTTTTGGGCAATACTGCCGCTTCCACCCATTTGGAAACATAGTCTACTGCTTCCAGGATGCACTAGTTAACAAATGATGGGAAATGGGCCCATGAAGTCCATCCCCCATACATCAAAGATCTCCACCTCCAGGATGTTGTTAAGGGGCATCTCATGTCTCTTGGAGATGGTTCCTGTTTTCAGACATGCCTCACAAACTGCACGGCATCCCTGAATAATGTGGGCCAGAAGAACCCGGACTATAGCACCTTATGAGTTGTTCGTTCACCACCGTGATGACCTTCATAGAGAGAAGCATGACACCTTCCTAAAATCTTCTGCATTTCTGCTTCAGGCATGCATCTTCTCATCATTCTGTCAGACCTTTGTTTAAGCAGATACGACTCATCCCATATGAATGCTTTTGAATTATGAGCCAAGCGCTTTCTTTGTTGATAAGTTGCCCCAGGTAGGAACACCCCACTTACCAAGTAGTTGACAATGTCTGCATACCATGGTAGTTCTTCCACTTCTAAGGCCATCAACTGCTCATCTGGAAACTCTTCTTTTATCTGCAGTTATTCCCCTATGTGAGCATCACTTTCCAAGCGGGACAGATGATCAGCGGTCGGGTTTTCACACCCCTTGCGATCCTTTATCTCAATGTCAAACTCCTGAAGTAACAGGATCCATCGAATCAACCTGGGCTTTGCTTCCTTCTTATTAAACAAATACCGCACCGCTGCATGGTCGGTAAACACTACTACCTTGGTGCCCACTAAATACGATCTAAACTTTTCAAAGGCATACGCCAATGCCAACATTTCCTTCTCAGTCATGATGTAGTTACACTGTGCTGCATTGAGTGTTTTACTGCCATAGTAAATAGCATGGAACACCCTATCTCGGCGCTGCCCTAGTATTGCACCCACAACATTGTCACTTGCATCACACATTAGCTCGAATGGGAGCTCCCAATTTGGTCCTGTTAGTATTGGGGCTTCGACTAACTTCTTTTTCAATAGTTCATCTGCCTGCAAACATGAAGCATCAAAGTTAAACGTTACCTCTTTTTCCAAGAGGGTTGACAATGACTTGGCAATTTTTGAGAAGTCTTTTATAAATCTCCGGTAAAACCCCGCATGACCCAGAAAGCTCCGGATTCCTTTTACTGACACAGGGGATGGTAGCTTCTCTATGCCTCTATCTTTGCCTTGTCTACCTCCAGACCGCTCTTTGAAACCTTATGCCCTAAAACTATTCCTTCTTTCACAAGGAAATGGCACTTCTCCTAGTGAAGGACCAAACTAGTTTCTTCACAGCGTGCCAAAACTCTGTCTAGATTCTGCAAGCATGTTTCAAAGGACTCCCCAAACAATGAGAAGTCATTTATGAACACCTCCACTATGTCTTCCACCATGTCGTGGAATATAGCCATCATGCACCTTTGGAAGGTGGCAGGGGCATTGCACAATCCAAAGGGCATGCGCTTGAAGGCGTAACTGCCATAGGGACATGTGAAAGTCGTCTTCTCCTGGTCTTCAGGGATGATGGTGATCAGATTGTGCCCGGAGTATCCATCCAGGTAGCAGTAGTACTCTTGCTCAGCCAACCTGTCCAACATCTGATCAATGAACGACACAGGGTAGTGGTCCTTGCGGGTTGCATCATTCAATCTCCTATAATCCATGTAGATGCGCCACCCTGTCACCGTTCTAGTTGGAATCAACTCATATTTGTCGTTAGTGACGACTGTCATCCCCCCTTTCTTGGGTACACATTGTACCGGGCTCACCCATTTGCTGTCAGATATGGGGAAGATGATTCCTGTGTCCAACAACTTGATTACTTCTTTCTTTACCACTTCCTTTATAATTGGATTTAGCCTCCTATGTGGTTGGGCCACTGGCTTATGGCCCTCTTCCACGTATATTCTATGCATGCACAGGGTTGGACTGATGCCCTGAATATCTGACATCTGCCATCCCATAACTTTCTTCCTTTGCCTTAGCACCGCTACTGCTGCTTCTACCTAGGCTGTAGTCAATGACACAGACAAGATTATAGGTAACATTTCATTTTCGCCAAGGAATACATACCTGAGGTGCGAGGCAACGACTTCAATTCTAGTTTAGGTGCTTCTCCAATTGAAGGTTTGGGGGGAGGGGTCCCAACACTCTGTTTAAAGACTCTCCTTCCTTCTTCAACATGCTGACATTGTGGCCATTTAGCACACGTTCTTTTTCTCGAGCTTCTGCATCATCCACTAGCCCTTGGTTCAATAGAACTCTAGTCAGTGGGTCTGTTATCTCTACCTGGCTCAATGGTGCGGCTGTGTCTAGCACGGCGATAGATGCCAGGTCCTCATAGGCTGCAGGGAGCTTCATAGCTTTGTACACGTCAAACACTTCAGCTTTATCATGAGCTCTCATGGTGAGCTTCCCTGCTGCTACATCTATCAATGCCCCACCTGTCGCTAAGAATGGGCGACCAAGAATGAATGGGACCTCAGGGTATGGTTCAAAGTCTAGGATGACAGAGTCCACTAGGAAGATGAGTGATCCCACTTGGACCAGAACATCCTCAATCACCCCGTCTGGCCTTGCCACCGAATGATCTGCTAGCTGTAGGATGATGGTGGTTGGATTTGGGCTCCCCAGACCCAACTTCGAGAATGTGGAGCTAGGAATTACATAAACCTTTTGCATTCACGCGACCACCTATCGTCACATGCAAAGCGAAACTCCCCGGATCTTTCCTTTTTGTTGGCAATTTGGAACCATTCAAGATCCTGGAGCTATAAGTTTCGGTGAGTGCTACAGTCTCATACTTAGCTAACTTGCTTTTATTTGCCACGATGTCCTTCACGTACTTAGCATATTTTGGAATTCCTTGCAAAACATCAATCAATGGTAAGTTAATGTGTACCTGTTTCAACAGCCCGATGAACTTTAGAAAACAGTCATCCTCCTTCTTCTTCTTAAACTTCTGTGGAAATGGTGGAGGTGGTTTCGCGACTATGGTAATATCTTCTGGAGTTGGACCTGGCGTGTCAGCCTCATCACTTGGTGCAGTGCCTGCTTCAGCCTCAACCCTCTTCTTAGGGACTGCTTCCATGAGGGGTCATCTGCTTTTTATACTGACTGCATTAACCTGTTTTGGGTTAGGATCAGTGTTACTTGGTAGACCTCGGGATCTGGAATTCATGTTTCCTGCCAGCTTCCCCAACTGCCTTTCCAAGTACTGAAGATCTTGCTTGTTTCTCCAAATCTCCTCTTCCTGCCTATAGTGGTTTGCCAGAATTTGCCTCAGTACCTCAACGTCGGTCATACTATTGGGGTTAGCCTGTTTTGCAGGCTGTTGTGCTTGCTGATTATAGTATGCAATATTACCCTGTGGTCTCTACTGAAATGTCCCCTGATTCGGTTGCTGACCTCCCCATGAGAAGTTGGGATGGTTCCTCCAACTCGGGTTATATGAGTTACCATAGTCTTGATAACCCCCTTTGTTAGCATTCCCCACAGCATTCACTGCTTCAAGATTAGCCCCACAAGACTCAGTGGTATGATCTCCTCCTCCGCAAACATCACACCACCTAGGTTGCTGTTGTTGCACTACATTCACTGGGGCTGGCTGCTGACCTACACTTGCCTGCGTCTGTTGTTGCTGTCCTAATGCCAAGTTATTGAACTGAGTAGTTATCATATTCTTCATAACTGACATCTGCGCCTGCAAAGCAGTTATGGCATCAATTTCTAGCATACCAGCTTGCTTCTGAACTATCGTTCTGCTTGATCCTCCATTACATTCAGGATTTCCCTCTGCTATCCTATTTAGCAGGGCATACAGCTCATTGTACGTCTTTTCTAATGCCTGCCCACCTGTAGCCGAATCAAGAAGAATCTTTGTGTTTGGTTCCAGACCCTCTATGAAAGTGTGTACCAACACTTCATTAGCTTGGCAATGATGCGGGCAATTAATAAGCAAAGTTTTGAATCTGTCCCAAGCTTGGTATAGATTCTCCCCTAGCTTTTGCTTGAAGCTTAGAATCTCACTCCTGAGTTTGGCAGTCTTGCCAGATGAGAAGAAACGAGTGAGGAACTTGCCAGCCAGGTTATCCCATGACGTGATCGAGTTCGGTGGTTCAATCCGCAACCACCTCCGAGCGCCCCCCAACAACAAAAAGGGGAACAGGGTCATTCTCACATAGTCCATATTCATCCCTGCAGGAATGAAAGTGTCAGCAATCTCCAGGAAGTTCTAAAGGTGGACTTGTGGATCTTTATGCGGTAGTCCAGTGAATTGTCCGGTGGAGTGTAGAAACTAAACCATATTTTGTTTTAGTTCCCACCAACCTCCGGACTTAGATTTCAAGAAATAGCTTGTCACATTAGTGGTTCACGGGATCGCCACATCCCTCACTGGGCGAGGTGCTGCCACTGCCCGAGGCGCTGCTGGTGCACGAGGATTGTCTTCAGCCATTGGTTCCCTAGTAGGATGTGTGTTAGTGCTGCTGTTCTCACGGTCCTCCTGTTCAATAAGTTCCAGTTGAGGTGTTTGGAATAGGGTGCCTGCTCTCCTCTTTGATTGTCGAAAGAAAGAATCCTGGTCCTCCAGCTTAGTATTCACTTGCCTGAAATAAAGGCACAACTAAGATCAAATGCAGTGAGCACAACAAAGCACAATAACTCAGAGAATTAACCAGCTCAACTTTAAATCCCCAAGCAACGTCGCCAAAAACTTGTTGCTTCCCTAGTACACGCAAGTGTACGTGGTCAACTCAAGTAATATAGTGGCCCTGATAAAAAGGCCGGGATATCGAACCCAAAGGATTTAAAGTTTGATGGTTTCTACCTAAATTATTATGCTCAATTGGTATCCAAGATAAATAGCAATGAGATTTATAAAAGAAACAAATTATGCCTAAAATCTAAGATTTAATGTAAGACTCGATTTGCTTGAAATAGGGATTTATCAACTTAAAGGTAATTCCGGGATTATAGCCATGGCGACTCCGTGTCTTTCAATCAGTGTTCACGCACATGGGTTTACACTTACTAGTTCACAGGGTTAAATTTACCTAACAGGGTTGCATGCCTCTGCAGGCCTACTTTCACTGACTGCCTAACTACATCGTTGAGTGGGGGATAGACAGACCACCAAAAGTGCTTTAAAATTATCTTCCTTATTATGAACCAAGCGAGGTGTAAGGGTAGTTGTCACAGGTCTCCCTTACACGAACCAATCTAATGACCTAGTTGGACACGCTCCCTGTTCCACTGTGTTCTAATCGCTCCAACATCTTTCGAATTCAGAATGACTAACCCATTTACGCCCCAGTTGATCAGGTTAAGAAGTATAAATAAAAGTGTCACAAGAGTAAGTAATAAAACCAATCATGCATAAACCAAAATTAAGAGATCACATTGTTTAGGGCTACAATCCCAGAATATGGGAGAACTAGCCACTCATAGTTGGTTCCCACATCAAAACTAAGCTGACAATAATTAACATTCAAGAATACAAAGATGAAAACAACCAAATTTGACCTAGGTTGAGTTCTCTACTTTCTCCCATCTGTTTTTCGTCCCTAAAACGAATGAATAAAAGTTCTTTTTCAAATAACTAATAGTCTCCTCTTTTCCAAATCCCATAACTCGTTTTTCTCTTGGACTACACGCGGTCTGCGACGCAGACTAGTGTGTTTTGACCCAGCTCCGTTAATTTGCTGACTGGACTAATTTGCCTCTTCATGCACCCTGGTCCGCGACACGGACCCTGCAGCGTACTGGGCCTTTGCATCTTTTTCTTCTCCTTTTCCAGTTTTGCTAATCCGCTCCCAGGTCCGCAACGTGGATCTTCGCCTCTGTTGTAGCATGCTTCTTTTCTTCATTGATTTCTGGGCCGTGTCCATCCTCCCAATTTTCACATGGCTTCGGAATGCTATTATTTAACTAAACTCTTCAAAATACAACCACATGGAGTACTTGACCACTAGATTAGAAAAATAACAAAAATCCTACTAAAAGCAATTGTTCTCTTTATTTTTACCCTCTGACATATGATCTATCATATCATTTTTCTCCGACTATATGATCTATCCGACTATATGATCTATCATATCATTTTTCCACCATCCGTAGTAGTTTCCGTCAAACAGTGGAGGTCTGGCTTGTGAAGCTCCCCTCTTGAGAAGTAGGTGGGGCTGCCATTGAGATTTTTGAGGTAGTTAGCCTTTATTCGTAAAGACCCACTTTGATACCAATTGCAAAGACGACTACCCCTAACCTACTAGTGAACCTGGTTTAGTAGTCATATCAGCCTGCACATATGATGTAACAATGAGGCAAACATACAATGTATAGTTGAAAAACTCCTTGCTCAAGGGAGAAACAACCATTCCCTACACTCGTAAGATTTCAACAACTCTTACTACTTTAAAACTTGAGCAACATGAACTTAGAAACTCTCAACTCACAACTCTTGAAACTACTCTCACCAAACTCACCACAATTGAGATCCAACCTACTCTTAACAACAACTCTCACAAAGAAAACAATCTCTTACAATAATCATCCCTAAACAATGATTCGAAGAAGATTGCAAACAACTTAAACAATCAAGAAAAACCTAACTCTAAATCTTGCTCGACTGCGCTTGTGCCCATTCTCTTGCATGAAGAATTCTCAGTTTTCTGATTTGCAGAAGCTATAACTTCTTGGGTTAAAGATAGTTTATATAGTTAACCCTAGAGCTATTCCATCTAGGACTCCTTCTTTGAGTAGGGCACAAATTCTTTCCATGTAGAAGTCCTATTTTAATGCAGTTGCCTTTCCGAGTCCTATTCTGATTCTGTTTCCTTATTTTGCATTCCGTCTCCTAGTGGGATTCTGCTTCGCTACGTACATCGTTTGAACCTGGTTGTGTTTGTCATCATCAAAACAACAAAGTTGTACCTGCACAGATCCTAACAAAAATGTTGCAGCAAGTTCTAATTGAATGAAATATTAAAATAAAAAGCAGGGGTAACAAAACAAACTTGGTATTGTCTGTCTTGAGATACTCATTCAGTGGTAATCATACTCTTCTCCAGTATTTTCTTGATCAGGATACTAGTTACCTGTATAAATATATGGATTGCTATCTTTGTCATATCTTGTACGAATAGCAATTCAGTTACACTAAAACATGAATCACTTCTTTGCTTCATCTGTTAACTAACATCAGACTTTTTATTTGAGGAATTGTCGCATTTTAACACTATAAGATTTAAGACGTTGATGTATTTTCAACATCACTTTTTTTTCTTCTCTTACTTCACGGCATCTTGTTGATATTACTTGAGGAGTTTGATAGAGATAAGCTAATTGAATTCGTAAATTTTGAATATTATGAGGAAGTGATATGCTACAAATTTTATGTTTTCACATCAAACACAAAAAAAGAATATACCTTTAAAAGATCAGCGGAGCAACAATAAATTGTTCATTAAACACAAAGATATGAATATTTCTATTTGGTATTTCAAAATTGCAAGTTTACCGATAAAAGAATCCCTGAAAGGAAATATCTAAAAAGGAGTGAAGAATTTTTTCAGATTGTGACCAAATCATTTGATAATATGTATTAAAAGGAGATGTATGTAGAGAAAGAAGAGTAGAACTGGGTATAAATAAACCACTGGAAGGCAGGGTCGTCTCAACAAGTCTAGCGGCCTAAAGTCAAACTCCATAGAGAAATTCTTTTTTTAATTTATATATATAAATTGAACATTTATAACACACTCAGTGCAATTCTACAAATATGCTTTAAAAAGGTAAAATATACGCGCATATATTATGAAATAAAAATGTAAACCTGTAAATTATCAATGAAAGATATATAAAATAACGTTAGAATAATAAAACATGACTCAAAAGTTTGAAAAGTTTTTATAAAAATATCAAAATAGTGTTGTGCTTTATTTGATAAGTTGACATATGTTATTACAATAGTGTTGATTAGTTTAGTGCTTGAAATTTGAAGAAGACGCTAAAAAATAAATTTGATATATACATAGAACTATAGATTTTGTATAATGTAAAAGCTTTGATCATTTAAGAAACTTTATAGTATTCAAATAAGAAAATAAAAATAGTGAAAGATGAATAAAAAATGAATATAAAAATGACATTGGTGGTTCATGAGAATCATCAAAATATAAACGAGACAACAAAATAGATAGACATGTTAGAAAGGATGGTACAATTAACAAAACATTATTCCATTTCTCAGTTTTGAGAACAATCACTATATTAAATGAGATGAAAAATTCTTTTCAAATTTATCAATACATGAAACGTTTTTTTAAAAATAATATACAACACAAAATTATCATTTTGGAGAAAGTTGAGACCCCAAAAAAATTACGACCCCAAGAGATTGCTTTAGTGATCTTATGATCGAGATGGCGCTGCTTGAAGAGTAAGAAGAAGTGGCATACTTAGAGTTGTTAAGAGGTGCACCATGCATATGTCTCTCTAAGCATAGCGACGGTCAGTTGTGTCCATAGCAACAAAAATATCTTTATACATCCATTATATACGTGGCAGTTCATTTGATAAAAACATCACGCTTTATCTCTGAGTGATTAAATTGGTTAAGCATAAAAAATGACTTTGTGCTATTATATCACTATTTTGAAAAAAATTCCATTTGATTGAGAAGATTTTGTAGGTAGATATGTAGTGTTTTCCACTGTAGAGCTTCCAGTTTTTGTTTGGAGCCAAAATACTTGTAGTGAACAAAATCCATCGTCCTTTCTTGCTCCTAATCACTAAATTAAAATATTATAAAACATCTTTATTACTTAATTATTAATTCCACCCAAAAGTTAATTTTTAATTAACAGTTTTATGAGTATTCACAAGACAATAATTGTATAATTACACCAAGAGAATAACTATATAATTACACCTAAACCAAATTACAACCAATAAAGACAAAACGTTTTTGACCCCTTTGCATTCTTTCTTGTGAATATAAATAGAGCTTTGTCCTTGTATGTTTCCTTCATCTTCTTCTAACTTTCACTATTTTTTCTTTACATTTGTAATATTACAATTTTTAGCATCAGTTACTTTTTTTTTTGTTAGTTTACTTATGATGATAATCAATGCTTCATGTTGTTGTTGTTAAGCAGGAAGCCAATCAGAAAGCAGATTTTTATTGAAAAGTAATATAATGGAGCTATGAAGATAATGTTTTGTTGGTTTAGTTGTTTTCCCCCTTTAAGATTGAATTTATATTTAATTTTTAAGAAAAATAATCATGCAAATCAATTAGATGTTAATCATGTTGTTTTTGTTGCAGCGTAGAAAGTGGGTGTTTCTTGAGGAGTAACATATAGAGTTATGTAGGTAACGTTTGTTGGTTTAATATATTTTTTCCCTTAAAATTAAAATTATGTTTTATTTTTAAGAAAAATAATCACACACGTCAAAATATAACTCTTTTTAATAAATTAAAAATATTTTCTTCTTCCTTATAGGAATACATTAAAAATGAGCCTGCCAAAAGTTTTTTTTTTTCCTGAAGAAAAGAGAGTTCAAAATTGAAGTTAAAACTGATATTTCTTTCTTGAATTGATTGTGTGATTTGCTTTAAAATAGTTAAAAGTTTTATGAATGAGTAGCTTATTTTCTAATTTTTTGCATTGATTATTTAGAATTGAATTTAGCTCATATTTTAAAAATTGATATAATATCACACAAAGCTCAGAATTATAGTGATACATTAAAAAGTTAAAATAAGTACCAATTTTTTTCAGAATTTCGGCGTACTGATTTCTACGTCTTGAACCACAAGAAGAATCATAAACACGTATGAGCCTTTTTTCAAATCAATAACAGCAAGGACCCAGTGAAACTCATCACCGCTGTTAACAAGAACAATCACCTCGTCAACAAGGTGCCATGGTGATGCAGCAGGTATCGAATAACCCTTTATTATGTTGGTCACCTCTCACTCTTTGCATTGTCCGATATCCATGCTATGACTTCCTGCGTACTTACATTGTCATCGTCAGTAGTGTCATAGTACCTTGCATGATTGGCAATGACGAAGTTTATGAATATGCAGTTGACGGTGGTGTAACTGTAATTGTGACTGAAGTGAAACTTGGATTTCTTTCGGAGTTAGTAGAGGACAACGTCTAGATGCTGCATGATCAGTAATGGTGACTGAACTGATACATGCTAATGCAAAAAAAAAAAAACATCTTTCGAATCGGTAAACTAACCTTATCTGTCCAACACCGATTTTTAATGATATCAGGTAAAATCAATTTTTACTCGTTGGCGTGGCCACAACAACATCGTATTTTGCAACACCCAGTGATGAGCTTCTAGCTTTGTAGTGCTCATCAAAAGCCTTCTTGTTAAAATAGAGGTATATAAATTGATAACTAACACAAACAGAAATCAATTGTTTTAAAAAAATATTTATAATATAGAGTACCTCTTGTGATACGCTGCCAGTAATCCTTTGTTGACCCATGTATCGTACTCCTTTATAAGATCCCATGACGGTTCATAACAAATTTTATAGCCGTCAAAGAGGTGTTTCATGCGAATGTTATATGTCATTTTTGCCCTTCCCTTTCGCACCTAAACTGAAAGATTCCAGAAATGGTGGTTGTCGAAACCTTGACGGGTTTCTGCTATGCTGTGGAGGAGTATTGGATGAGTCGTACAAAACTATTTCTTTGCACGGTATGGTTGTAGGCAATTGACTATTGCGAAGAAGAAATGAGTTATTATCCAGCTCTTCTTTGCGTGCACGTTTACAGAGGTGTTGCTGTTATTGGGTCGCAGAGTTAGTACAAAAGAGCTTTTATGGCTTCATTTGTTCCTTCCAAGAAAGCAGATGGGTCCTGAATAAGTATCATAAACAAATTACATTGAGTTAGAAAGTAAACTACATGTGTCGGTTTAATCGGAACAAAAAAATAGTTTAACCCATTTTGTTCGTGGCAGCTTCGCTGTCCATATTGTTCTTGGTGCCCGATGATATGTTGGAAGTCCCTTCAAAGGCTTCAGCTTGTTGCTAATCGTTTTGCGTGTCCACATGTGAACAGTCCTAACCAAAAGATGATTTCTACCCAGTTTGAAAAATACAAGTAAAGGGTATATTAATGGGGGTGAACTGAAATAGTTGGTAACGGAAGTCATACCTTAACTGAATCATCAATCGGTGGCTCGTGTTCGAGCTGGTGTTAGTTTATTATGCCAGTCTCCAACTTTGGATTTTCATGTACCAAGATATCATGTTGTATGTATCAATGAATATTAGAATTGACATTAATACTGATCATATTAAATATATTGTTAAATGAACTCATTATTTTAAAAAACCTTTTCAAATTTTTCTGGATCAACGGGGACAGACTCGTGTTGCTGGTGTTTATTGACAACTCCAACACTGGAATACTGTTCTTCGTAGCTCGTCACATCTTTAGTGACGCCTTCTTCGGCGAGCATGACGTTGACATTTTCTTTGGCATCTTTAGATGATTAGATATTGACGTCATCAATAGTTGATTGAGCGCCTTGTACGATTTCGATTTCTATGTCAGGTATCGTGGAGTCCTCGAATACATGAAAATGGTAATATGTTGAGACCAAGCTAATTCAATAATTAAAGAAGATACAAAAATCATATATATATATATATATATATATATATATATATATATATATATATATATATATATATATATATATTGTATAATTTGTTAATCAGATTGTAGGGAGCACTAAGTCTGATACCCATAATTTACAAACAATATGAAAATACTTATTTTTATTAACTTTGATATTACACAATGTGACACAGGTAGTTTGATTTGTATTTCCTAAAACGTAAGTATCAACAGTCAGATGCATATCATTGCACTATGTATTTCCTAAAAGTATATGTATCAACATTCAGATGCATATCCTAAAAATGTTCAACTTTATGCATCAAAATAATCTATCTTCAAAAAAATATAGGTATCAAAAGTCATATGCATGCCCCTAGTGTAACGGGTATCAATTTCTCATATGTGTGTAAACTATTGAGTATCAACTATGCCTATGTAAGGCTTGGTGCAGGATAAGGGGAAGTAAAAAAATGTGGAGAAAAGTATGAAATCACAATGAGTATTGTAGAAACATAAGTGCATCGTAAGAAATTGAATCAGTAATCGTTTGTTTTTTTACATTTAAATCGGGGTTAACTTTTAAAAAAAATTTGAATGCGTAACGTATATACTTTACTCAGTTTTTGTTTACCTTGTTTTGGCCTGGAAGAATGTCTTCCTATTGATCAACATTGGCAGCAGTGGATTGTGAATCCTTCTTTAGCGAATTAACTTCGTCGTGTATTGCTTTCAATGTGGCCGTGTAATGTGAAAGCATCAAAGATTCAAGAGATTTGAACTTATCATCCACCTTGCAAAAAATGAAAATTCGTGTAATTACAAGTAGAGACAAAATGTAACTTATCAATATTAGAAAAAGCATAGGACTTTACATACATATTTCATGAGGAACTCTTTCAACCCATTTGTCTCTTCTCCTGCCGTGCGTTTGTCATCGAAAGGGGTGGGTGGGGGAACATCCGATGGCTTGGGATGAGTTGACGTTTTACCGTGAGTTTGAGCAAAATGTACAACCTTTTTTGGCTTTGCAGATACAAAAGGAAGGATTTTAGGTGATTAAGGTACTCTTTGTTTTTTGGTGGAGGTGAAGCGGATGTAACACAACCGCGCTCAGACTTCCTAAACAATTGTGGGGGAGGTGCAGATGTGAATTCCTCAAAACCAGGCACCTGTACATTTTCAACTTTCCTCGACGGTCCATGGGAAGATGTTTTGATATCTGATGGCAAGGTATCCAATACGGGCATGTCATCTGGTAGTGGTGGTAAATCCATAGATGCCAATTCTTCGTCATTCAGGATTATGTTTGAACAATCAACCTTAAAAAAAGAAAATTAGCGAGAAATTAAAAAAAGGATAGAAAATAAGATTCATCCAAAAATTGTTACCTCGCTGAATATTGTGGACATAAAATAATCAAATTTTGACTTCAACCCAGTGACTCTCCAGTTTAGCATTCTGGGGATGCGATGACCAGCCCTAACATCGATATCGTTTGAAACTTCCGACACACATTCATATATCCGTACGTTCAGAATGTATGGCATACCCGACAAACGGTACAATTGCTTTGCTTTTGTACAATCTTGCCTGAATGTATACATCAACTTGTTGTATGCCTCTTTCCCCCATGGAAAGTTAACGTAACTGCCATCTTCAACCATACGAAAATCATAGCGGATATGGGTGTTTCGGCTACTTGGAAAAAGATAAATGTATGGATGAAATACAAAATAGCCATCTGGACTGCATCCTCAACTATATCCCAGTTTTCCAACAAAAAACGCGAAACTAGACGGTGTTTGTGAATCTACGAAATAACATCAAGGAAGTATGTTTTTAGCAGTCTGATAGGAGGAGATCCTCGATACCTGAAGTCTTCTACATTCCCGGTACATTTTAGGCAAGTAATAAGAGCAAATTCTCTGATCGGGAAGCATAGAACATTTCTCTTACAATGGCGGACGTGCAAAAGGTCCATGTCTTTGTGTTTCACTTCATTCAACATAATACATTTTATATTTTGGCCTTGAAATTTGCATGGCGGAATGTCAAAAAAGTGGCCAAAGATAGTTTCCCGAAACTTGGCAACATCATCATCGCCAATAGAGAACTTTATATCATCCGCGAAGTTGCAGTTGTATGACCCAAACTTCAAAGGGTTCTTTGGGATGTTTTTTATTACATAGCTTATACCCTGCAAAAAATTTTAATTACATATTAAAAAGGTCCATAGAGTTTTAATGTATGAAAAAACAAAATGCACTTGCATAAAACAAAAAAGTTTTGATGACTAAAGCTAAATGATATTTGGTGAGTCAACTATAGTGTATCAAATAATAAATCAATTGAAAAATATAAGTATCAACAGCCAGGTATCAATATCAAACAAGGAGTCTTAAAGAAACAGAGGGCCATCATAAAATAGGGAATCAGTCAGCTACTCATTGCACATTCACAATAGATCAGTCAGATACACAATATATCACTTGTTTATACATTACACATTCAAACCTCAACTGTGCTCCTATTCCTCAACATAACTGTCAGATCCATAACCCACATTGTATTAGGTATCAAAAAATACTCTAACAATTAGGCATCAACAATCATAAAATAGATACACATTGCACATTCACAGTACACATTGCACATACAGATTGCACATTCACAATCAGTAAGATACTTGTTGCACATTCCCAATAGATCAGTCAGATACACAATATATCACTTGTTTATGCATTACATTCAAACGTCAACTGTGTTCCTATTCCTCAACATAACTGTTAGATCCATAACCCACATTGTAATAGGTATCAAAAAATACTCTAACAATTAGGTATCAGAAATCATAAAATAGATACACATTGCACATTCACAATACACATTGCACATACAGATTGCACGTTCATAATCAGTCAGATACACATTGCATATTCACAATAGATCAGTCAGATACACAATATATCACTTGTTTATACATTACACATTCAAACCTCTACTGTGCTCCTATTCCTCAACATACCTGTCAGATCCATAACCCTCATTCACTTAGGTATCAAAAAATACTCTAACAATTATGTATCAACAATTAGTTCCATAACTCCCATTATATTAGGTATCAACAATGCTGTAACAGTTAGGTATCAACAGTCAGTTCCATAGCCCTCAAATTATTAGGTATCAACTTTTCCCACACGATACTATGTGTGTCAATAATACTATAATAATTCGGTATCAACATTTTTTTTCATGAGGCAAAAATTGTGTGTATCAATATCTCCTATATAAAACTAAGATATGTGATTGCGAATTTTTGGGAGAAAAAAACTCCGATTTACCTTTGGTAATGGTGGTGGGGCAAACAAAGAAGAATGTGCTTTACTATTCTGACTTGCATGTCGTTTCCGACTTGGGGATCTTGAAGTTGACGCTACATCCTTCAATTTTTCTTCTTTTCCATGTGAGATTTCGTCGGTCTCATCGCCGCAACCGTTGTTGTCGTCGACTTTGGCAGTGATGGCTTGTTCTCCGCTTTCAAACTCATCTTGGGTAAGCCCCAGACTAAACGATGGCAGTGGTTCCATTATTGATTGACAAAAATTGAAAGAGATTAATTGATGAATGAATGAGGCTACGAGAGAGGTGGGATGAACGATAGTGAAGATGATGCTAAGAGAGAGAAAACAGGAGGGTATGGTTTGAAAAATAAATTTTAATGGGAAACAGTAACTTACAGGAGAGAGAAACACTAAAATTATAAAAGAAATATTGAAAAATGTGTTTAAAATTGAAAAATATTATAAATTAAATTGTGATTGACATTAATTAGACTTCTACACAATAAAGTTGGAGTAATTTTATCTTTTAATAAAAATAGTGATTCTTTAAGTATCAAAAATAAAAGGATAAGGATAAGAAGTTGGGATTTTTATAATTTTTATAAAAGGTGGGGAATATTGAAGATTAAGATAAATAATGTCGTGTAATTTTTGTAAATTTTACTTTTAAATTTTTGTAATTATTACATCTTCCCTAATTATTGAGTTTTAACTATCTTTTTTACCTTCCACTTTTAATACTCTATTTATCACTAAGGTTTTCACATGCTCATCTTCTTATAAACTCTACAGTATCCACAATTGCATCTTTCACTTAACATTTGTATTTTTTCACAGGTAAAAGAAGATATTTTAGAAGATCATCTATATTCATCATATCATTATATATTACTAAAAGTGGGAAGTTTCGACCTTTAAAATTGGATTATCATTTTGCTCTTCCACTACATTAAAATGTTACAGATTAATTAATTAGTAAATAGAAAATACTATATTGTAATTCACTCAAGCCTTAATTACATGTTTTAAGTTGAAAAGAAAAATATTACATTTAATTACATAAATATTGAATTAAAAGTTCATCTCTTGAATCATAGAATTTTTTTCAATAATGGGCTTGTCTACATTCCATCCCTTCTCTACCATTTATTCTCTTATGTCCTTTGCCTATTTAACTTTCTCCTATTCTTTGAATATTTTATTACATCAAATTTCAGTTGTAGTTCTTTCATAGTCTTTATGTTACAATTTTATGCATTTACAATGTGTTTAATGATTATGAAATTTGAAACTATTTTTTGACCATTAGATTTTGAACACCACTATATAAACAAATGCACCATATGCATTTACCATCTTACTTTTCATGATAACTAGATTCAAACACTGTACAATGTAATCATCAAATATAATTTTGTAATTTCAAGGCATTATCATATCAACACTTCTATGTTTTCCTTGAATATTTGATATGCGTTATGTCATATTACATAAATAACTTCTCATCATTCATTGTGCTACACAAAAATCAATCACATGGCTAATAAAGGACACAACATGATTTTGTCTAGAGGTTTAAAATTCTCTTATCAAGGAATAAAGTAAGAAGAAGAAAGGAAGTAGTGATCATAAGTTATGGAGAAAACTACAATTAATTTGAATACTTTTCTATCATGGATTCTTGTTGTGAATTTTTTCTTTCTATTTTCTTTCAGTATTTCTACAAAAGTGAAAGGCCCCGGACCATTGACGTCACTTGACGTCCACAAAACATGTCTAGAAATTCTGCCAGGCACCACCTCACGGAGAGCCTACATGGCCCGTGTGAAGCTACACGGACCGTGTGGCCTCCCGTGGAGTGACATCTGGGAGAATAGAGGGTAAACGGACCTCCATACGGTCCGTGTAAAGCTACACGGTCCGTGTGGCCTCCCGTATGCTGCACTGTGTAGGGCCATCTTCACACGAACTAAGTCACGGCCCGTGTGACTTTAGACGGACCCTGTGGTCCTCCGTCTAGTCTCGGTGTGGAAAGTCACCCGTACACGGCAGGGATCACGGTCCGTGTGACCCCAGGTGATCCGTTTGCCGGTCCATATTGTGATACTTAGTCTGGAAAATCTCACCTCGAAAAAATTGAAGTCTAGGGCCACGACACATTAAATGGTCTGTGTGACACTACACAGACCGTATACCCGACCGTGTGCCCCAGACTGACCAATTTCAGGTCCATTTCACTAATGGCATTTTTGAAATATTGGTTATTCCCAATGAAAATTTGGTCATTTCTCACCCTTCCTAAGCCCCCTATATAAGTTGCTCACTCCCATTTTCAGCCATTTTATTTCATTTCACTCCTCTCTCTAAAATGCACTCCCTCAAGCTCACCAACATTCTCTCTCGGATTTGTCAAGCTTAGGCTCTCAATTTGAAGTCCATTCCTCTTAGTGTTGTCTTCAACCAGGTATGAGGGTCTTGATTCTTGGCTCCTTTCAATCAAGAAGACCCAACTTCTTCTCAAACTATTTTACAAACTTGTCTACTTAAATTGTGAAATTTTACTACTTGATCTTGGTTACTTGAACAATCCATATGCTATTTAAGACTCCAAATTTTAAGTTTTGTTAAGTTTTATCATGATGAACTACTTGGATTATGAAACTATGAACATGCATGTCCCTTTAAAGATGTGTTATGCATGGGTGATATTTACAACCATCTTCTATTAATTTTACTACAGATTTTCTAGTCTTTACATTTTGTTGCTATGCTTTAGCTATTCTCTAAATTACCCATGCGATCCCTACATTGTGCATTGCATCATACTCATGACATGGATACATGGAAATCTTGGAAATGTGGGATTAAGTCTAATTTCGTTCTTAAAAAGGGAATATGATATGATTTTTGGTAAGACATGGGATACGACAAAAGGTGATCACCGGTATGTCTATGGCTTTGGCTCTTGGAGCATCTTGGGTATTTACACCATCTTGTATCTTGGCTCTTGGAGTATCTTGGGTGCTTGTACCATCTTGTACTTGTAGATGAGCTATTCCTTGCATGAATCATGTGATCTTGACCTTGTGATTTGGCATTTGAGCTTACTTGTGCAATTAACGTTTTGAAATGGACATTTGACTCTCTTGGAAGCATATGTATATGTATATAAGTATTCCTGTGGGATGTGTAAGACTTAGCACCAATGGATTGGGGGTGTTAGGGATATCCCCAAGGTCCCTCTCCCTTTCCTTGAACTATGTGCCATCTTCGAGACGGATATTATTCGTCTACTTGTTTATGATATGACATGTCTTGATATGATTCTTGTAAATTCTTTCGTAATGGGGGTCTCGTAAGGAAGGTGACCATCTGCCGAAATGGGTTGCCTGTGAGGTGTGATGTATATTACCTTTGGCAAGTAATCTTCTCCCTATCGGTGGGAGGGTCCTAATCGGTCCAATTCATTTAATAGCTCGCAAGGATTTGGTTTGTCGGTTATAGTCCATCCACGCTATATATATAGGAGCATTATCGCATTTGCATGCATTACGCATTCCATGGCATCTTGTATATTAAATTCCTTGCTTATATGATCCTTGTATATTATGTGCCCTTGTCATCTAACATTGATATGCAGTTCCGGTAAGTCATATGCATTGCATACCAGCATACTTAGTACATTCAATAGTACTAACACATACTCTATGCCTACATGATTTTACCATGTAGGGACCGAGCAGTTTGAGTACTAGTCGCTGGACGAATAGTCCTCCTTTGAAAATACTTTTGCGGTGAGCCCCATTATCCAAGGGCGAGCTTTGTTCTTGTGTTTCTTATGTACATATTTATTTTGTTGAGGGTGAGCTCGAAACTTGTCTCCGGCCCCGTTCTTTACCTAGAGGCATGTGTTAGGTGTTTTGTAAAGACCTTGTTATTTTGCTCAATTTATAAAATATGCTCTCTTCTTTTGGGATTTAAATTTCCGTCATTTAATTACTTATCTTTAAAAGCTCCTAACCAAGCTTCATAGAATTTTGAAAAAAAATTAAGGCTTGTTTGGGGACTCTCGAGCCCCCATTCATCGTGTCATATCAAGGCCCTGACCCCGGGTCATGACAAATGGTGGTATCAGAGCACTAGGTTTGTAATGGTCCTCGGAGCCCAACATGCCGCGTCGAGTAGAGTCCTATTCATGGGTGTGAAGTGGACCATACCTATGAGTGAGAGGCTACGAAAACGTATTTGGAAATTCCTCCCTTCTTCATGTCTTGCATCGTGCTATGGCCAGTTTATGAATTTCCTTACTTATTGGTGTTGTTAATCCCTTTCAGTAAATGCCTCGAGGAAGAACTCCACTACCTAGGCTGGCTCCGGCTGCTGAAGATCAGGCCCCTCACGAGCCTATGAAGGAGCCTATCTCTATCAGTGAATTACGTACCACTTTTGCCATGCTTACGCAGGTGGTGACTGCTCAGGCAGGGCAAGCCAATTTGCCACGGGATCCTACACCTGCTTCGATTATGAGAGACTTCACCCGGATGAATCCTCCGGAGTTCTATGGGTCAAGGGCTGATGAGGATGCTTAGGAGTTCATTGATGAACTCTCAAAAATACTGAACATTATGGGTGTCTCTTCTGAGGAAAAAGCTGGATTGGCTGCTTACCAGCTGAAGGACGTAGCTTAGGTATGGAATACACAGTGGGCTATGGAAAGGGTCTGTGGTCGCGACGTTAAATGGGGAGAGTTCAAATCTGCCTTCCTTGACCGCTTCTTTCCACTAGAGCTAAGGGAGGCCAAAATGACCGAATTTATTAACCTTAAGCAGGGGAGTATGAGTGTGAGGGACTACGCCCTCAAGTTTACCAAGCTTTCCAAATATGCTCCGTCCCTGGTGCCCGATCCCCATGCGCGGATGCACAAATTTGTTTTGGATATTTCTGACTCGTTGGTGAAAGAATGTCAAACTGCTATGTTGATTAGCGACATGGATATTGCCAGGCTCACGGTGTATGCTGAGCAGATTGAAGGGGAGAAACTCAAGGAGAAAAGGGCCCACGATCCCAAGAGAGCTCGTTTTGATGGTTGGTTCTCCGGTGCTAGAAATGTTGGGTTTAGTCGCTTCCAACAGGGCCAAGGTTCGGGAGCTCGGGTGGCTAATGCTCGAGCACCCCCTCTCGGGGTACAGACGGGTGGCGAACCAGGATATATCTTGTGTGACGGGTGTGGGAAGCCCCACATGGGTGCCTGCCGAAGGGATTTGGGGCTTTGCTTCGGATGTGGAAGTAAGGACTATAAAGTCGCGGATTTCTCAAGGAATGTGTGCGGAGGCCAAGGTCAGGTAGCCAAAGGCAGGCAGGGTCAGCAAAGAGGTCCTCAGGGTGTTGCCCCGAGAAACAACAGGTTCTATGCACTCCATGCTCGCCAGGATGTCGAGGAGGCTCTAGATGTCGTGACTGATATGTTAAAACTCTTTGATTTTGATGCTTATGTTTTGCTTGACCTAAGTGCAAACTTGTCTTTTGTGACTCCGCTATTGGCTTTTAAGTTCGGTCTGAAACCCTAGAGTTTAAGAGAGCCTTTCTCGGTCTACACCCCCGTGGGCGAATCTATTATTGCTTATATAGTCTATCACGGGTGCCCTATTGCTGTGTTGCATAAAATCTTTTCGTGTGACCTTTTGGAACTCGAGATGTTTGATTTTGATGTGATTCTTGGGATGGAATGGTTGTATGCATCTTATGCCTCCATAGACCGTAAAACCTGGAAAGTCTAGTTCCAACCTCCCGATGAGCTAGTTCTTGAATGGAAGGGCAGTGATTTCTCTATTAAAAGTAGGTTTATTTCCTACCTCAAGGAGCGGAAAATGATTTCTAAGGGGTGCATCTATCATATGGTAAGGGTCAGTGATACGGTTTCCGAGGTGCCTACTCTCGAGTCGGTCCCTGTGGTGAATAAATTTTCGGATGTATTCCCCGAGGACTTACCGGGCATCCCTCCAGATAGAGAGATAGACTTTGGCATAGATCTACTTACGGATACTCAGCCTATTTCTATCCCTCCTTATCGGATGGCCCCCGCAGAATTGAAGGAGTTAAAGGACCTTCTAGAGAAGGGTTTTATTCGGCCTAGTACATCACCATGGGGTGCTCCCGTGTTGTTTGTAAGGAAGAAACATGGGTCTCTCCGTATGTGTATTGATTACAAGTAGTTGAATAAGGTGACCGTTAAGAACAAGTACCCATTGCCGAGGACTGATGATTTGTTTGACCAGCTTCAAGGTGCCACTCACTTCTCAAAAATTGATCTTTGTTCCGAGTATCATCAGTTGAAGGTTCGGGAGTGTGATATCCCAAAATGGCTTTTCGGACAAGGTATGGGCATTTCGAATTTGTGGTGATGTCGTTTGGTCTAACTAATGCTCTGGCCTCATTTATGGACTTGATGAATAAAGTGTTTAAACCTTTCCTGGACAGCTTCGTGGTGGTCTTTGTCGATGATATTCACGTTTACTCCCAAAGTGAATAGGAGCACGGAAATCATTTGAGGATGGCCCTCCAAACTCTGAGGGAAAAGAAATTGTATGCCAAGTTTAGCAAATGTGAGTTCTGGCTGGGCGAAGTGGCTTTCCTTGGTCATGTGGTGGCCGGAGATGGTATCAAGGTGGATCCAAGGAAAACAGAGGTTGTGAGAAATTGGCCTAGAGTGTTGACTCCTTTGGATATCCGCAGTTTTCTCGAGTTGGCCGGGTACTACAAAAAGTAGGCTAAGTTTGTATGGTCGGATGAATGCAAGAGGAGTTTCCAAACTTTGAAAGATCAGCTTACGTCGGCTCCCATCTTGACCTTGCCAAATGGTTCGGAAGGGTTCGTAGTGTATTGCGATGCCTGGCGGATTGGATTGAGTTGTCTGCTTATGCAGAATGGTAAGGTGATAGCATATGTATCAAGACAATTGAAGGTGCATGAACAAAACTATCCCACACACGACCTCGAATTGGCAGCGGTGTTTTGCTTTGAAAAATTGGAGGAATTATTTGTATGGGGTCCATGTTGACGTATTCACCGATCACAAGAGTTTGCAATATGTCTTCACCAAGAGGGACCTTAACCTCAGGCAAAGGAGGTGGTTGGAGTTTCTAAAAGATTACGACATGAGTGTGCTGTATCATCCGGGCAAGGCCAATGTTGTAGCCGACGCTCTCAGCAAGTTGTCTATGGGGAGTGTGGCGCATGTTAAAAAAGGGAAAAGGGATTTGGCAAGGGATGTTCACCGGTTGGCTAGGTTGGGTGTCAGGTTGGCTGATTCCAGCAAGGGTGGTATTCTGGTTCAGAATGGGGCAGAATCTTCGGTGGTGAATGAGGTGAAAGCTAAGCAAGATCTAGATTCGTCATTATGTGAAATAAAGAAGTTGGTTGCTGCAAATGAGATAGAGGCATTCTCCCAAGGGGGAGATGGTGTACTTCGATATCAAAACTGACTTTGTGTTCCCGACGTGGATGACCTTAGGAAGGTGATTATGAGTGAGGCTCATAACTCTCGATACTCTATTCACTCAGGGTCTACCAAGATGTACCGGGATCTGAGAAAGGTGTATTAGTGGCATGGTATAAAGAGAGATATTGCTAAGTTCATGTCGGAATGTCCGAGTTGTCAGCAGGTGAAGGTTGAACAGATAAGGCCTGGTGGTTTGGCCCAAGACATTGAAATTCCCACATCGAAGTTGGAGGATGTGAACATGGACTTTGTGGTTGGATTGCCTCGGACCGGAAGGCAATTCAACTCCATTTGGGTGGTTGTGGATCGGATGACGAAATCGGCTCACTTTCTGCCGGTCAAGACTACCTATAGTGCCGAGGACTATGCAAGGTTGTATATTTAAGAGTTGGTGAGGTTGCATGGTATACCCAGATCCATCATATCGGATCGTGGTACTCAATTCACTTCCCACTTTTGGAAATCTTTTATGAAGGGACTTGGGACCAAAATTTAAGTCGAGTTCCACTTTTCATCCTTAAACCGATGCCCAAGCGGAGAGGACTATTCAAACCTTGGAGGACATGTTGAGGGCATGTGTGTTGGAGTTTAAGGGGAATTAGGATTATCATCTTCCGCTCATCGAGTTTGCTTATAATAATAGCTTCCATGCTAGCATTGGCATGGCGCCGTTTGAAGCCTTGTATGAGAGGAGGTGTAGATCCCCGGTGGGGTGGTTTGAATTGGATGACATGGCTCTAGTTGGCCCGAATTTGGTGTTGGATGCTATGAAGAAGGTAAAGGTGATTAGGGAGAGATTGAAAGTGGCCCAAAGTTGTCAAAAGTCCTATTCAAATAGTAGAAGAAGGGACCTCGAATTTCATGTCGGGGATCGGGTTTATATGAAAGTCTCTCCTATGAAGGGCGTTATGCGTTTTGGCAAAAAGGGCAAGCTAAGCCCTCGGTATGTTGGTCCTTATGAAATTGTTGAGCGGGTTAGAGGTGTGGCTTACAAGTTGGAGCTACCTCTGGATTTGGGTTCCATTCATCTAGTCTTCCATGTGTCCATGTTGATAAAATTAGTGGGTGATCCTAGCACCATTGTGCCTTTGGAGGGGATTGAGGTTGAGGAAAACTTGACTTATGAGGAGGTGCTGGTAGCAATCTTGGATAGGCAAGTAAAACGGCTTTCAACAAAGATGTGGCTTCGGTAAAGGTACTTTGGAGAAATCAACTAGTGGAAAGTGCTACTTCGGAGGCGGAGCTGGACATGATGAAAAGATACCCCCACCTTTTCCAATCTACTCAAGTCTAAGATACTAGGGACTTTCCTTATCAATTGTGTCATTTTCTTGCCCTCTTGAGTCTCATGACATGACATGCATATGTGTACTCTAAAGGACTTTCCTTTCTTTACAAATGAGTCGAATGCAATTTTGATATAAGCTTGGTCTTGGATTGTAATTTGATTTGTGGCAAAACGCTTTTTTTGTACAAACCTTGAAACTTGAGTTGTGTTGTGCATTGTGTCTTGTGTCTGCCTAAACTCTAACTTTTCAAGCCTTGCTCTTACGCATTGGGGGACGAATGTTCCCAAGGGGGAGATGATGAAAGGCCCTAGATCATTGACATTACTTGAGGTCCACAAAACTTGCCCAGAAATTCTATGAGACACCACATCACGGAGAGCCTACACGGCCCGTGTGAAGCTACACGGACCATCTGGCCTCCCGTGGAGTGCCATCTAGGAGAATTGAGGGTAAATGGACTCCACACGGTCCGTGTAAAGCTACACAGTCCGTGTGGCCTCCCGTATGGTGGACTATGTAGGGCCGTCTTCACACGGACCAAGTCACGACCCGTGTGACTTTAGATGGACCGAGTGGTCCTCCGTCTAGTCTCGGTGTGGAGAGTCACCTGTACACGGCAAGGGTCACGGTTCGTGTGACCCCAGGTGGTCCGTTTGCCGGTCCATGTTGTGATACTTAGTCCGAAAAATCTCGCTTCAGAAAAATTAAAGTCTAGGGCCACGGCACATTAAACGGTCTGTGTGACACTACAAGGACCGTATACCCGACTGTGTGCCCTAGACGGACCAATTTCAGGTCCGTTTCACTAATGACATTTTTGAAATATTGGTTATTCCCAACGAAAATTTGGTCATTTCCCACCCCTCCTAAGTCCCCTATATAAGTTGCTCACTCCCATTTTCAGCAATTTTACTTCATTTTACTCCTCTCTCTAAAATGCACTCGCTCAAGCTCTCCAACATTCTCTCTAGGATTTGTCAAGCTTAGGCTCTCAATTTGAAGTCCATTCCTCTTAGTGTTGTCTTCAACCAGGTATGTGGGTCTTGATTCTTGGCTCCTTTCAACCAAGAAGACCCAAGTTCTTCTCAAACTATTTTACAAACTTGTCTACTTAAATTGTGAAATTTTACTACTTGATCTTGGTTACTTGAACAATGCATGTGCTATTTCAGACTCCAAATTTTGAGTTATGTTAAGTTTTATTATGCTGAACTACTTGGATTATAAATCTATGAACATGCATGTCCATTTAAAGATGTTGTTATGCGTGGGTGATATTTACTACCATTTTCTATTAATTTTATTACGGATTTCCTAGTCTTTACATTTTATTGCTATGTTTTAGCTATTCTCTAAATTACCCATGCCATCCCTACATTGTGCATTGCATCATACTCATGACATGGATACATGGAAATCTTGAAAATGTGGGATTAAGTCCAATTTCGTTCTTAAAAAGGGAATATGATATGATTTTTTATAAGACATGGGATATGACAAAAAGGTGATCACCGGTATGTCTATGACTTTGGCTCTTGGAGCATCTTGGGTATTTACACCATCTTGTATCTTGGCTCTTAGAGAATCTTGGGTGCTTGCACCATCTTGTACTTGTAGATGAGCTATTCCTTGCATGAATCATGTGATCTTGACTTTGTGATTTGGCATTTGAGCTTACTTGTGCAATTAACGTTTTGAAATGGACATTTTGACTCTCTTGAAAGCATATGTATATATAAGTATTCTTGTGGCATATATATATATAAGTATTCTTGTGGGATGTGTAAGACTTAGCACCGATGGATTGGGGGCGTTAGGGATATCCCCAAGGTCCCACTCCCTTTCCTTGAACTATGTGCTAGCATAGGGACGGATATTATTCATCTACTTCTTTATGATATGACATGTTTTGATATGATTCTTGTAAATCCTTCCGAAATAGGGGTCCCGTAAGGAAGGTGATCATCTACCGAAATGGGGTTGCCCGTAAGGATTGATGTAGATTACCTTTGGCAAGTAATCTTCTCCCTACCGGTGGGAGGTCCCAATTGGTCCAATTTATGTAATAGCTCACATGGATTTGGTTTGTCGATTATAGTCTATCCCCGCTATATATAGGAGCATTATCGCATTTGCACGCATCACGCATTCCATGGTATCTTGTATACTAAATTCCTTGCTTATATGATCCTTGTATATTATGTTCCCTTGTCATTTAACATTGATATGTAGTTCCGGTAAGTCATATGCATAGCATACCCGCATACTTTGTACATTCAAAAGTACTAACGCATACTCTATGCCTACATGATTTTACCATGTAGGGACCGAGCAGTTTGAGTACCAGTCGCCGGATGAATAGTCCTCCTTTGAAGATACTTTTGCGGTGAGCCCCATCATCCGAGGCCGAGCTTTTTTCTTGTGTTTCTTATGTACATATTTATTTTGTTGAGGGTGAGCTCGAAACTTGTCCCGACCCCCGTTCTTTACCTAGAGGCATGTATTGGGTGTTTTGTAAAGACCTTATTATTTTGCTCAATTTATAAGATATGCTCTCTTCTTTTGGGATTTAGATTTCCGTCATTTAATTGCTTGTCTTTAAAAGATCCTGAACCAAGCTTCGTAGAATTTTGAAAAAAAAACTTGAGGCTTGTTTGGAGACTCTCGGGCCCTCATTCGCCCTGTCACATAAAGGCCCCGACTCCGGGTCGTGATAGAAAGTATTTGGAATTTGTAGGAGAAATAACAAGTGTGTGCACTCTCTCTCTCTAGAAGGATGATATATTTAATTTCACACTCTCATACTCAGAACTAATCTAGGTGCACTGGTCAAAACCATTACTTCATCATTGAGCAACATTGCAAGTTTAAGATCAAACAAAGGGCTATTTTTTAAAATTCTTTTTTTGTTAAAGATAGTGGTGTCTCTCTATGTTCAAATCATGGGTTCTCCTTTGTAACCAAGGAATAATAGAGGAATTAATTTTTTTTTAAAAAAAGTAAAAAAGGGAGAGAACCAGCAAGAAAAGAAAGATTCATATACTAAAACAACCAAACAATAATTTGAAGAACAATTCTTTTAGTTTGTTCTAAACATGTCTTTTTTATGTGAAATATTAATGTAATTTGGTAAAAAAGTGTTTCTCATAGAAGATAATTGTTCTATGAATTAAGCGTACAAGCTCAACAACATATGCAATACATAGGTATGTAGAATTTTCTTCTTGATTGATTGTTTTCCACTTTCCTGTACTGTTTTCTTTTTGAGGATATATTTGTTAAATTGTTGCTTTTTTTTTTTCGAGAGAACGTAGTTCTTTTAACTTATTATCTAATTAGTTTTGATAGTTTGTACTTTTATGACATAGTTATTCAATCATTCAGATCATAATTAAGAAAACTTAATCAATTACAGTAAAATTGTCTGCAGTAAGAGAGAAATGTGAAAGGTTTATGAGAAAATCAAGTTTTTTTGGAAACTACGAAAATAGGTATATATAAAAGATAGAACGATAAAGTTTATACATTTCTACCTAAATCATCTAAATACTTATATATGGGACACACATGCCCAAAAACTAGTATATATATGTATGTAGGTCGAGGCAGACACAACAGAATAATCAATGATTGGAAAGTAAAGGTGTGTGTAACTTTGCCGATTGTGAATATTGTTCTGGGTAATTCTATTCCATACTGTAAAGTTGTTAAACACATGAGGGTTGAGGTTGGTTCAGATTTGAATGACGCAGCAAGCTTACAAAAATTTAGTAATGAAGTTGAAGGAAACAATGGTTGACATATAAGTTGAGAAACATGAGGAACTTGAAGGTCTGAACAATGTTGTGGTTTATTTACTGTTGTTGTCTTTGTTTTTATACGTTGAAATTAGTATAAAATATAAAGTAAGCTTTTGGAAGCAACAACCTTTTATTTTTATGGGAAGGGTGAAAAGTGTAATAGGAAGAGCTTAACATACTTTAAAAGAAGAGTGTCATTTAAAATTTGTCATTTTGGATTTTTTAGATGTCGAATTCAGTGTGAAGAAAAATGGGAGATTTCAAAAGTGACAACCTTGAGAAGTTGTAGAAAGAAAAATATACTGCAAGGGAAACTTTGGAAAGCAACAACCTTGAAAATTTATGGGAAGAGTTTACTATATTTTAAAGGAAGAGTGTCGTGTAAAATTATCATTTTCGGTTGGATTTAGATGGTGTTCTGTTACAAAGGAAAATGGAGGAATTCAAAAGTAATAAACAGGAGTAATGGGAAGAAAACGTGTATTGCAAAGGAAAGGGTTTTATATATTTTTAAGAAGGCAGAGTTCTCTATGAGGTAGTGACAAGGTTTGCGTACATTTTACCCTCTCCAGACCCTACTTGTGGGATTTCACTGGGTATGTTGTTATTGTTAAGAAGGCAGAGTTCTATGTAAAAATATCAAGTTGTTGTTGGTATGTTTTCAAAAAAGGTATAAGAAATAGAACCTCAGGTGTAAATGAACTATTGGAGGTTACAGTCTCCCGATATGCATACACTTTACTCTTTCTAACCTCCAACTATAGAATTATATTGGATATGTTATTGACTTATTGTTGTTGTATAAAAAAAATAATCTCTGCTAACAATTTCTTATTCTTATTGTTTTGTTTTTGGTTTTGCTAAGATTTTTGTACCTGCTAGTTCCTTGCAATTCCTTTATGACCACCTTTGTTAAAGTAATTTTGAATATAATGGTGCATACATGATCCGTATGTAAAAACAATAGGCAAAGTTACTAATCCTCTAATTTTTATCTCAAAATTAGGGTATCCTATTTTCCTAAAATTCTGATTCTTCAAGTGTAATAATGTAATTTTATATGTTTCGTTCAAAATTAAATGAATCTCAAATTGCAGAAGATAAACTTTTGCTATACAAAATATAAAGCTATATATGAAACATCTAATAAACATGAAAAAAAGAAGTAGTCATAATCTCAAAAAGCTGACCTAGTTCTGATAGAAGTCTTGAGAAAAGTAAAAGAGATCAACCTTCCAACAATCATGCTGGAACACATGGACAAAATTTTCACTTCAAAGGATTAGAAATATGGTATGTCTTACGGGTACCTTTTAGTTCAAATTTTCAAACACAATGAAATTCAACTTATAAAAGGAATCAAAGGTACTATTAAGCAAGTCATGTCATTGATATTCATAGAATGTGAGTGTGTAGAATGTCAAACAGCGAATAGGGGAAAATCATAGGTGTCTGAACTACTTAATCATTAGAAGCAGTTGAAATATGAACAAGACGAGATGTTACTGCTTTTGGCAAGAAGGATGCTAAGATTGCTCGCTTGAATACCCCGTTGCAAAAAGTCTCAACAAAGGACCAGGAGAAGAAGAACTTTTTGATAACCCCATTAACGGTGTGTGTAAGCTACCTCAACAGTTTAGCAAGTAATAGGAGTAATGTGAGAGAAAAGGGCCAGTAAGAAGAGAACTGAGAACTAATAGTATTGTTATATTGATTCAATCACACCTTCGGCATGAGGCTTTGTCCTATATGTATATATTAACATAACAAACATGTAACTACCTAATTGTAACAGTTGTACTTCTCCTAACTAACTCCTCCACTCTAACTAACTAATCACACCATATAGCTTGTCATCTTATTCTAGCTAACAATCCATCTCAAGCTTATAGTTGAAATGCATTCTTCATTCCAAGTTGGCTGATCAATAGACTGTGTTTTGACTTTCCTAAGCCTTTAGTGAGTAGGTCAGCCAACTGGTCCTTAGTGTTTATCTGCTTAGTTTTTAGGACTCCTTGGCAAATTTTATCTCTAACAAAATGACAGTCAATATCGATGTGCTTTGTCTTTTCATGAAAGATTAGATTAAATGCAATTTGAATAGCAACTTTGCTGTCACAGATCATGCTTATAGGAAGATCCACAATGACACCTAATTCTTTGTATAATCTTATTAACTAGGTTATCTCAGTTGCACATGTAGCCATACTTCTGAATTTTACTTCTGCTTGATACTATTTTTTGCATCTTTGATTTCTTGGAGATAAGTGCCCATCCAAACTTCACAAGGTAGCCTGTGACAGACCTTCTGGTTTCTAAACATGCTCCCCAATCTGAGTCACAATAAGCAGTGAGTTGTGTGTTATACTGGCATGAATAGACCTAGACCAGGAGCTTCTTTGATGTACCTTACCACTCTTAGTGCTGCTTCCATATGTGATTGTTTGGGACAACGCATAAACTGGCTCAGGATTGTATAGAGAAAGAAAGATCAGGCCTTGTCATGGTGAGGCATAAGAGTCTTCCAACTAACCTTTGATAGACTATAGGATCTGTCAGGACTTCATCACCTTCAACATCCTTGTTGTTGACCTGTTCATCACTTTTTACTGATGTGAGCTTTTTATTTATTTCTAGTGGTGTACAATCAGGTTTGGCTTCCCTTAGTCCAGATTTAGAAATAAGTTTCAATGCATATTTCCTTTGTGACATTAGTGTTCCCTTGTTAGATCTTAGGAACTCAATTCCCAAGAAAAATTTTAGTTCCCCCTGATCTTTTATATTGAACTTCTTTTGAATTTCCTATCTAGTTTACACAATAGTTGATGATTGCTACCAGTTATCCTTATGTCATCTATATAGGCTAACACTACTACAATGTCATCACCAACCATATTTGTAAACAAATAGTAGTCATGATGATTTTGCTTGAACCCAATCTGTACCAGTGCCTCAGTCAACTTTAAGTTTCATTACCTTGGTGCTTGTTTGAGCCGTAAAAGGAGTTGTGTAGTTTGCAGACCATATGACTCTTCCCCTATCTGGAAACCACTAGGTATCTCCATATATATTCTAGTAGATCAACATTAAGGAATGTATTGTGGACATCCATTTGATAGAAAAGTCATCTCTTAGAGGCAACAAGTGCTACAATAGACCTAAATGTCACCATCTTTGCCACAGTACTGAAGGTTTCCCCATAATCCAGACCTTCCTTTTGACTAGAGCCCTTGGCTACAATCCTTGCTTTGAATCTTCCCACCACCTAATTAGGAACCTGGAGGAATACTATTTGATGAACCAATATTATTGTTATAGTGAGAACTCTTTTGGCTATACATCGCAGTACCTTCTATAAACCCTGAGTTAGATGAGGTTGAATTCACCAGATTTCTCTAACTCTTTTGATCTATCAATAAAGCATATGCTTTATTCAATGTAGGAATAGGTCCCATCATGAGATTTTGACTTCTAGGTTGAGAATAAGACTCATTTAACCTATTAAAAACTGTAACAACCTCTGATATTCACTATGTTCATTGAATTTCTTGGACTGAGGACATGGACATCTAAGACAAGCATGATAGCATCATACTCATTCCAGAGATCTCTCAGCCTGGAAAAGTAATCAGTAATTGTCATTGTGCCTTGAGATAGAGTATGAATTTCCCTATGCAGGTGAAATATTCTTGATCCATTTACAATGTCAAATCTCTTTTTTAGATCCAACAATACTTTGCGTGCATCAGAGCTATACTCCACTGAGCTATAAAAACCAGGTCTAACAACATTCATAATCCATGATAACACTACAACATTACACCTCTCCTAATGATCATGTAATTCTGGTTCAAATCTAGTCTTAGGGAACCTACCATCAACAAATTCTAGTTAACTTCAACCAACTAGTCCAATTCTAAAAGCGCTACTCCACAGAGCATATAATATTTCTCTGAATGTGAGACCCCGTGTTTCTCGTCTTCCATTATTTAAATAGTGTAGTATTATATAAGGCACGTGTGATTTTTGCTAGCACCTAGGGATAATAAGGCTGACAGTAAGAGGTAATATCAAGGACTTAGTGTTTCAAGTCAAAGGAATTCCCAAAATACACATTCAGGGTTAAAGAAATGACACACGTGACATCTCGCCCTTTTTGGAAGGTTTAAATTGGGTTTCATTTTTCGGATGGGACTAAAAGTTTATAATTTTCTAATAATGGATTTTTAAAAGTTATTCTAATAGCACAAAGGTCATACATTATGTCTTGGAATCAAGAAAGTGGCAAGATAAAGGTTGGCCAAGGTTACCGTAAGTTTCTTTAAGAAATCCTTCTTAAATGTGGGTCAAATATAACAGCCATATATCCCAGAATATAAGGAGTTAGAAGGTCCATGACCTGTCAAATTGACTTCTATGAGTCTAGTTTGCGATGCACAAAATCGCACATCAAACCGACCTTCTATAGAATAAAAAGTTATGATAGTTTTACTGAGATTGCCCGAGCAAGAAACTGGGTCATGGATGGATCAGATCAAGCCCAACTATGAGTCGGCTATTTTGACATTTCAAAGCTAAAAATGAACCATTTTCGCCCCAAAACAGTAAGAAACTGAAGAGAAAGCTCCCACAAGTTCTCTAAGTGATTTAGGTAAGTTTTTCGCCTTTTTACCGTTAAAATTCATCCTCATGCCTAGAAATATGTGCCTTACGCTTTGCAATTGTTTTCCTTTCTTGTTAGCTGAGTTTGGGGCTGTTTTTGGACTATAAAAAATGGTCTTCTTGCTGGTTATTGTTAGTTTGCAGCTGGTGTTCTCATGTAATATTTTTGGGGCTCTTTTACGATCATTTTTACAAAGTTTTACGGACATTTCCTCGCATAAATGCTCTTTGCAGAATCTGGTCATTAATGCTAAATTTTGGACTGCTTATAGGTGTCGTTAAGCTGCGTATATATAGTTGTTGTGAAGCTTAGGGCGTAAGGAACAACTTTTGTGAAGAGACTTTGAGCAATTGGGCGATCATTGGAGAGGTATGTTAAGACTAAGTTCTGTCCCTCCTTTTAGCACGAAATTTGGAAAGTTTCCCAAAACTTCAAATGCGATATCTTACTATTCTGTTGCTAGAAAGACCATCTGTGAAAGGCACTGGGATTACAGTTGAGTTATTTTCATGATGGTATTAGATTGAAATTCTATTCGTTCGCTTAAACTGGACATTCAATTTCTATATATTATTTTGTCGGTTTTCCCGGCTACCTATTCATATATTCGAGGTGTTTCTCTTCTTGGTGTAGTGCCATTAAAATAAATGTAGAATGCGAAGGGAATGTAGTATTCATAATCAGTCCTTCTTCCATACAAAAATATAATTAAAGCATTTAGTAAGTAAGACATTGGTTTCCAATATTCTCTAGTGAAATATTCCTATTTTAAACTACTAAAGCGCTTGATCCTATTTAAATACTTTTCTTTACCAATTGACATGGGACCAAGTATAAGAATTATGCAAAGCACCTTTATGAACATTTTCAAAGTTAAGGCATAACTCTAAATGTTGGGTTAACTTCCCAAACTTGTTAAAAATGACATATAAGATCCCACGAGTCATGTGTATATGCTATGACAATGATTAAGATGTTATGAGAATAAGTATATCAATGAGCCAAGATTGGTTAAATGACAATGATTATGATGCTATGAGAATAAGTGTACTAATGTGCCAAGACTGGCTAAGTTCTTTCTATGGCTTACTATGTGCATTTAACATTCATATCATACATTGCACGTTATGCATGGACTCCAAGCTATAATCGGAGGTATGGGGCCTATTTTCCCAAATGATTATATATATATATATATATATATATATATATATATATATATATATATATATATATATGTATGTATGTATGGTACAGATAGCCACAAGTTGGCAGATATGATGCCGGTTAGCTACCGGGAAGGATCACTATTGCTAGCATTTGGTTGGATATGTCATGCATTTGCATCTATATACATGTATTCACGACATATGATACTCGAGCATACCATGCATTTTTTATCACTAGGAGGTTGCTTATTGACCATTACAGCTACTTGAGTTTTGGTTACATGTGGTATTTCTATTAACCTTTTTACGACGGTTATCTACGATTTTACTTTCTGTCTTACATACCAGTGCATATATATTCGAACTGATGTCCCTTTGCCTAGGGATGCTCCATTTTATTTTGTGCGTGCAACTTCAGGTAGGGATTCTGATTTACCCCTCCACTGGGAGCCCCATTCAGTTGTGAGTTGGTAAGCTCCACCTCTTCCTGGAGCTTTTACAGGATGCTTAATTTTTGTTGTACAGTTGGGTATAGTCGAGGCCCTGTCCCAACAGTGTTAGTGATTCTCTTAGAGGCTATTGTGGACATGTTATTGTGGGTTGGTTCTTTTGTGCCTTTCAGTCTCCAGTCATCAGGTTGGCATGTATATATAGTGTGTGCCTATACCTCTATTGTTGTAGCCTTGTCGGCTAACTAGTACTCTATCATTTTGGTTTACCTATCTTGATGTACATGATTTACTGTTGACCAGGTCATGACCTAAAATGTTCAGGCTTAGTCTTTCAAACGTCATGCTTCCCGATTTTCTTCTGGTCCCTAGTTTAGTTAACTAACATGTTTAGTGGCTTAATTGGCCAATAACGGTATTGGATGCCAGTCGCGCCTCCCCTCTCTTTGGGGCGTGACACTGAACCTGTCAATTGCATGGTAAATAAGAAATTACCTAGAGTATCTATAGGTTGAAGAAAAAATGGATGATCGTGATCAATTACCGGAAAACTAGTTATGCTTGTAGATCCAGCATTTGTCCTTTCAGGTGCAGTTACATTCTCTATTAGAAATTTTCCGTGCTTCCTTGTAGTTCACCTTTAATCAGTGTATGAACCTGAACACCTCGTGATCTTTGTCATCTATGATCGATGGCTCTGATACCATGATAATTCCATTAATAAAGTGTGTAAGCTACCTCAACAGTTTAGCAAGTGATAGGAGTAACATGAGAGAAGAGGGGAAGAAGAGAATTGAGAACTGGAAGTACTGTTACATTGATTCAATCACACCTTTGGCATGAGGTTTAGTCATATATAGATTTATTCAAATAAGAAACTTGTAACTAATTAATCTTTAACAGTTGTACTTTTCCTAACTAACTCCTCCTCTCTAACTAACTAATCACACCATATAGCTTGTTAACTGCTTACTCTAGCCAACACTTTCCTCACTAAAAACTCTGAACACCAGTCTCACTATGGTTGAGGATCTCAAGGAAAGACTACTCAAGACAGATATTGAGGTTGATGCTCGTCTTACTCTTGTCCTACAATCTCTCACACTTAGACCTCCTCCATCTTAGTGATATCACTTAAATCCCCTTTCTTTTTGTTTATCAAATTCTATGGGCTTATTCCTGATCCTTATTTGCAGTTTGTTTGCAATGCTTTTGATTGTTGATGTTTTTCTTTATTTAATGAATGAAGTCTTGTATCTCCTGATTCTTCCCTTACTTTCTCCTTTTCTATTTTTATATTATGTTTTCCCTGTGGCTTTGAGTTTGCCTTAACTACACTTCTACTTGGTTTACAATTTTCCTTTTTTATGATGTCAAAAAAGGGGAAGAAATTGATTGTTGAATGTGCTTGAGTGGTGAAGTTGAATCTTGAAATGGTGAGGAGTGAATATGTTGAAGGGACCTAATATGGAATTCAAGGGTAATATACAAGGAATTTGTTATAGGGTGGGGGTGGGGATAATGTGGAAGTTTGGCATCATTAAAAAGGGGAAAATTATTAGTTTGTAGTTTTGACGATTGAAAAAGTTTGGTATGAGACCTGATCCTATGAGAGAATTATATTTGTGGTATTTGTAAACGACAATTGCAAAAAGTACAGTACAAATAATTATTTTAAAAGGTGCACATGTATTTGTTGTATGGCAGGCTTTCAGCTAATAGCATTGCTCCAACGGTTACGTCTTTACTATATTATGTCTTTTCCACAATGATACAAGCAAGATTTTTGGCAGTTTGAAATACACAATCAAAAAGGCAAAAAAAATCCTCTCAAGACGTATTCACCGAAGAACAACAATGGCATCTGAGAAAGTCATCATCATATTAGACTTCTTTTACTTTGTTTTTTCTCTCAATATTTGTAAATCAAATTCTGTCTTATAAAGACACTAGAAGGACAGTTAAATCTGTTTTTATAGGCGTAGTTAGAGTTAGCTATGTTGGGTTCTTGAAGTGTAAATCTGTCAAAATAGATTGGTATAGTGGGAAACAAAGTTGTTGCATGGTGAGTGAATAACTCAATTGTCACACTAAGGGAAGAGGGATTAAGGGTTTAGTTTTGAAATTGTAAGAGTCTGTAATTGTGTTATTTCTCCTTGGTGATAATGAAGTTGAGTTGAAATCTTGTGAGACAGATTGTGGTTTTTCCTCCCTTGAGCAAGGAAGTTTCTACATAAACTCTTACGTCGTTATTTACTACTTTCTGTTCTTACTTTGTTAAAAGAGCAGGTCGGGTAATAGTTGTGAGAGCATATAAGCTATCATTTATTCTTATTATTTGTTTATCAATTTGAGTGGTTAAATTCTCTATTGACATTTTGAAACTCAACGAAATTGTGTAGTTCATAAGTTTTTCATGTAATTATGTGATACTATGGTTGTTAGATCCCGAACTTACTTTTTCTTAACTAAGAGGATTAGAGGTTTCAAAGATTCACCTATCCCATAATATCTTAATTTATAGACTTGTAAGAACAGGTTAAGATTTGATAAAAGAAGATTTGCATGAACTCAAAACATTAACTATTATTTGATAGCATTAGAAGTAATTGGATTTATTAGAATAATTGATCTTTCTAACTCATATAGTTTTGGAAGAATCATATGTAAATAAATGATTTATAAATTCAAAAAAGATTGAGTGGTAGTGTAGGAGACTGGGTCCATGTCTACAGCCCCAAGTGCATATTGTTGCATGATTACCGAATAGTGAAAGCAATCCATTATGGAGATACAATCTTGTTGGTTTGATTATCTAACTTTACTAGAGTATTTACTTTCCATCTTATTAGTTTAGTTTACTATAATCAATCTCTAGCTATAATGATACTGTAATCATATAAAATTTATATCTATAGAATGATTCAAAATATATTAGTCCAAAATGAATATTGTGGATTAATATAATTGGGTTTATTAATTAAGTCCAATAAAGTATGGATTTAATTAAAAGTCCAAATTCAATTATTTGGGCTACAAAAGATAACCCACTTTATTAGGCCCGACATCCTCTCATCCAAGAGGCTCATCTTGGTGCCACGTATCAAATGATGTGTCATGTCAAGTCAAACAAAGAAGCCAATAGGATTATGCCATGTGTCAAAATGACAGACCCATTTCATTAAAGCCCAATATATCATGTCACTTAAATCTGATTGGCCGAGAGAAAGCCTGATTCCATCATGACTCCTCCATTATACAACTATACATAGGGGTCCTCATAATTTAAAAGAGATATCAAGAATTCTAACAAAGAGCTAGAGAGAGCTCGTGGATCAAACGCCATAAATTTATCTACAAATTCAAGAATTCAAGCATCCAAGTTCAAGAACAAGCTTAAAAGCTCTTGAACTCAAGAACAAACCCAAGAACGGATTCAAGCTTCAAGCTTCAAGATCAAGAACAAGAATAAATTCAAGTTTTAAGATCAAGAGCAAGAAAAAGATCAAGATCCAAATCAAAATTCAAGAACAAATTTCAAATTTAAGATCAAGCTCAAAAGCCCTTGAATTTACACTTTAAAAGGCGAATCAGAGTATTCATAGAGATTGTAACACTCCCATATTGAAATAAAATACTACAATTGTTGTGATATTTTCATTCTTGATTATTATTTTTCTGACGTGAATTTTATTGTCTACAAATTCTGGCACACCTAGTGGGACAATCTCCACGTCTCATCTCAATTTTTCAAGAATCAAAGAACATTGAAATGGCTTCCAAGAAGATCTCCCAATCAACGTCTTCTAAGGCTGTCGATTCCAAGTTCTCTGCTGAAGTAGAGGGAATCTTGGGTGTCACTTTTGGAAGTGTTAGAGTTGTTACAAGAAGAAAAACTACTATGTTGGGACAACAAACACTGCGAGTGTCATCCGTACCAAATCCTGGTTTTGGATCTTCAACCCCAAAGGGAGCGAGGTCCTCAAATGCTTCATAAAGAGGAAGTAGTGTTGTTCAGAAGATCAAGCAGACTTTGGCTCTGCTTAAGGTCTCCGGTTCCAAGAACTCTACTGCAAAGAAAGATCAAGATTCATCCAATGAATCATCTTCATACGCATCGCGTAATGTGAGCCTTCTGAAGATCAACTTCCACGATAATCCATGCTACTCTTCAATGCCTCCAACAGTCATACAGGTGATGACAACTAATGTTTCATCCACGGAGGAAAAACTTTCAAATCTAGTAAAGATGACTGAAAGCTTGACTAAGCATGTGCAATACCAAGAGACTCGCATTGATAATTTGATGGACAGGATAGACGGCTTACTAGACGGGGACTTTAGCCATGCACCTAGGAAGGGTATTGAGATTCAAGAGACTGAAAATCCTATGAAGCCAGCACCGACTATCAAGGAGCTGCCAGTGTCTGCCGAAGGGATGATCCCACTTGATCAATTAAAGGAGTTCATCGAAGGGACCATCAAAGATAAGTATGAGGTCTCTGCCAAGTCTTCCCATATTCCAAGCCTTACATGACGAGGATTGATAGCCTTAAAATGCCTGCTGGTTATCAACCTCCCAAATTTCAACAGTTTGAGGGCAGGGGAAATCCAAAGCAGCATGTTGCACACTTTGTGGAGACATGTAATAATGCTGGAACCTATGAAGACCATCTCGTCAAACAATTTTTTTGCTCCTTGAAAAGAAATGCCTTTGACTAGTACACAGATATTGAGGTCCATTCAATTGATAGTTGGGAGCAACTAGAGCATGAGTTTCTTAGTTGCTTCTATAGCACAAGGCGCACAGTAAGCATGGTAGAACTCACAACTACTCGCCAAAGGAAAGATGAACCTGTCATCGACTTCATAAATCGATAGAGGTAGGCAAGCCTTAATTGCAAAGACAGACTTAGTGAAGCTTCTGCTATAGAAATCTGTATCCAAGGGATGCACGGGGGCTTCTGTACATCCTACAAAGGATCAAACCTAAGTCTTTTGAAGATCTAGCGACTCGTGCTCATGATATGGAGTTAAGCATGTCTTCTGCCAAAAAAGATAAAATGCTTGTTCATGATCCTCGCAAAGAAAAGGACAAATAGGAACCCAAGAAATGGAGCAAATTTGTGCCCAGGAATGACAACAAAGAATCCATGAATGTCAATATGTCGCCTATGAATTTTATTACAAAGTAGAGTAGGAAACAAAGTGTAAAGATGACTTTTCAAGAGCGTTCAAACCGAAAGCTAACCTTGAGAGAGATGCACGAAAAGGAATATCTTTTTCTGGATTCTTATGTTCTTGAAATCTTTGAAGAATGGTTGAGCTAAAGCTCATTGAGTTTCTAGAGATGAAACGACCCGATGAAGCTGGGAAGACTGATGACCCAAATTATTGCAAGTATCATAGACTCGTAAGTTATCCTCTTGAAAAATGTTTTGTCTTCAAAGACACGGTTATGCAATTGGTTAATGAAAACAAGATTGTCCTTAATGATGGAAAGACAAGCTCTAATCAAATCTCTATCATGTTCGGCTCGCTTGACCCAGTCCAAATATGTATACATGAAGAAGAAGGGCCATTAGAGAAAGAAAAATCAAAATCAATATAGATGATGATGAAGGTTGGATTCTCATGAATAGGCAGAGACGCAACAAGAAAAGTCCATGAAAAGAATCACTTGAACAACCGATCAAAAAAGGGTAGTAAAGATAGAAAAAAGGCAGAAGTCGTTCAGGCGTCCAAGGGGTCCAAAGGTGGAAATGCATTACCACCAGAAACCGCGATGTCCTGTGACTTTGAGGGAATTCTTACCAAGTTGGTTTTGTGTGGAGACCACTGAAGACAATGTTGAGGAATCATGTTTCAGTGTTGACCAGGGAGAAACAACGAACGGAACTTCATTGAAGGTGTCCCCTGCTAGCAAAGACGAAGTGGTGGGTGAAATTCCATCAAAGGCATCTCTGCCATCTTTTGAAAGTTTGTGGAACTCTCTTTTCAAGAAGTACATGCATGTGACAGAAAGATCACATTTACAAACAATGATATTCTATTTGGTGAAACTCTACACAATCATCCTTTGAATATGGTGGGCCACATTCTAGAGAAGAGGATAAATAGAATTTTGATAGATGAAGGGTCCATAGTCAACATTTTACCCATCCATATGTTGAAAGAGCTTCACATTACCACTGAAAAGCTTTGCGAAAGCCGTTTGTTGATACAAGGATTCAATCAAGGGGGCAGAGGTCTATAGGCTCAATTAAGTTAGATATTCATATGGACGATTAGCGATCAAGTGCATGGATGCATGTGATTGATGCAAAGACTTCATATAATATATTACTAGGATGACCAAAGGTGTACAAGAAAAAAATTCTCATCTTCTTACTATCAATGTCTGAAGTACCTCGAAGATGGAATTGAAAGGTAAATAGTTGCTGACAATAATCCTTTCACTAAAGTGGAGTCACATTTTGCCGATGCGAAGTTCTATTTGAATAATTATGTTGTAAAAGGGGAAAAGCTTGAGGGTGTCAAACCGACCAAGTATGATAGGCTTAAAGGCAAAACAATCAACGCGGCCATTGAAACGGCCAACGTTGATACTGGGGAGCCTAGTACTTATACAAATAAGGGGAAGACCATGCCCTTAAAAAGAAAGTCATCCCCTGCACTCTACTATGTCCCAAAGGTGAAGTAAGAGGAGGGTCAATCATCTGATGTACAAGGGAATGTACTGGGAGGGTTGACTCTTCTTATCAAACGGATTGATGCAATAAACTTGTCTTCAAAGCTGTTGGAAAATTTTATGGCTTGAAATCCGCCACAAGATACATCACTCTCCACAAAACGTATAGAAGGCTTTGATCCAAATGCTTACAAGTTACTTGCAAAGGCTGGATACAACCCTCATGTCTAGGCTAGAGAAACTCCCATTGGAGGGCACAACTAGGCAAGCATGTGAAGGTTTAGGCTATAGCCAACCACTACTAGTGCGCATATCCATAAGAAGGGTAAGCAATAACTATATCACTATAGAAGATTATTGTCCTTCTTCTAATAAAAGGCCTTCTGTCTTTGATTGACTTGGAAAACCTGCTGCAAGGACTTTTGTGTTAGATAGGTTAGGTCTATTGAAGAAGATTAATAAGTATCGAAGAAGTTACCTAAGAGCAATGACTCTTCCTTTACCTATGATCCAAAAGGATTTCAAAAGCATAATTCCTTCTAAGATGAAGAGATGAGTGGAACTCGTAGTTTCATGTAGAGGTACTAAAGGCGAAGGCTCACATTGTGGTTTACACCAAAGAGTGCGAGAAAGATGAAGAAAGCGTAGGCTCCTTATGTCATGTTATAACTCAGATTGAAAACGATGCTTTGTGTCAACTGAGAATTGATGAAAAGTTTGGAGGTATGGTTTGGTGTTATCATATATATATCAATGATAATGAATCACAAGAAGAGGAGGATGCTGGAGATGCTCCACCAGAATTTGAAGAGGGAGTGAAGACCATGATCAATCCCTTAAAAGAAGTTAACCTTGGCAGTGATGAAGACCCAAGACTAATTTACTTGAGTACTTTCCTAGAAGTTGATGAAGAAATGGCTTATATGAATATACTCAAAGAATACAGGGATGTCTTCACTTGGAGCTATAAAGAAATGCCTGGTTTGAATCCCAAGATTGTGGTCCATCAATTAGCAGTCAAGCACGGCGCTCGTTCTGTCAAGCAGGCTCAAAGACGCTTGAGGTTGAACTTGGTTCCATTGATCGAGAAAGAAGTTAACAAACTCATTGAAGTAGGATTTATTTGTGGAGTTAAATACCCCACGTGGATTTCAAGAATTGTTCCCGTGAGGAAGAAGTATAGCCAAATTTGAGTTTGCATTGACATTAGAGATCTCAACAATGCATTCCCTAAAAATGAATTCCCCCTACCCATTCCAGAGCTGATGATTGGTGCTACAACTGGTTATGAGGCATTGTCATTCATGGATGGTTTTTATGACTATAACCAAATTCGCATATCACCAAAGGATGAAGAACTCACAGCGTTTTGTATGCCTAAAGGCATTTATTGCTACAAGGTGATGCCTTTTGGTTTGAAGAATGTTGGTGCCACATATCAAAGGGATATGCAAAATAAATTTGATGATTTACTCTACAAAAATGTTGAGTTTTATGTTGATGACTTGGTGGTGAAGTCAAAAAGAATGAGCGACCATTTGAAAGACTTGAGAATGGTATTTGAGTTTCTTCGAAGATATCAACTGAGGATGAATCCACTAAAGTATGCCTTTGAGGTTTCTTCTGGAAAGTTTGTTGGGTTCATCATGCGACATTGAGGAATTGAGATTGATCAAGCCAAAGTCGATGCAATTTTAAAGATTTTCGAGCTTCGAAACATTCATGAGTTGAAAAGTCTACAGGGAAAATTAGCCAACTTGAGGAGGTTCATCTCGAATCTAGCTGGAAGATGCCAACCATTCAGTCATCTCATGAAGAAAGGTGTCCCTTTCAAGTGGGATCAAACATGTGGCAAAGCCTTTGAAAATATCAAAGCATGTTTGGCGAAACCTCTGATCTTATCAACTCCTATACCTAGAAAGCAACTGACACTTTATATTACAGTACAAGAAAGGTCTGTGGGAGCCTTACTGGCCTGAGAAAATAATGAAGGCAAACAAAATGCCCTTTATTACTTCTGTATAATGATGACACCAAATGAGATAAATCATTCACCAATCGAGAAGTTGTATTTGGCGCTGGTCTTCTCGATTCAAAAGATGAAGCACTATTTTCAAGCTCATACTGCCCATCTTGTTTTTGGAGAAAATCCCATCAAATTTGTTATGCCGAAACCAGTCCTTAGTGACCAACTAGCAAGGTGGTATCTTCAGTTCAAACAATTTGAGATTGTGTACATCCCTCGAAAGGCTGTGAAGGGACAAGCATTAGCGGATTTTTTGATGGACCGTCCTATACTAGATAACTGGGAAATAACTGATGAGCTTCCTGATAAAGATGCAATGGCCATCGAGATCCACACCCCTTGGAAAATGTACTTTGATGGGGGCTCCCCATCGTGGTGGAACTGGTGCAGGCATAGCGTTTGTCACTTCACAAGGAGAGGTCTTACAATTCTCCTTCACATTGAAACAACGTTGCTCCAACAATGTTGTAGAATATCAAGCACTGATACTTGGACTCAAAATGGCCATTGACATGAAGCAATACAGTTGCAAGATTTTAGTGATTCTCAATTAGTGATTAAACAACTCTTGGGAATCTATGAGGTCAGGAAGCCTGAGCTACGCTCAGATCACTATTATGCCAAAAAGTTGATAGGATGGCTTGGAGATGTGACCCTCCAACATGTGCCAAGGAAGGAAAATAAAATAGTTGATGCCTTAGTTGCTCTAGCCTCGACTCTGTCTCTTCTTGATCAGACGTAAGTTACTATCTGCCAAAAATGGGTAGTACCATCGTTATATGAAGATGAGCATATGAAGAATAAGCTTGAGCACGTTGTCGCAGTTTTTAAAGCCAATAAAGAGGACTGGAAACAAGCTATCATTGACTACTTATGTTATGGGATACTTCAAGAAGATGCTAAAAGAAAAACTAACATTCATCGTCGGGCACCTCATTTTCTCTACTACAAGGATATATTGTATAGGAGATTATTTGAAGGAATGCTCTTGCGGTGTTTGGGGGAGAAAGAAGTGACACAATCTTAGCAAGAAGCACATTCAGAAGTGTGTGGATCACATCAGTCTGGGTCAAAGCTTCACTTTCACATAATAAGAATGGGGTATTATTGGCCAACCATGGTAAAATATTGCTTGGATTATGCTCGAAGGTGCAAGGCTTATCAATTCCATGCAAACTTCAAACATCAACCGCCTGAAGTTTTACACCTGACTATTACATCTTGGACATTCGATGCTTGGTAAATGGGTGTTGTTGGACCACTGCCAAAATCTTCTGGTGGACACTTGTACATCTTGGCTACGACAGATTACTTCTCAAAATAGGCCGAAGTTGTAGCTCTTAAAGAAGTCAAGAAGGAGAGTGTTGCAAACTTTATTTGAGTAAACAGTGTCTACCGATTTGGCATTCCATGATACATAATAACGGATAATGGCAAGCCATTTGATAACAAACTGATGAATAAAATATGTGATCTCTTTGGCTTCAAGCAGCAGAAATCTTCTGCATATCATGCCGCCGCCAATGGTCTGGCTGAAGCATCCAATAAGACTCTATGCAATCTTCTAAAGAAATGAGTCTCTAAGTTCAAACGAGATCGGCATGAAAGAATGGAAGAAGCCTTGTGGGCATATAGGATGACATATCACACACCGATCCAAGCAACCCCATATTCGCTTGCTTTTGGAGTTAAAGAGGTCCTACCACTTGAGGGTTAAATACCGTCATTGAGACTGGCTATCCAAAAAGGGCTCACTGAGGAAGAAAATGCTTGACTACGTCTTGCCGAGTTAGAAACACTTGACAAAAAGAGGCTAGAAGTCCAATAGAATCTTGAATTTTATCAAGCTCATTTGTCTTGGGCTTTCAACAAAAAGGCTCGCTCGAGGTGTTTTCAAATTGGAGACCAAGTTGTCACAGTAAGAAGGCATATTATCACTTTACATAAGTCTGGGGGCAAATTCACCTCAAAGTGGGGTGGACGATATGTAGTTCATGAAGTATACTCAAATGGTGCTTACAAGCTTGCCGATGCAGATGACATAAGGATCGGTCCTATAAATACAAAATTCCTTAAGAGGTACTATCCTTGAGAAAAATTATGCTCCTTGAAATTTTGGTATAAAAATGCATGATACTCCTGGACCATAAGAGTATAAACTATGTACGACACCCTAAAAAAATAACACTCCCCCAAGAACTACATTGTGACTTGATCCTCTTCATTAAGGTATGTAGGCCCTTGAAATTATATTCTAAGTTTAGTTGTATGAGTGTTAAAAAATTATATGCCCCTACTTGATTCTTTATGGGGGGCAAAGCCCTATGGAATGTGAGTTTTTTCGATGCCATGCTTGAGGTTTCCAAATTTGATCATGTTTGAAGGCTGAAGTTCTCATGTTCGCCAAGTCTCCAAACTAAAGTCCCCAAAGTCTGTATGTTGGTTCTCGAATTAAGCAAGTATGCAAGTGATGGTCCTCAAGTTCTCAAGTTTTGTGTGGATATTCTTGAAATTTATCCATCTGGTGAGTTGCAACATTAAGTTGCGTAAAATTTGCAAAGGCGAATGCACAAACTTCAAAGAGAAAGGAATTTTATTATTTTCATTCTTACTAGCGTGCCAAACGCGAATTAAGTTTGAATCACTAAGGCTCGCGTCAAAAGAAAACATGTGAAGAACTTCAAGTTAAAACTACAAATGCAAGATGTGAGACAAAAATAATTGAGAAAATCTATGGCTATAAAATTATCTAACATGTCAACCTAAATCTTGAGAAAATAAAGAAAAGAAGTAAAAAAAAAAGAGGGAGTCTAATCTAAGCATAATTTGTAGTTTATTAGATCTTGACGACTAGCCTCTAAGCACTCTTTCCTATGCTCCAAGCGAGCCAAATCGTCAGTTGTCAAAAAGTTGATGTTGTCATAAGAGGACAACCCATTCTCAATAACTAAGATCTTGGCTCAAACCTCCTCAATCTCTTTCTTGGCAGCATCTACGGTAGCCAAAAGTTCCTCTCGCTCTGCCTTTAGAGTTGCTAACTTCTTTTTGACCTTCTTTTGTGACTTCCTTTTAGAAGAAACATGTTTAGTCTTCTCGCCCTCCTCTATTCTGAGTGACTTAAGACACTCCTTGGCCTTAGAAAGCAATTCCATCTTCTTGTCCTCATGCACCTTATCTACAAAATTGGAGCATTCTTGATCATAGGAGGCATCAAGCTCAAAGAGAGAATCCACCAAATGCTCCAAGGATGAAAGGTCTATGAGACGCGTCTCACTCATCTCTTGGAGAATCTCATAAATATCTTCTTTATAGGATGAAATTGATTCTAGAGAAGTTCTAGAAAGTTTGCCACAAATCTATTCCCAAAGGCCCAAGATATACTTCTTTTTGTGAGTTGAAACAATGCTTTTTCCTTCAAAAATGGATTGGGCCCCACCTCACTTTGAAAGGAGTGGAGGAGTGCTACTCGAATCGAGGATCAACCCTTTTAAAGTTTGATCATGAGAAGTGATTACAATTCTTTGTTCTTGCTTAATAACTAAAGTTGACTCTACATCGGGTTTTGATGTCGCGACGGATTCAACACAAATTTGCGGCCTCTCTTGTGGTGATTCCTTTGGATGCTCAACAACATTTACCTACACAAAAGGGGAGGAAAGAAAATTAGCAAATTACTTAACCATGAATTTTTCTTAGAAAAACATTGAGGTCAAAAGAAAACCTCTTTGCTCTGAATAGCTAATGTTTTTGGAAGACCATCAATGCCTTGTTATTCCACAATCTCCAACTCAATAGCCTCAAGCGCAATTGGTTCATGTCTTTTCCTCTTCCAACATTGATTCCCATTGCTGCTTTCCCTTGTCTATTGAGAGGCTTGCTTTGTAGATGGGAGAATTAAGGGACATCTCTTTGCAGGCTTAGGATCACGGGCTACTTCTTTCTTGGATCCCTTAAAGGACTTGAGCCTTTTACTTTGAGGTCGTGGGGCAAGTGGGGCATCAATTTTTAAGAACTCCTCTCTGATGTCTCGACCTTTGTCCTCTAAAGGAGTGCTGCAGTTTGGCCCAGCGTTTTTCAACAAAGTTTCCAAATTATCCTCAAGAAACTACCCATGGGATTTTTCCCACCAAGATAGATATCGAGTCGAGTAAAGTTTCTTTGCAGAAGCAACTGCAGGTGGAAATGTCTCTCTTGACATAGTAGTATGCGAGATACTGATTCTCCAATACCTAAGTCCCTCATCAAGAGATTCAGCACGAATATTCGGTTCGAGGCATCCAGGAGTATCTTGATGGAACCCAAACTGACGACTGAATTGGTGGGACTGTATGGGTCAATAAAGAAGAAGTATCCCTTCCTTAAGGTAAGATAATTAAAGCGAAGGCTCATAAAATAAGATGAATATAACTCTGAAGCTTTATTATCATCAACATAATAAGTTGGGTGAGGCTTATTAAGCATGATCGCATTCCACACAAGGTTTTCACCTCGATGGACGTGCTTTTGTGTCTCATCCTTGTTAAAATATTTCACAGCACCCTCGCCAGAACATGTCACCATTCGTGAAAGAGAAGTTCCCTCGATAAGAGGATAATGTGTCTTAAGATAATAAGCAAGCCAACCATAAACATAATGAATGGGGAAAGAAACTTTAATATGATCAAACTTCGAAGAATTTGAAATCTTGTTTAAGCCACGATAGATGCTCGCTAAGACTGGCACAACAAGGTTAACCCTTCGACCACTCGCCATCAAACTTTCCATCTTAAAAGTTTTAGGACAAATAAGGTTTCTTTCTTCAGAAGGAAATACAAAGACACATAACCAACATGACAAGAAGGCTGCCAAATAAGTCCCATATTTTTAGTGTTCTGCTCCAAGCATAGAAAGATGTCATCTCTTGAGAGATTAATCATGTGTTCACCTCCATTGATATCTCACCTGTGGGGTTATGCGTAGATGCTAGGCGTCGAAGCTTCTCTCTTTTCTTGGGGGTGCTAGCTCATACTTGATGTCTTGCTTACACCAAAATTGTATGTAGTAACTAAGAGAGATCCCCGAGCTATCACCCGCCTTCACTTTAAGGTGATGGAAGGAAGAAAATAAATATTCACAGGTTTGAGGAAGAAATCTATCCTTCTTGGCATCATGACTTATTAGCTCTTTGGCATTAGGTATCACTTCTTCATAAGGGCATCCACTGATCGGTAAGCCGCCAAGAATATATAAATCCCAAAGGGATATAGATATTTCTCCAAGAGACATAAGTAGTGCATTTGTTTGGGGAAACCAAGCCTCACAAAAGGCCTACATGATATTGGAGTTCCAATCATAAGTAAAAAGAGAAGCAACGACAGCATCTCAGAGGTTAGCATCATTCAAGCTCAGCCCATTTTTGCTAAGGACATATTCTATCCATTCCCCATATCCCGAGATGCAATGATATTCACCTTCAAGTAGAATCTTATCTCCCCAACATAACCCTTCTTGAATCATGCGACACCCTAGATTTGGAAGAGTGCTTGCAAGTTTGGTGCCTTGAAGATTTGGTTTCTCAAGATATCATACTATGGAAGCTTTGTTAGATTTGTGGTTGTGTTCAAAAGTCCAATATGCCTGGTAAAGTGTGTTTCTCAATTGTGGCCATGCATCAGCATAACAACCAACTAGGGGATCTTGGACTAAAAGTTTGGTCTCTACCTTGCTATCTTATGTCCCAATTATGAGATATCTATGTCTGAAAATGAGCTAGTGTAGTCCTTGAAGAAGACCATTATTCAGGCTGCATAAAAGGAAAAGTGTTACCCTTCATCAATGATAGCACACAAAAAAAAGGGGAACAAGAATCAGAATAAAAAGGATATGGCTAATTGCGGGTCCCTTATGGTTAAACGTTGGAAATATTATAAATCCTCGTGTTGTGGTCCCTATGCTTAAACATTTAGAACAGTGTAAAGCCTCGTATTGGTGGTCCCCATATGTTTAAACGTTTAGAATAGCGTAAAGTCTCATATTGATGGTCCCCTATTTAAACATTTAGAACAGTGTACTGCCTCGTATTGTTGGTCCTTTATGTTTAAAAATTTAGAACAACATAAAGCCTCGTATTCGTGGTCCCCTATGTTTAAACATTTAGAACAACTAATGGCTGATGAAACCTCGCGAGTTAATATCCCACCACGAGCCTCACTTTCAGCTACTGGCTCCGCATATTAGGCACAAAATGTCTCTACTTACGTTGCTCCAGCTTCTTATCATAATATATTTGTACCCAATGTGGCAGCAAGGTCGGGTTACCATACTCTGCAGGGATATTCACATCTTCGTTCTGAGTCTACCAATAGTCTCAATACTACTAGCGGATCAATAGGACTTTCAGATCTTCATCTTGGATCCAGTGGTTCGGAGCATAATACTCTCTCAACCCAGCAATCAAATGCCCATGTTCCACGGCCGGGTGATAGAGATAGTTCTCGAAGACTCATCATCGAACCTATAGGCTACATGTGTGATCTTCTTAGTTTTTGGCCAACAATCAGATGCCCATATTCTTAAATTTTTGAAAGTTGATCTTCCAGTTGAGCTTAAGTTATTGTAGGATAATTCTAGATGAAGCCTTAGTACATGTCATCTTAAAATGCATCGGAATACATTATGATAATCTATATTCGAGTTGGTGTAAGATTCCAATGAAAATCCAAGGACAGATATTCAATGAATTTAAGGTAAGAATGTTATCAATTAAATTCATATTATATGTATTTAAATTCACTATACACATTTCTAGCTGAAAATTAATATGATTATTTCTCGATTCTTATTAATATCTACTTATTATTTTATTGCAAAATTATTATGTATGGGCTCCCGAGCATGAGGAAACAAATTCAAGCTAACTTCAATTACAAAGCCAGAAAGTTGCTTGCAGGAACATTTTGTGAATGTTGGAGACGTAATAGAATTCCAAAATTTATGGTGCCAGATCAGTGGGCCAAGTTACTAGAATTTTGGAATACTGATGAAAAGTTAAAAAGAGGAGTAACATTGGGAAAATGGCTCGTGCATCGGAGAAAGGTGGTTCTCTGTACACTAGGGAGCTATTAGTCAGCTTACTAGAAAGAAGAGCATGGTACATTTTATTTAATTTAATAAAATAATTTTTTTCTTTTTTTTATAAGTATTTTTTGAAGATTAATGATCACATTCTATATATTATTTTTGTAGGAAAAAGAATTGGGTAGGCCGGTATCTCAAGAGGAGTTATTCAAGGTCACTCACACAAAAAAGACAACAGACCCCACGAAAGGAGAAAAATGGATTGAGCCACGTGCTCAAGAGACATATATAAGAATATCAATCAATTTATATATATAAATTCTCTCTTACATGGTCATGATTGGTGATATGGTGATATGTGTTTCACTACGTATTATAGATGTCTCTGAATGTTATTAACATGAGTTGAAAATGGAAGTAACTAAAAGATATAGATAGGAGGAGAAATGAAAACTAATATATATTGGCTTTCTATAATTGGAGGCCTAGTTATATGACTGAACCATGTGAGTGAAGTGAATTGTTTTATTATTTTCTAATAAACCAAAATTGTTGTGTTACTTTATCTATCCATTGGACTTGGCATCTTCTATGTAGTTTCCTAGCTTAACAATAACTTCATTGGACCTGTATCTTTGGAAATGTTGCTGATGAGTTCTTGAACCCCTTCTTTGCCAAGAGTATACTTCATTCATAAATCTGATATTAGTTGAAGATTTGCATCAAAAACGATCCTCACATTCATTAATCAGGATTATTGGTTGGTGATATGATCTGATCATATTTCTTTTTGGTGCTATTATGTTGCATTAATAGCATGAAACAACCCTCTAAACTCAATTACAATTGTAAAAGAAAACTGTCATTTCCTGGTGAAACACATTCATTTGTCAAACTTTAGTTTAATGCAAATGGATGCTTTCAGTTGAGCTTCAATGCAGCCTCGATTGAATATATATATATATATATATATATATATATATATATATATATATATATATATATATATATATATATATTGTTGTATTTCCTTTTCCATAACTACTTTGCTTGATTTAATATTTTTATTCTAATAGTTTTTCATTTAAATTATAGGAGAGGTTTATGCAAAAACTGCAGGAGTATCGTAGTACCCTACCCGTGGAAAGTCAACATGCATCACTGTCACAAGAAATTACTGAGCAGTTGTGGCGAGAGAGTGCAGGTGAACCGGTTAGAGGGGTAGTCTACGGTTGCACAGAAAAGGTCATCATGAGGAGAAGAAGACTTGGTTTTATTGTGCATCCTCTTCAAACGTTGATGGTGTGGATAAATCAACAATATTTAAAATGGTGGACAAGATATCTTTGTTCACTTCCAAACTTGCTGCAGTAGCCAAAAGAGAGAGGAAAAGAGACGAGCAAATTGCAATAGATAACCAAAGGTATGCGGAGCTTCGGGCCCAACAAAATTCTCTTCTTGATTCAGGAAAAATTATTCCTCCAGATCAAGCTTTTGTGGATGAGAGTGAAGAGGAGAGAGATAAAGCATAGTTGTATTTAGTAGACATTTCACGTTTTGTACTAATACTTTGATGGTAGTTTTGTTTTATTTGAATGGATTCAAGGTTTAATTAGTTTACTCTAAAATAGTGTAATATAAATATTGAAACTGCTCTATTGGAACTCTGTTGAGGTTGTCTAATTATCTATACAAGTGGGCAAGAAATTTGTAGCAATGTGTTGTTAATTCTATTTCCAGAAAATTGACCACTAGAAGTCGAAAAGAGGTCGCTATTGCGGTAAATAAAAATAATAAAATTAGATTAATATCGACTATTAGAGATCAGAATATCAAAAAATAATGTAAATCAATAACATCGACCTCAGTGGGTCGGAAAATCAAGAAAAATTTGAAATAAAAAAAAGAATATCGACCTATGAAGGTCGAAATTTTAAAAATAAAATAGAAAATAAATAAATAATTTTGACCAACAGAAGTCAAATTATTAGAAAATTAAAATAATAAAAATATATAATACCGATCTCTTGTGCTCGGTATCAATATTTTACATATTTAACATTTTATTATTTAAACTACCTCAGGAGGTCAAAAATATTAAAAATTAGAAAAAAAAAAAAACATATATACTATAGTGACATCGTGAAGCCGAATTTTTTTTTAAAAAAATTACTAATTTTTCGACTTAAAATTAAAATCAATTTCGTGAAATTGAACGAAGTCTGTAACTACCAACCTCTAGACTTTAGTATGGAAAAGCAACCAAGGTTTTTCTGACTTTGGCTCGGAATCGATAGTGAGTCGGTAATTATAGTAATACCGACCTCAGAAAGTCGGTATTTTGTGGTTGATTTTCCCAGTTCTTTTAGTAGTGATAGCCTTGTATTGGTGGTCTCTTATGTTTAAACATTTAGAACAACGTAAAACCTGGTATTGGTGGTCCTTATATGTTTAAACATTTAGAACAGTGTAAAGCCTTGTATTGGTGGTCCCCTATGTTTAAACATTTAGAACAACATAAAGCCTTGAATTGGTGGTCTCAAGGCGTGAGCGCAGATTTATCCCTTCACACCTGAAGACCGAATTCTTGTGATACAAAGAATCTTGAATTATGGCCCTACAACAAAAAAAAAAAAGAGGGACAACAAAAGAATACACACAAAAAAAGAAGAAATTACCTAGATGTTTAGAATGTCTTCTTGGTGTCACGACGAGAATAATGCAACTCCAGAGGCTCTGAATCAATCTTTGCTTGAAAATAATGAGCGAATGCCTATATTTATAGAGAGACTTCCACAGTTAGTCTCCGATGCAAATTGGGTCTTTGAAATTCGACTCCTAAGGGATCTAAAAAGGTGTCATTAAGTGGTTACACTTTGCAATCTTCTAGTCATACTAAAATTATAAAGAGAAATAACAAGAATCCAAATACCACCTAAGGGTCCCATAAAAATTCTTTTTAGACTTATATAAGTCATAAAAGGGGACTTATGAGTGCTGGCTAGTATGTTGGCCACATGATCCTGTGGGTAATTAAAATTGTCCCATTTTGGACCAATTGATCTTTTTTTTTAAAATAAATAAATAAAATAAAAGATGAATGAATTAAAAAAAGTCTTTACTTCAAGTCTAGTCTTTCCAAAGAAAAAATACTTGGACAAGACTTGAAGTAGGGAGCATATGTAATCATATAAAATTTATTAAATATAAACTTTATAGAATGATTTAAAATATATTAACAAGCTTCATAATCAAGAACAAGAATAAATTCAAGTTTCAAGATCAAGAGCAAGAACAAAATCAAGATCCAAATCAAGAACAAACTTCAAATTCAAGATCAAGCTCAAGAGCTCTTGAATTTACACTTGAAAAGACGAATTAGAGGATTCATAGAGATTGTAACACTCATATATTGAAATCAAATACTACGATTGTAGTGACATTTTCGTACTTGATTATTATTTTTCTAGACGCGAACACATTACATCGACATTGAGTATCTTTAGCATATCAAAAAATAGCATTGTTGTCAAGGAATATGGGGAAAACATCGATTACTACTAGTGTTTACTTAATTAAGTCATTCTTTTCCATCAGCTTTTTATTTGCTTTGGATATTTGGTATGGTCCAAGAATCAGCACACGCAAAGTGGGAGATACAAAAGCAAAAGTTGTCTGGGCGAAGTGTGTTCATAACTCAATCTCTCTCATATGAAAAGAAGCTAATGTGAACATTAATCATAACACATAATGAATTGAGTTTGCTTCTACCATGCATATTTCGAATTGCTTGCAAGATTTGAGAGACTTGTGGAAGCCAGTGAAAGCTACGCGAAGCATCTATTCATGAAATAAGATGCAATTGCATGGAGACCACTGAGACAAGCAACTTAGTTTTTAGTAGTTGTATTTTTTTTTCACTTTATTCACCACTTCTTTTGTAGTTCTATAGTTTAATAATTCAAGGAATCTAAACTTGCTATTGTCTATTAAACTCTAATAGTAATAAGAATGGATTAAGATGTTCCAAAATACCAAAGTTGCATGAACTTTTTAAACTTGTAGATTAAGATTAGTCACTAATCAAGATACATCATATCACTAACTATTCTGTACTTAAGTTGTGAAATAAATGAGATTTTGATTAGCTCCACAAAATACAAATGAGAAAAACAACCTGAACTATTCAAGTTTAGATGTAATTTATTGTAAAAGCTTAAAAGAAGTGTAGTCTGAGAGTGCATGACCAGAAAATAAATTGTTTTCATTGCACAAATCTTATTTGATTAAGGCCAACTATTTCAGCCAACTCCATTATGTAAGTACACAATCTTTCTGCTTTATATTCTTTTTTGTGTGTGTAAACAGATCTTCCTTTTATTGATTATTGTACCATATTGTATCATTTGAAATCAAGCATCATTCAGTCTATAAGTAGGAATAGCCATTAAATGATTTGTTCTGCTTGTTGCTAACCCAAATTCCTCATCAATGTCCAAATCACAAGGCTGCATACCATTTGGAAGCTCCCAATCAAAGCAATGCACCAATTGTGCCACCAAAAGGTGGACAATGATGATCCCCAACTGCATTCCAGGGCACCTTCTTCTGCCAGAGCCAAATGGTAAAATTTGGAAGTCACGTCCACGAATGTCTATATTGCTCCCAACAAACCTCTCAGGCAAGAACTTTTCAGGCTCAGGCCACATATTTGGGTCCCTTTGAACAGCATAATAGTTGATCATGATTCGGGATCCCTTTTGTATGTGGAAGCCATTTACTATACAATCTTCCATAGCCTCGTGAGGCACTAGAGGCGCTACGGAATGCAGCCTCAGGCCTTCCTTTACAACCATGTCTAAGTACTTCAAATTCTCCAAGTCTGATTCTTTTACCATTCTTTCAAAGCCTACCACTTCTTTTAACTCTTTTTGGAGTTTCTTCATCACATGAGGATGCCGAAGAAGCTCTGTTAGTATCCATTCTACAGCTGTTGATGAAGTGTCCATTGCTGCAATAAACATGTCCTGTTACAGAAAAGGAAACAGGAGAAATTAGTACAAACGAATATATAATAATAGAAGTATATCAGTAGGATGAAATAACATACGAAGAGGATAGCTTTTATATGGCTACGGTCAAACTGAAATCCTGCCTCTCCTGATTGCATAATGTCCAACATGATGTCAACAAAGTCGTTGGATTGCTTCTGGACATGTTCATCAATAATCTTCTCAAGAAATTCATCAAACACCTTTGAAAGATTCTTGAGTCGGCGGGTGAGTCCCTGGAGATCAATTAGACCAAGGAAGGGGAAAAAATCTCCAAGATTTGGTGTTGCTGCTAAATGCACAACCTCTTGAACGACAGCTTTGAATCCCCTCTTGTCCAAATCTTCATCCATGTACTTCTTTCCAAACACCATCAAGCAAGTCAAGTCAGCATTCAAAGACGAAATCTTTGCACTAAGATCAACAGCAAGATGATCATGTTTAAGTGATTTGATCATGAGCTCAACTTGTTGCCTTCTCATGGATTGAAATGAATCGATCTTTTGGTTACTAAGAAGGTGCTGAGTGCACAATTTGCGCATGTTACGCCAATATGGTCCATACTTTGCAAAAATGATATTCTTCTGTCCATATGCCAAATACTGAGATGCCTCGTGATAAGGCCGACTGGCAAATATATGATCATATGTCTTGAGGACCTTCTCCGCTGCATCTGCAGACGAGACTACGACTGTAGGTACTAATCCAAGTCGAACATACATAAGCGGACCATGTTGTTCTGCTAGTTTTAGGAAATCTTTGTGTGGATTTCTACCTAACAAGTGAAGATGTCCTAAAATGGGAAGCCCTTTTGGACCTGGAGGATACCTTTTCCTGTTCTGGATATTGCTTAGCAGCTTATACAAGGCATAGATAATAAAAATAACCACTAGTGTTGCCCATATAAAAGCCATGCCTAATGCTTGGAGGGTGTTTGAATAGGTTTACTTTCAGGAGCTTTTAGCTTTTGGATAACTTCTAAAGGACCTCTAAAGTTGAGGAAAGATGGCCAATTTATTTCTACCTTATAGTAACTTGATAGGAAGGATTTTCTTTTCTTCACCAGGATGATCCAATACAAATTTTTCAAATATGAATACACCTCAAATTCAAAACTTCCTGCATATTTTCTGTTTGAGTTCATCAAACGACACTTATGTAACATTTATGTATAATTTACGGATTATTATATTAGGGTAAGATTCATTCTCTACACACTAACGATCGGGAGTCACCCTGTTATTAAAAAAAAAAAAAGAGGTGTGTTAGCTATTTTATAGCAAGGGAAACCATTGAGACGAGAGTTCTAGAAAACAGTTTCTCTTTTCTATAAGGTAATGAAAAGATCTGCCTACATTCCATCCTCCCCAGATCACACTTGTGGAATTCCACCGGATATATTATTTTGTATAGCAAGGGAAACCATTAAGTATTTTTTTTTTCACCTTCCCTTCGATATTCTGCTTTCTTTCCCTCCTTTGTTTTATGCATCTGAAAAATATTCGCATCTCTTCAAAAAATAAAATAAACTAAATGTTCATTAAAAAAATTCTTGTAGACACGAAAGGCATTAAATAAATTAGAGTTGTACTTGTACTATTATTAAAAAATTTAAAGGACCCACTAGTGTAGCTTTTAGCCTTTCAGCTTTCTAAAAGCAAAAGCTTTTACCTTTTTTTTTCTCTAGCTTTGATTGTCTCTTTCTAAGTGCCAAAAGTCTCATTAAAGACTTCTTTAAATGCTATTTTTCTATAATCCAGAAGAGACGACTTGAATGACGCACAGAAAATATTAGAGTAAGGAGCTGACATCAATAGGACACACCTAAGCTTAAACGTTTTTTTACCCCACTAAACTATTTTAAAATGAAGGAAAAAGATCAAAAATACCTTTGAACTATTTGAAATGGAGCAGAAATAGTCTTTCATTATGTGTTGACTCAAAAATACTCCTCAATTAAATTTTTGGCTCAAAAATACCCCTTTCTCTAATGAAAACAAAAAAGTGTTAAAAACACCCTCGAACTATCAGAAATGGAGCAGAAATATCCCTTAGTTATATTTTGGTTAAAAATATCCCTCCATTAAAATTTTGCAAAAAGGAAATACCCCTTTCTAACGAAAATGACACCATGCATGCTATGTAGACAAAAAGTGCTACATGATCGGTCCACGCGGAATCCTATTTAGGGACCCAAGAGGTTTCTTCTTCGAATATTATTAGGTCCGAGACTAGCCTTTTCATGTCAAAAGAGACTGTCATTTCACTTGCAAACCTCTCAAAAAGTTGATCTCTGGACGATCATATTGATTCATCCTCATTATAATTGTTGCCTCCTTTTTTAATCAGTTTCTCCAGTTTAATAGGATCCAATTCTTCAAATTTTTCGAAGCGATGAAGCTTGTATAGAAATTATTGTGCTCATGTTAACAATAATGTAACAAAAGTAAAAGTTTCTTTTTAATATAGTAAGAATCTGGACTACTCAAAGTCACACAAAAATTGATTTGAAGATGGATTGACGTTTATTTTTTGATGGAAGAGGAATATTTTAAATAATAACCTTAAAATTTTAACAGAGACACTTTTTAGCTTAAAACTATTGAACAATATTTTTGCTCCATTTCTAATAGTTAAGGGGTTAGCGAGAGGTGTTAAGCTTTTTATCATCCTGACATCGAGCTATTTTTCTGCAGGATCTCCCCTGTAGTATTGTCACCACAGTAGAGTTTAACCACCAAGTTCGGGATGGATTGGTGTGGTTCCTCTATGCCTAGGACACCAAAATATCGAACCATGAACGAAGAAAGGCATGAGAGAAAAGCATATTGGCTAGTGATTGTGAGACTCCAATTCTTGACTAGAGGGGACACCAAATGCCTCTGCCCTTTGGTCCTTTTTCATTTATGTTAGGACGAGGGGTATTTTTGAGCTAAAAATTCAACGAATGGATATTTTTGAGCCAAAAATATAACGGTGGGGTATTTTTGATCCAAAACATAATGGGAGAATATTTCTACTCTATTTCAAATAGTTCAGGAGTATTTTTGACCATTTTCTCTAATATGAATAAATGCATCCTAAATGTTGATAAGGCATAGAGAGTGGGCACACTCCCTTGAAGGCAATAAATTAACGAAAAAATTGGGCACATATCCTTTTTTAACTGATTAGTTTACAATTAGTTAGTATACATAATTATTGACATTAAAACTTATACATATTTAGTTATTTTCATTTCTTTTTTTGTAAAATATTTATTTCCTCCTCACTTTAAATTTTATATATTTTTTCTGTTTTCTTAAATTCTTATCTTTTCACTTTTAATTATGTTTCAAAAGCGTTCTTTTTTTTTTAATGTTTTATTTCATTTTCTTCACTTATTTGATATCCCTTTGAAAGTAACATATGTTAAACGCAAGACATTGAATCAAATTTAAAATTAAATAAAAAAGAAAGACCAATAAAATAAAACAGAATAAATAAAATCAATAGAATAAAAAAGGAAAAAATACAATGAATGAAGGTAAAAAAACAAGTTGTTGGTTTGGGTTGGGGGGGGGGGGGGGGAGGTTTAAGTACAAGGAAAAAGCTTTTCAAAAAATTATGTGTACTAACTTAGTTTAATTTTAAAATAAAGAAAATAAGAATATTTAAAAAACTTTACTCACGTGGCAGCGCATGTTATACAATGCAACTTATTTACCTGGTCGAAGGTGCCACATCAACACAAAAGATGCATAAAAATAGAAAAAAATGAATTTGTAGGGGTGGGGTGGGGTGACACTAAAAGAGAATAGGCATAAAAATAGCTAATGTTATAAAATCCCTAAATAATGTCAATTTAGCAGAAAATGACTTAGCAGATTCTCGAAGTTAATAAGTTCTTACCTAATTTTAAGCTAGTGGCACCTAGTTGAAGGTGTCACATCAACACAAAAAATGCATGAAAGTGCAGAAAAAATGAGTTCGGGAGGATGGAGGGGAGGGTGGGGTGGGGTGGGGGTGGGGGGGTTAACACAAGAGAATAGGCACACAAAATAGCTAATGTAATAAAACCCTAGCTAATATTCTAGCCAACTGAAAGGATCTTCTGATCAATCTAGTATGTCAATTTAGCTAGGAAAAAACTCAATAAACTTTCAAAGTTAATAAGCTCTTACCTAATTTATAGCTAGAGGATTATGTCGTTCCTACCTAAGTTAGCTATGATATCTTTGCTAGGCTTTTCCCATAGCGAACATTTTGCTACGATGTCTGCTAGCCAAATTTTCAGCAAAATTTGTTTATCATTGTTGACTTTACTGAAATACAAATATAATTTTCTATATTTGACACAATATGAAATAACATAGATAAAATCTATTCAAATTCTCAAAATAAGCATGAACACTAAAACTTGAAAGTCAAATTACTAAAATACTCAAAAGACCTACATTTAAATTACTCGAATCCCGCTGCCTTAAAAGACCTTATGCTACATTCATTGCTCGTTTTCCCACCATACAATACAACGTGCTCCAAACTCTTTCACAACAGTCACCACCTCCATTGCCAAATGCCGATGTCATAAATTCCCAAATAGATGTAACCCTTAGCTTTTCACTCTATAAAACAATCAAATGCAAATTAAACCGTTGTTTCCCATCAAACATCCAACATCTGCATTTAACGAATAGGTATTCACCATCCTCCGGCTTACTCAAACATTCTATCTTTGCAAATCAAATGTTCTCCTCCATTAATAATCATTTTCAGTACATGCAGATAACATCCACAAGAAAATTTTGTTAACCCGCTAAGCATATTTAAAGCTTGGCGTACGCTTTGCCGTCCGTTAACGAGTTGTAACTTACGTCCTACTTAATTCTTAAACATCCGCCCGTAATTGTAACACTGCTCACTCCTCTTTTTCACCCTGTACACATCTTATACTCTACAATTCACAAACAAAATGCTAAAATCTCACAATGCCACATTCTTCGCACTTTGATGCGAGCGCAAATCTGGTAGACACTTTAGCCAATGATCACATTTCATATATATATAAAAGGACTACTCAACACCAAAAAGATAGTCCCATAATTTTGTTACTACAGGTACTACTTAATCTCAATATAAATGATAACTATTGATGTTCCACATTCCCTAAAATCAAATAGGAGTCTGTTAGCTCCAATGCAGGACAATTAAACATGGAACCTCAAGATAATTCTAAGGCCAAAACAATAAGTAAATTTTCCAAATGGTAATGTTCACCAATAAAACTGAACATAAAGACCAACTAAACTTGACAAATACTGGCATGATCACATCACAGATGCAATAGGGATCAAACGCTAGATATTGATAGAGGTAGAAAGAGCATTACAAAGGGTGAAAGATTATGTCACAACGACTAAGTAATTGGAAGATGGACATGTGAAGAACCGAAGTTGAAGAAGAAGAAAAAGAATTGAAAACCTACCGATAGTTACTTAAATACTTTAAAAATGAACTTACCGGCAGTTAAGTGGTGTTAACCCAAAATTATGATATACTAATTAACACTATTTTGAATTGTGCTTTCAAGGAAAAGTAATGGTAACTTATCAACAATATCCTATTCATAAACTGCAAAAACAAAAAGAAAATCAGATTACACCTACTGTCATGCTCAGAGGTTTGAATATGAGTCATCAACATTCTGCTTTGCAATTGGATTTATAAAATTGGCACCTAACAAAGTTGCAGCTGACTTTTATGAATTTTTTGTGAATGACTCGGAAGAAGCAAAGTGATTTATAAAAATTATAACAGCATATCATACATCTTTGATTTACATCACTTGAAACTTACAGCTTCAAGGTCCAAGGACAAGTATATCATGATCTATCATCATTAATCTCAAAGGATGACAGACCACGTGATATAACGTATGCATCCATTAATAGTCATGGACCATGTCCCTTGACAGAATAATGATGCAAGAAAAGAAAGAACAAGTAAACAACATACAAGATTTTATGTGAAAAACCTCCTTGCTTAAGGAAGGAAAAATCACGACCTCTCCTATACGGTTTCTTAACCAACTTCACTAAATGTAATGAGCAAAGGTTATTTATTAGAAAGTCTTGTAACCTAAAACTTAAACTCTCTATCTCTTCCTTGCAGTAACTCTATTACAAGATTTGAGCTTAATCATCTATTGCCCACTACAAAAACTACCTCTAGTTAGTATAGACTTCAACATCTTCTTCTAAGCTAACTCTAGCCTTGAACTTCACAATTTAGATCAAATCAGAAATGATAAATATTTCATTATAACATTGTAATTCATCTTACAACATTTAGAGCACGAAATACAACATCAAAACAACAAACTTGCAACTCTTCTTAAAAAGACTCTATCAGGTCCCTTCACTGTATTGAAGTTGTTCTTCCTTGAGAGAACGACTTTTGCTTTGGATATTCTGATTTGCAAAAGCTATTCCCTCTATCCCAATTTATATGACTCATGCTCTTTTTTAGTCAGTCCCAAAAAGAATACCAAATTTCTAGACACATAACAATTTAACTTTAAAATTCTCAATTTACCCTTAATGAAATGATTTACAACCACACAAACGTCTATCACTTATTTGAGATCACACATTTCAAAAGTTTTTCTTTCTTTCTTAAACTCCATTCCAAGTCAGACTAACTCATATAAAATGAAATAGAGGGAGTGCATGTTTTTTGTCAATAAATTTCCTTTATAAGAGAGACCAAAAAAACTAGAAGCAATGGCAATAGTCGAGGACATCTACCATTGCAGCACTTCTGTTGCCATGCATACCAACTCTGCATAACGTATAGCTTTACAATTGTACGAAGTTGACTTGTCTACAGGTCAGAAGCTTCATGAACCAGGTCCCTTGATCAAGTTCCTTTGCTCTATAGTTTATTAATTCATCAAAACCCTAAATAAAAGAATCACGTTACTTTTATCTATACTTCTACAATATAGACCATGAATTGGCCAACAAAATGTCAATACTATAGTCCGTCAATTTATCAAAAGCAGTCACGTGCAAAATCCAATATATATATGATCAAAATCCATATGTAGAATTCTTTTCGCAACTTAAAAATCATAAAAATATTCAAAAATTTAGAAATACACACAATAGAAAAGCTAGACGATAAATGTAAGAAAGCCCCAGGACAAAATAGGAGGTAATCCAGTTGATCAATGCAACACGAAATCCCCACAATAATAGATAACCTGGCTAAATCCTAGGGTATAACATGTATCTCACAATTAGGATCATATCTCATCACTATGTACCCAAGGATTTCGTATATCAATAACATCACAATAGCAGAATCTCAGTGCCCGGTCAAGAGTACAACCAACAACCAATCTCCTAGAGTCTTGTACCTGATAACTGAAATAGGTATACAAGTTACCAACTAGACATATGTATCAATAAGAGTAGTATAAGATCGTGTCTAGCCGTAGACATGTTCATCATAGCCCATGACAACCACAAGTATCCAAAATAACTGTAGATAATATAGCTAATAAGTGCAATATTCTTTTAGAACAACAATAGGTAGTCTAGCTAGTCTCTAAGGCATAACATACATCTCATCGATAGAAACACAATTCAGTCACCAGATAAATAGGAATATGGTACACCAACAGAGCCACAACAATAGAATCACAATCACTGAGTCACAATGGATAGCCAGGAGTATAACTGACAACCAACCTCTCAATTACTACGTAACGCCAATACTAGACCATACACATAGGCAAACAAGTATTTATATAGGCACACATATAAATCATGGGGCATAGGCGTGCATTTAGCTTCTAACAAGACATAGCCACAACATAAAAGCAAGTACTAGAACCATATTGGATATAACATAGGTATCAATATCAGGAAGCCCAACATGTGAGATTAGTATTTAAATAGTCAAATATAAGTACATAGGTAGCACCGATGCTTAAATTACCTCGCGCTCTATCCTGCCTTTACAAACCTTATCAGAAGCATCCACAACTCAAACAATACTAACCACCAGCTTACATAATAGATATAAGTATTACAGAGTCCAAGCTGAAATATATATATATATATATATATATATATATATATATATTTCAGCTTAGTTTAGAGGTGAGGAAAGTCTAGCCTACCAGGAAGGAGAATCCATGCGCTCCAAATCAGTCCACACAAGCATTGCCCATCCTAACCGTCTCCAATTGTCATTCAACTGTTAAAACATGAATCACAATATAAATATGATTGTTTTTGCTATAATATCTCAAGAAATAAGGAAAATGCATCAATTGTGACTAAAACAGAGAAAATGGGGTCTATGCCTAAAATACCAAACCAACCCTCATAAAATGATCTGTACATCACCCTAAGTTTATACCCAAAAATTGAGCCCAAAATGAAGCTCAGAATAGGCCAAAAATCAAGTGAGATTTCTTATCAAAAAATATTTACTTACAACAACTCCTTTTCCAATTTACTAAAAAATATGATCTAATCAACATAATCTGAATACACCATGACATAAATCTAAAAAAGTAGTATAGTTTAGACCCAAATTTTACTCAATTCAAATAAGATACGACAGAAATATCACAACATGAATTTTTCAATAATTTATGATACTAGATTCCACAAAAACAGTGATTCTTACCTCAAACAATATGCTAAAAGTAATTTCTGACACTCCCATGATGTTTCTCTCGAAAAAATACATAAGTTAGCTTTTTCAATCATCTAAATTCGATAAACAATGACCTAAAAAATGTGGTGCAAATAGGAGAGGAATATATATACATATATATACATATATATATACATATACATACATATATATATACATATATATATATACATCATATATATATATATAATATATATGTATATGTATATGTATATATATACACACACACTCACATACACACACACTTGTGCCATATGGCAGCACTAAAACATCCCACATCACCCCTTTTCAGCAACCCTCTAACCCATTTTTTGATGTTTCGAGTTCGTTTGCACTCCAATTTTGCAAATAAACTATGTAACCCTAATAATTTTGATGTTTCAAATCCAATGACATAGATGAAATTTTCACCAGAGGTTACAATCCAATGTAGGTCCCACTTTCTTGTATCCAACTTTTAATGAAAAGGGCTCCCGGGGGGTCAAATCACATATGGAAGTCTTTGGTACCAAACAGAGGTCGTGCTAGACCAAACTAAACATTCTAGAGCTGACCTGCTATCAAAATTCTCATCCGAGCATGTGTTCCTAAAGGTGTTGACTAAAGTCAACTAAGGACTTATGCTAAATTTGCAAATTACGATATAACTGCAGCGATCATGCTCCTAGCCTAATTTGGCTGTTCCGAAGCTGATGGAACCATCAGAATTCTATTCCAAGGACTTTTACTAGGACTTTACTAGAGAACTCATTTTACAGTTATAATCTTCTATTTAACTCGAAAATCAATATAAACTTCAACTGATTCACCCAACAACCAAACTAACAATATCAATACACCATAAAGGGTCCGAGGTCTTTATGCAAATACCCAAACTGACCAAATATTTGTGAAAACCCAAAAATGATCTGAAAGACATTACAATATCCCCACTAAAAGAATTTTCATCTGCGAAAATAAGGATGAAGGTGTACCTAAATACTCAAATAGGCTGGGGTACTGCTCCCGCATGTCAGGCTCTACCCCAGGTAGCCTCCTCTATTGGTCATTGGCGCTATCAAACTTTAACCACGAGTACAGCTCTATGGCATAACTGCCTGATATCTGTGGGTTGATGGCAATCGGCTCCTCAACAATGTTAGACGGTCATGTGACTCAACTAACCATACTAAAGCACATGTGGCTTACCTGAAATATAATGACACCCTGATATATGAAAGGCGAGGTGTATAGTAGAATACCTTGGAGGCAAAGCTAACTCACAAACCACAGGCTCAACTTACCTTATAATCTTGAATGGCCCAATTATTAAGGCTTAAGCTTACCTCATCGGCCAAACTATATTACCCTTTTTCAAGGGCGATACTTTCACGAATACCCGTCACCAACCTTAGAGCACATCAAGACTCCAATCAGAACCACATAGGGATCCTAACCCTGAGCTTACGGTAGGCAGTGAATACAATAATCATAGGCATGCTTAGTATGTCAAACAATAGTTTTGGTAATCTCACAACTAATCAGAGGTATAATAACCCATTGGTATGTAACAAAAAATCAGTGTAAAAATCTCTAAGGGACCCTCAAAGATCAATCGTTCATCCTATCAGCTTAATCTGCTAAAAGGTAACAGGAATCAACAGGCAAGATATACGCACCCTCACCAGACCAACAAATATTTATAATCATAATCACCCAAAACTAAGACTATACTCCACATATGTAGATAAACTTTTACCCTATCTCCAATTCCCTCATGCAAGCAATTCTCCCTAGATTCACCATAGGTGGCTCATAGGCTAATCAATGCTAAAACAATGACAAACATTAGTTAAGGTAGTCATATCCACACGTAGGGACTTTATCCCCTTTCCCAACAATAATAGCAAATCATGAGCGTAGTAATTAGTCAGACCACCATCCCAATATAGAAGATAATTGACATACCGATCATTAGTAGCCCTAACACGATAGTAGATATCTAGGAACATAACAGATAATTAACATACTAATCCTCCGTATTCTCAACAACTTTCAGATGTTCAAAAGTACAGTAGATACTTAATATACCAGCCACCGATAGACTCCTTATTCACTCATTCATATATAGGCATATATCACATTCTCAATCATAGTTCTCAGCAAATATCATCGTTCAGTCACCCTCGATATACAACGTAAAAAGAAGGTAAAATGATACCAAATCAAATATCCACCGACCCTAACATCAGATAATTAGAATCTGAGCAAAGTACCGTTATATCATTCACAATTGGCTTTAATAGTTCATCTTAACAATACCACCTCAATCGCCCAAACTCTAGTAATTTTTGTATCTAACAGGTCAATTACAACAACAAAGACCTTAACAGATCTAATCCTAGTAGGTAGGGCCCTCAATAAGTCCACCATATCAAATATGACCTACACACACAATTCCTCAGGTCAATAACAACAGTGATAGGGGCATTAATCAGCCCAAAAAAGCATAACCAGAATCTCATAATGGCTATACGGGTCCGGAATATAGTCTTCAAAATATCCTCCGCCCTAATCCTCAATTGATGGTAACCTAACCTTAGATTTGTCTTAAAGAACACTATTACCTCCTATAACTAATCAAACAATCATAGACTTAGCCAAACAAAACATAAATCCGAAAAACCCCAGACTGAGCTCTTTAAGCTCTTCAGGAGCCATTCGGTAAGGGGTAGATATGGGCTTAATGCCCAGCTCAACCTTTATAGCAAACTATATCTCTCTTTAGCGAGTCGGTGCATGACTAACAAACCCCTTCCACCCTATAGAGGTATATACAAGGTAACCATCATGGCATAACTATTTAACCTGACATGATGGGGAGCTAACAACTCTATACTCAAGATAGCGTCAAAGTCAAGGATATCCAGGAATATCAAGTCAGCCTAAGTATCATAATCCTAAATAGTAACCATACATGACCAGTACCACCTGGTCCCTCACTAACGAATCCCCCACTAAAGTCAATATATGAATCTAGCATGGAAGAAGACCGTGACTCACACCCAAGCGAGAAGCAAAATAACAAATACATATGAGAAGATAGAATCTAAATAAGATAAAGGTGGAGCCGGCTACTGGCATATAGTAATAATACCTATAATAGCCTCATCTAAAGCCTCAACCTCCAACTAAGCTAGAGCTGCATAGAGATAGCCTTGACGGCTTCCACCTTTGTCATCACCTCCACCATTGGCCCAGAGTCACTAGTGAATGTGCATCGATCCTCAACTATGGTCTCACGCCAAACAAAAGACAACAGATTTGCTCCTCTTCTGTCGGTAGAATAGTCGTGGCATAGCTGGAGGGCTTCTGAATCCTTGCCTCATACCGAGTCACTATGTAATGACCTGGTTGGACATTCAAGGATTTATCTATGAAAATTACTATTTTACCCTTTCATAAGTTTCTTTAGACCTATTTTGAACTATTCTAATGGTTAGAACTGATATCCTGAGTTTTAAAAGTTGAAAAATATGAGTTTTGGTCTTTTGAAAGCTTAAGTTGTTGAAAAAGTAAGTTTTTGTATCATTCTGAGTTTCAGAGGTCTAATCAGGGATCTGTCAACTCCATTAGCTCTGGAATGTTGAAATTGAACTACAGGAAGTTGCAGAACTTAATTTGGAGTTAAAATGAGGTTTTTAGGCCCAAAGTTGTGATTTTAGTCGTTTTCAGAACCAAAATTTGTCTTTGGTCAACATTCGGAATTTAGAAGCTTGGATCGGAATTCCTACAATTCCAATAGTCCTAGATGGTGAAATTAACTCTAAAAATGATCTCGTCATATTTTTAGAGTTATCGAGGGAAGTTTTAGTATTTTGAGTTTTAAACTAATTAATTGACTTGCATTGATAAATGTATCGTGGAGACTTCAGAACCAAATTCTGATGATTCTATTGAGTCGGGATCGTTGTTTCTAGTATGAATATATATAAAGTTTTTGAAATTCTGATTTTGGATGAGTTCTGGATATTTATTCCGAGTTTCGTTAAATTTGTGAGTTGCTGGTGCAATTTTCTGGTGCAGGGATACTCTCTTCTCCGTGTTCATGAAGGAGCCTCTGCGTTTGCGAAGGTCTTGGGGATTTTACACTCCACGGTCATGGAATGGGCTCCGCGTTCGCAAAGCACTTTTCGTACCTGGACAGTTTTAAACTCAGGAAACACCATTTTTAATTCATTTTCAAACTTCTGAGCTTTTTGGGACGATTTTGAAAAAAGGTTTTCCAAGATTTGTGTTGGGTAAGTGTTTCTAACACTAAACTAATCATTTTTTATGAGTTTTATTTTGATTCTATCCTTGATTTCAAGAAATTAGTCACCCAAAATTGGGGGGTTTTGGACTATATTTTCCAACTTTAACCATTGATTTCTCATTCAATTTAAGCTTGATTTTAATGGGATTTCTCCCATGAACACTATTTTTTGAGTAGAACATGATTACGAAATCAATTTTCAGATTTGAGACTTTCAAATTTTAGTCCTAATTTTGACCATTTTACACCTAAGTTTAATATGCCAATATGGGTATCAAAATGCACCTCTTGATCCGTAGTATTCATTTTTGATAGTGGTTGATCGATTCGTGGATCATTTGGAGGCTTGTGTTGATTGAAAGCTTATCCAAGTACAGTTTCAACATGAGATAGGTTCGACTGACCTTTTTGGGACTAGATTTGTGTTATTGAACATGCAATTGTGAGATGTAGATTGAATTGTGATCCAATATCATGATATGATTGAATTTGAAGGGAATATAAGTTCGGTTATGCCGAATATTGAGTAAATGGCGATCCTATTAACTAATTGAGATCCAAATATTGTATTTTGAGATAATTGGGATATCATTATGATAATATGAGACTATATAGTTCTTGGTTAATGTTGTGACTAATTGATGATGAGTATTATCAGTGTACAAGTTATGAGCCTATTTGGGGGTACTTGCGGAGGTTGTTTCAATAACACATGGTTATTTGTGAGTAGAGATGAGATGAGACATGGTTTAGCCGTATAATATTAATAGTCCATTGTTGCATTGGTATGCAGAGATCTTATATTGAATATTTGCATTGGTATGCACGTATCTTATGCTCCTTTGTTGCATTGTTATGCACATATCTTATGTTGGATTGGGTGCATTGGTGTGCACGGATCTTATTTCCGATTGGGTTGCATTGATATACACACATGTTATATATGACTGATTGCATTGGTATGCAGACATTTGAGGCATGATTAGATGCATTGTCATGCACATTTATCACCACATTTACATCATTTGAGATATTATGATGCATATTGAGACAGTGGTTATGGCCTGCCATGCCTCGAGATACTTCAGATTATGGCCTGTGATGCCCTCAGGTTCTCTCTTGTAGCTTTAACTTGATAAATGTGTACATCAGCCCCATGACGGTCGTGATTTCACCTCATATATGGCCTGCAACTCCATTGCATTTATGCATCAGATTGCATTACATCATTGGATTGGTTTACCATCTCTAATTGCCATTATTCATGATTTTATTATAATGTGTACTAAACATTTTGATGCAGGTGATATGATTATTTGTTATTACATACTTGCTCTATTTGTCTTACCCAATCGGTTGAACCTATTGGGTACATTCGAGCATTATCAATACCATCAAGATCTCAGCACTGAGGCTGAGACTTCAAGTCACCGTGGATCTTTGGGTTTCTTTTTTTCTTTTCTTATCTCTCAGACTATGTATCAAATATTATGAGACAATATTGTATTTTCTTTTAAGATACTTGCATTTACCCTTCAGTACCATTGCTGATGCTCTTGTACTTATAACTCTAGATTTTAGGAGATTTCTTACATCTTTTGAGTTTATTTCCGCTTTATTTATCTTTCTTTAGTTGTGATCTATTTTGGGTCATGACACACTATCATTGATCCCTATTCCAGACAAACAATTTGATCACAAAGCCTATCCCTGAGGTTTATGGGAATAAATCTGATTATACAAGCCTCAGAAAACTCAACTCAAGTCATAGGCGGTGCGTCCGCTAGCCTAGTATCACTGAAAGTTCGCCATTAATGTCTAGTTGGCCCATCCAGCTGATCAACTGTAAACTCTTTGTCTCGGAACTCCAACAATATCAACACCTATAATCTCTCCATACAAGTCATTAAAAACTCATGGGCATCCTCTCCAGCCACCCCTGAATACCTCGGTGGAATCTATCTTAGAAAATACCCAAGCACCCGTTGATCGTTGATAGGTATGGATCCCTTTGGTTGTGCAACTGGAACCTCTAGAGTGGCGTGCTCTATTGGGGCCTGTGCTAGAGAAATTAGTGGTGGTGCTGGACTTGCTTGAATGCCCCTAGTGCCACTAACAAGTACTTGATAGCGGCCTATACTTTTGGGGAAACAACAAAAACGACTGGGGCTATGGGGGAACTGGTGCCTCTTGTTGTAGGAGAGCCGGGGCATCCTGTTTTTTCTCAATGGGATCTGGGGGTTGTTACCTCTTGGGGACTGATGGCACAACCCTACCTCTACCTAGAGTCCAGCCCACGGAGCAAAACAATCAGATTTCAAGAAATTGATAGATAATTGACAATAGTGTATGAACAGAATCAACAACAGGGAGTTTTCTAAGCATCTATAGCCTTCTGAAGATAGGTTGAATACATCTTCTCATCTATCCGTAGGACTCTACTAGACGGTAGCTCTATACAGATGAGATTAGTGTACCCAAAGTTCTAATACCAATTTGTCGTAACCCAACCTTTCAGGTCATGATGGCGCCTGTTAGATCCCATCTACAAGCAAGCCAACCAAATACCTATGGTACCTATGCTGAACAACTAATCATAACGCTAACTAGCAATATACGAAACAAGCCAACAACAACCTACCATAGAACCTAGAAGTCACCTGTATAGAGCTAATATAGACTCAAAATAAAAATGTGTATATATACACATAACTAGAGTAGCAATATGCTTGTCGTGATAGGACTTCATTCTGTGTTTGTAGAGTGCTGCACTTTCATAAGCCTGAAAGCAAAATTCATCCAACTCATTGAGCTGATCAAGCCTCACATTGGCAGCCTCATCCCACTTCATGTTAAGGGTCTTCAGAGCCCAAAGCGCTTTGTGCTCCAATTCCACAAGTAGATGGCAGGCCTTACCAAACACCAATTGATATGGAGACATACCAATGGGGGTCTTGTAAGCCCATAGTGCATCTTCTAGTTTTCGATCCCAATCATTTCTTGTGGCACTCACAGACTTGGTCAGGATCTCCTTAATCTCCCTGTTTGACACTTCAACCACCCACTCGTCTGCGGATGATAAGGTGTTGCGACCTTATGTTGTCGTACACTGTACTTACCTAGTACAACACGGAAGGTTTTGTTGCAGAAATGGGAGTCCCCATCACTAATGATAGTTCTGGGTGTCCCAAACCTTGAGAAAATGTTCCGCCTCAGAAACTGGACGACACATTTTCTTTCATTGTTTGGCAATGTTGTCGCCTCCACCAATTTGGAGACGTAGTCCAACGCCACTAAGATGTACTTCATGCCATAGGATCTCACAAATGGGCCTATAAAGTCAATGCCCCATACGTCGAATAATTCTATTTCAATGATAGGGGTCATGGGCAGCTATTGGCGCCTAGAGATGTTGCCTTGTCGCTGACACTGATCAAAACCTCGCACCATGTCATGGGCATCTTTGTAAATGGTGGACCATTAGTATCCACATTGTAAGATCTTTTTTGTTGTCCTTGTACCACCATGATGGCCCCCCACTAGGGAAGAATGACAGGCTTCCATAATGCTCATCATCTCTGCTTCCGGTATGCATCTCCTAATGACCCCATCTGTGCTTGTTCTGAAAAAGTATGGGTCACCAGAAAGTTAGCAAAATTAGCAAACCAAGGGATTAAGTCAACAAAAGCTGCCAATACCTGCTCATCGGGAAAGGAATCATCAATGTTCAACCAATCCTTAGCTCTTGAATCATCCTCTAACCTGGACAAGTGGTCTGCCACCTAGTTTTCCATTCCTATCTACTCGTGAACCTCAAAGTCGAACTCTTGTAGCAAGAGACCCATCAGATTAGCCTCGGCTTAACATCTTTCTTTGCCATGAGATACCTTAGTGTTGCATGGTCTGTGTGCACAATCATCTTTGTGCCCAATAGATAGGCTCGGAACTTGTCAAACGCATACACCACAACCAACAACTCCTGCTCAGTCATTGTATAATTTCTCTGTGCGTCATTTAAGGTCTTGCTAGCATAGTATATAGGATGAAAGACATTGTTGCGCTTCTTCCATAGCACAACACCCACAACAATCCCACTCGCATCACACATTACCTCAAAAGGGGAAGCCCAGTCAGGTGCAACTACCATAGGTGCAGAGATCAAATTTTGCTTAAGAGTCTCAATGGCATGCCGACAAGTGTCTTCAAACTGAAACTCAGCATCTTTCTCCAATAGTTTGCACAATAGGTGTGCAATCTTGGAGAAATCTTTTATGAACCAATGGTAGAAGCCTGCATGCCCAAGAAAACTCCGGACCCCCTTCACCAATATAGGAGGTGGCAACTTCTCAATAACCTCAATCTTCGCGTTATCAACAACCTCTATGCCCTTATCAGAAATCTTATGGCCAAGGACTATCTCCTCCTTGACCATGAAGTAGCATTTCTCCCAATTCAACACCAAGTTTACTTCCTCATAGCATTGTAATGCCCTTCTAAGGTTCAACAGACAGTCGTTAAAGGAGTCACCCACTACAGAGAAGTCATCCATAAATACCTCAAGGGTGTCTTCGACCATGTCAGAAAAGATTGACATCATACATCGCTGGAAAGTGGCTGGGGCATTAAAGAGCCCGAATGACATCTGCCTGAAAGCAAACATCTCATAAGGGTAAGTGAAGGTAGTCTTCTCCTGATCCTCCCAGGCTATGGATATTTGATTGTAGCCTGAATACCCGTCCAAGAAGCAATACCACCCTCTACCTGCCAACTCGTCGAGCATCTGGTCCATGAAGGGCATGGGGAAGTGATCCTTCAAAGTCCATCTATTCAGCTTTGGTAGTCCATTCACACTTGCCACCCCGTGATAGGTCGCAAAGGGACAAGTTCATTTTTCTCATTGGCCACCACTGTCATGCCCCCCTTTTTTGGGACACATTGCATTGGACTAACCCATCTGTTGTCGGAGATGGGGTACCCCAACTTCCAGCCACTTGATAATCTCTTTTTTTGCCACCTCTTGCATGGGTGGATTAAGCCTTTGCTGGTGCTTGATACTAGGCACACAGTTATCCTCCAATTTGATCTTGTACATGTATATCCCTGGAAGAATCCTAATAATGTCTGTAATGGTCCAACTTATAGCTCTCTTGAACTTTTGGAGAACCCCCCAACAATGCGTTCACCTGGTCTTCATGAAGATTTGTAGTCACAATCACAAGAAGAGTGTTAGTAGTGTCCAAAAATGCATACCTTAGTGCTGGGGCAACTTCTTGAGCTGAACAGCAGGAGACGCCTCAATAGACGATTTGGCTAGTGGCATCGGCCTATTTTGCAGGTCTAAGTCTAGCTTCCTGGGGACAAATGGTCTGGTTCCCCTACCCTGTAAAGCATACACAGTGTCATTGTACCTATTGACACAATCTTTTGGGAAGTTCATACTGCCGCCAGTGTGTCCACAATCATCTTCTCCTCGAGTTGAATTTCAGAAAAACAATCATCCTCTACATCCATGACATACATCATAGCTACCTCTTTGGGTCTCTTCATTGTAGCACACACATTGAATTTTACCTCCTCAGTGTTCGACCGAAAGGTAAGTTCTCCACACTCCACATTAACTAGTACCCTGCTAGTTGCCAAAAATGGTCTCCTAAGGATGATGGGAACCTCTAAATCCACTTTACAGTCCAGGATGACAAAGTCTATAGGGAAATAAACTAGCCAACACGGATCAGCACGTCACACAAAATTCCCACGGGCCTCTTCAGTGATCTGTCTGCCATAAGTAGCCGCATAGTAGTAGGTGTGGGGGCTCCTAAACCCAACTGCTGGTACACTGCTAGCGGCATTAGGTTGATGCTGGCACCCAGGTCACAGAGGGCCCGTGCGAAATCATAAGCTCCAATAGTGCACGGGATAGTGAAATCTCTCGCATCGCCCTTCTTCTCGATCAGGGATCTTGTAGAAATGGCACTACAGTGATGAAGATTGTTTGCCGGCTCGATCGTGATTGTCCTCTTCTTAGTGACTGAGTCTTTCATAAACTTGGCATAGCCTGGGATCTTCTCAAGTGCTTAAAGGGATGTTTATGGATAACTCCTTTAGCATGGACAAGAATTTCTGAAACTTGCCATATTCAACCTTCTTTCTCAACTTTTGTGGGAATGGCGGTGGTGGCTTTGGGATGGCCGATAGGCATGAAGTAGTGGATTGGTCTAACTCTTTTGCCTTTTTAGTAACTTCAGGTTCCGTTAGTGCTGCATCAATCTAGTCACCCCATCATCATCGTGCACCTCCACGAGGTGAGGTACCTTGCCATATGCTTTCTTAAGACCTGCATCATGGGCAACAACAGGGTTAGAAAGTACCTTACCACTTCTAGTGGTGACCGCCATGCAGTGACAATCATTTTTCGGGTTCTGCACAGTATCACTAGAAAGTGACCCAACCTTCATTTGATTCAATGAAGCTGACAATTGCCCCAATCGTTGCTCCAGTTACTTGATCGAGGTTGAATGTGAGTCGACCGATTGTCGAACATTGGATATTTCTCCTTTCACATCTCGCACCCCTGCCCCGATGGACTCCACCTTGTCAAGAACCTTTTTCATGATCTCCTCTAGTCTCGAGTTTCTGCCACCCTCATTTGGGCGCTTTTTCTATAACCATCTCTATTTTGCTAGTTACCTTGGTAGTTGTCACGACCATAGTTCCGACCTTGGTTACCGGAGTTGAATGCCCGGTAACCCCCAGACTGCCTAAGAAGTGAGCCTCTTCATCATAATTGTAGCCTTGATCTTCATACTTGGGCAGTGTGTCCATAGGTTTTATTTTTTATAGTACTCCACCAAGTAGCCTCTTCGACAGTAGGCCAATCTGGGTCCGTATATGAGCCATGTCTTGATCCCGCTCTTCCTCCTTTTTTCATTGCTCTGAAGCCATCTCGAAAACCATCCCAGAGCAGTCTCCATCTCTGGTGTACCATGCCCTGTCATTCTCAGCTACTTGATCCAACATCACCATGATGTTTGGGAATGTTCTAAACATGTACGACCCCCCACATGCTGCATCAATGATAGGTTTAGTCACAAAGTTGCAGGACCTGAAGAAGACAACTTTCAAGTGCTCATCAGTGAGATGATGGTTGGGGCATTGCTTGAGTTTCTACCTGAATCTGTCCCATTATTAATATAATGCTTCATTTGGCCGTTGTTTGTGAGATCCAATCTCCTCTTTGATCTTCAATTGCCTCAACGTAGGGAAGAACCTCTCTAAGAAAGCTTCTTTAACTCTCCCCAAGTACGGATAGAATCATGGGGAAGCTTTTTTAGCCACTTTATCGCCTCACCTGAAAGAGACAATGGGAATAACCTCAACCTTAGCGCTTGTTGACTGACTTCTGGAATTTTAGACGATTGACATGTCTCCGAGAAATTCATAACATGCTGATTTGCGTCCTCAGTTACGGCTTCGCTGAACAACCCTTTCAATTACAACATTTGCAGCATAGTGCTAGTGACAGTGAATTTGATACCTGCACGCAGAGGTGGCAGCACTATTTCCCCAATGGTTCCAGCACCCGCATCATCGTCATTCACTGCTTGGGGATACTGGGGACCTTGAGGCCTCAAAACAGGTTGGTGCTGCTGTGGTGGCACAAGTGGCACCTGTCAAAGTGGTGCCGCTGGTGGCACCACATTACTGGTGAGGTCATCTTTATACAAACTATCATTTCCCCTGTCTGCAAGATTCACTGCTAACTCTCTCAGCATTGCTGCTTTGCAGCTTGATACGCCCAAATTTACACTCCAAAAAGGAATAGTAAAGCGGTCATTGATCAAATATAAAACTCAATAAGAGTTGAGGTCGATCACACAGGGAATATGTGAGAATAATTCTATTAGCACCCTTTTTCAGATGTAAGTTCTATTCCCAAGATAAAGATGCATGAAGTAAATGAGGAGGGGGGGGGGGTATATGATATTTAAACTAACTTCCTAAAGAAAAAGTAGCTAATGCGTACGCTGACTATTGGATTTCAAACAGTTAATGAGAAGCTAGCTAGGGTTGTGTTTCCCATGACGTCTAATACGATAACCAAATGGGTACAGTAAACCCATTCATGATTGCACATACAAGATCAAACAAGTTAGATAACACCTAGTTCACCTTCCGGTCCTTTCTAGATATATTTCACACATCACCTTTTGGTCTTAGAATGTGTACAATTGTAACCTTTGTTCTAGATCTCAGACTCTCACCTTCCGGTCTCAAGTACTTAGACTAGGTTGAAACCGCGAATTTTCGTAGTAGAATTCTTTTCCTAATCACTACATCTCTCCCAGGCATGTAACAAATACAGGCTTACCCTAACGCGTCGACTCATTATGAAAGAAGTTAAAGCAAAGAATACTACAATGTATACGATGATCAATCCCAAGAGTTCACCCCCAAATTTTGTTATCTTATTGAATTGTCATGGTTCCCGAAACCTTATTTGTGGGTTTAGCCTAGCATATTCAAAACAATTTGCCCACAACAATACAAAGGAATCATGATAAATAACTTACTATTAGTAGAATGATGAATCCACGTGTTACAATCTCTAAAGAGATGATCGAAATCCAAGAATTTAATGTAAATAAGTGCACAATAGTGTTCTTTTCTTGTTCTCTAACTCCACTATCCAATAATATAAAAATGGAATAAAACTAATATATATATATATATGTATATACAAGGAAAAACCTAATCTAACTTAAAATAGGAAAATAGACGTTGGCATGGGTACGGGCCACTACATGGACGATTTCACGGTCCATGCGACTTCACTGCATTGCGATCCCACGTGTATTGGTATAGTCCGTGTAGGGCTTCGCGGACCATGAAATGGCCCGTGAACCTTTCCTTAGCGAATTCCCAGCAACGCTTTGATCCTTCATCTTCACGGCTCATGTCACGGTCTGTAGTTTGTCAGACAGCACGTGACGGGCCCTGTCTTTCTCCACTTGTACAATTTTTGTTATTTTCGACGGTAATCCTTTCAACTTACGTCAACTCTACGGCATGTGACATGGCCCGTGTCAATCTCTACAGCCCGTGAAAGGCCTCGTGAGATGTGCCTTAGTCTCCTTCATTCCAACTCCTTTGTTCTTCACGCCAAGTGTGAAGCCACGGCGGGTCTCACGGTCCATTGAGTGACACACGGACCGTGAAGACACCTATGGTCCTTCACTTGGTTTAATTTACCGTTTCCTTCGTCTGGGCCAATCCACGTACCCTTCCACGGCCCGTGTGAGGCTACACGGGCCGTGAAGGCCTCCATCTGCCAACACTTCAGCTCTTTTTCGCTCTTTTTTCTCGCACTTCACCAATTGTTCCATGTCTTAACTATTTTCGTGAAAAATAATAAAATACACACATCAAACCAATAGATTTTCTTGAGAACATGCAAAAATTCTATGTTCAAAGTGTCACAAGAGTCGTATTTCCACGACTCATCAAGAAACACACTCTTAACATTCATCTGGTACTACTAGAACTCCATGTGAGCCTCAAAGGCTATGAGCATTCTAATGGCCTCAATACGGGCCACAGGATCAAAGGTCTCATCGTAGTCAATTCCTTCCTCTTGACTTATACCCTTGAACGAAAAGTTTGGCTTTGTTTCTAATGACTATACCCTGCTTATCCAACTTGTTTATGAAAACTCATTTAGTGCCAATGATGGAGCGATGTTCAGAAGGGGGAACAAAGTGCCACATTTTTTTGCGCTTATACCGAAGAAGTTCTTCCTGCATTGCAGAGATCCACTCATCGTCCAACAGGGCCCTTTGACATTCTTGGGTTCCACCAGAGATATATATGTAGAGAATGCGCACATGTTTTTGAGGTTTTACCCTGTGGATATGCTTGAGGCCAGAGGAGTCAACAGATTTTCTAATAAATGAGAGCTCTTATGCTTCCAAGTATGACCATGGTCCTCAAGTATTGGATCAGTTTGTGCAGTAGCAGAAAGACCAGCTCTATCAAATGTTGATGTCCCTAAGGTTCCTGCTCCATTAGATAAGCTTGGCTTAGATGCCTCTTTTCTTTCCTCACTGTTTGGGGCTGAAGCGGGAGGTGGAGCCGGTTGAGTTGGAGGGGAAGGTGCACTAGATTGCCCCCATTTTCATCATCAGAGTTTCTTCTGTAATTTGACATCCCCAGTTCTTGTACCTGTTCCTGCAAAACTTTCTCGGCACAAATTTGGCCTCATCAAATATAACATATGCACTTTCTTCCACACACTTTGTTCCTTTGTTGAAAACTTTGTAAGCTTTGCTTTGTGCAGAATACCCTAGAAAAATTCCCTCATCACATTTGGCATCAAACTTCCCGAGCGCTTCCTTCCCATTATTGTGCACATAACATACACAACCAAAGGAACAGAGGTGAGCTAGATTTGGTTTTCTACCTTTAAGTAGTTCATAGGGTGTTTTATTCAAAATGGGTCTAATCATGCATCTGTTGATGAGATAACAAACAATATTCACTGGTTCATTCCAATAGCTCTGTGGAAGGTTACTAGCTATAGCATAGTTCTTGTCATGTCTTCCAGAGATCTACTCTTTCTTTCAACCACCCTATTTTGTTTAGATGTTCTAGGGGCTGAGAAGTTGTGAACCACGCCATTGTCAGTACAAAAACTTAAGAACTTGGAGTTCTCAAATTCTGTCCCATGATCTGTTCTCAAGCTCATCAAATGACAATTCAATTTCTTTTGCACCATTTTAATGAACATAGTGAACATATTGAACGTTTCATCCTTGGATTTTAGGAAGAAATTCCATATGAATCTGGAATAGTCATGTACAAGTACGAAACCATACTTCTCACCTCCTTGTCTTTGCACTCACATTAGTCCACAGAGGTCCACGTGAACCAGTTCTAGGGGTCTTGAGTGCTAACCAGACCTACTGGCTGAAAGCTGCTTTTGATGTGTTTTTCTTGAGCATATGCACCACAACCTTGATCCTCATTAACCTTGCCTTCCGGTAGACACAAAACTAATTCTTTGGATATCAGTTTTTTTATCGTCGAGAAGCTAGCATGGCCCAGACTCTTGTGCCGTAAGATGGATTCATCGCTCATGGCACTAAGGCATTTTAGTGTAGGTTCTCTAGGCCACTGATATTTACCTTGTACACATTCTTGTGTCTTTTCCCCCTGAGTATGAGCCTCCTAGAAGAGGAGTTAGTCACCTTGCACTCAAAGACGGTAAAGAGCACATCATTTCCCTTGTCGCATATTTGAGAGACACTTAGTAGGTTATTCTTTAGTCCCTCTACATAATACATATTATCAATGCACTGAGACGCTGATGGTCCCACTTTTCCAATTCCTTTGATTTCCCCTTGTTTTCCATTTCTAAAGCCCACACTTCCACCTTGGAAATCATTTAATAAAAGGAAGTTGCATTTATCTCTTGTCATGTGTTTGCAGCATATGTCGTCCAAGTACCGCTGCTTCATCTTTCCTTCTACTGGTTCCTACACAAATTAGCAAGGGTTAGTTTCGGGTACCCAGATCCACTTGGGTCCCTTTTGATTGTAGGAAGGATGAATAACATCCTGTTTGGCCCAAGTAGATAGGTCATTTTTTCCCTTCTTAGTCCTTATTACTCTTCTTCCATAAGTCTTTTTCAAATAGGTAAAGCAACTGTTATAAGCCTTCTTATTTTTATTACACCTACCCCTACTATGACTTGTCTTACCACACAAGGTGTATAGGATATCATGGTCAGCCGCACACTTTTTGGGTTCCTTTATTTTGAACTTGATTCCATACTTGGTGGTAGACTGACTTGCTGCATATCATCGAGCATGGCAGATGACCTGGTTCACTTCATGTTATGCTCTAACTTAGCTTTGGTCTGGTCGAATTCCTTGAGAAGAGCTTTGTTTCTTTTATACAAATTAATTAGCCCATTCTCTAGCTCTTTTGCCTTCTCTTATAAGGCCAATTGAGCTTGACTCCTCACATTTTTCTCTTTTCTGGAGCTCTTGAAGCTGTCAATATCCATTTGGAGTTTTTGATTGACATTTTCAAGGTTTACATTCTCAGTTCTTTACTGTGTGTAATCCTCTAAGAGATGTTCCTTAGAATCACAGATGGTCAGATAGGCATCAATTAGGACCTATGACAAGGATTCAAGCTTTTTCTTTGAGTAGGTGTAACAATTAATTTTGACATGTTTGAAGCTTACCTTGGTTTTCAGTAGAGCGATGTCCTTGTCATAAGAACCTGCTCCTTCCATCAGCGCCACGTTCTCTTTATCACACCCCACCTTGCAGTTATCGGGTTCAGCACTGGTCACAGCCACTACCTTTTCTTTGTCGCTTTCGTCATCAAATTGTTCTACAACAACAAGTGCAATGAAATTATACTTCTCAGACCCCTCAATGTCCATGAAAGATTGATTCTCAAGAACTTTACCATCAGATACCTCACCAGAGTTGTTTCCTAAAGAAGTGAAAGCCCTTTTCACAGACAGATCTGCCTCTTGGTTTGTCATCCTCTTATTCTTCTGAACAAATGGATCAAGTCTGGGATCCTTGGGCTTTTCAGGGATGTTCTTCTTGTATTCAAGTGCCCAAAGGGAACAGAGCTTAATGAAGTGGTCAAGATTTCCACACTTGTGACAACGTTGTTCCTAAGATCCTTCTTAGTGTTTCTCAGAGGGGGCCCTTCTCTGTCCTCAAGTTCCCTTTCGCAGTACCTATTGGAATCTCTTAGTGATTAGGGAGATGTTCTCTTCCTAATAATCCTCTTTCTCCGTAGCCTTGAGTACCAGGTTTTTGTATTTCCTCTTTTTATTCAGCTCCTTTTCCTGGTTCTTCTTTAGTTCGTAGGTTATGAGTGTTTCCGTCAACTCATTTATGGTCAGAGTGCCAAGGTCCTTTGCTTTAATGATGACTTCCACCTTACTTTCCTAAGATTCAGGAAAGACACTCAACAACTTTCAGATGGCCTTTCTAGTAGGATTGATTTCCCCTAGTGAGTAAATTTCATTCACTATAGTAGTGAATCTGGTGTGCATGTCCTATACGGTTTCATCGTCGAACATTCTAAAAAGCTCATAGCACTATCGATTGAGATTGTCAATTTTAGCCTTCTTGACTTGGGTAGTTCCTTCATGAGTTGTTTGAAGGGTATCCCAAATTGCTTTCGCATCTTGACAGGCAGAGATTCTATTGTACTCATCATGACCAATGCCACAAATCAGAATCTTTTTCGCCTTGGCATTATTTTGGATTACCAGCTTGTTAGCAATATCCATCGCATTTGCAACTTGGGAGGCAGAGACTCTATTGTACTCATCAAGACTAATACCAAAAATCAGAATCTTTTTTGCCTTGGCATTATTTTGGATTTCCATCTTGTCAGCATCATCCCATTCAGTATGTTTCTTAGGCACTCGGGTGTTCGGAGTAGGGCCATCCTTCATTGGGATAGTTGGTCCGCCAGAATGACGTTCCAGAGATCAGGGCTTTCAACGACTATATGATCCATCATATCATTTTCCACCATCTATAGTAGTTTTCATTAAACAGTGGAGGTCTGGCTTGTGAAGCTCCCTCTTGAGAAGTAGGTGGGGCTGCCATTGAGCTTTTCGAGGTGGTTAGCCTTTATTCGAAAAGACCCACTTTGATACCAATTGAAAAGATGACTACCCCTAACCTACTAGTGAACCTGGTTCAGTAGTAGTATCAGCCTACACATATGATGTAATAATGAGGTAGGCATACAATATATAGTTTAAAAACTCCTTGCTCAAGGGAGAAACAACCATTCCCCACACTCGTAAGATTTCAACTACTCTTACTACTTCAACACTTGAGCAACATCAACTTACAATTTCTCAACTCACAATTATTGAAACTACTCTCACCAAACTCACCACTATTGAGAGCCAAACCCACTCTTAACAACAATGCTCACAAAGAAAAACAATCTCTTATAATATTTATCCCTAAACAATGATTCTAAGAAGATTGCAAACAACTTGAACAATCAAGAAAAACCTAACTCTAGATCTTGCTCGACTGCTCTTGTGCCCGTGCTCTTGCATGAAGAATTCTCAGTTTTCTAATTTGCAAAAGCTGTAACTTCTTGGGTTAAAGATAGTTTATATAGTTAACCCTAGAGCTATTCCATCTAGGACTCCTTCTTTGAGTAGGGTACAAATTCTTTCCTTGTAGAAGTCCTATTTTAATGCAGCTGCCTTTCCGAGTCCTTTTCTGATTCTGTTTCCTTATTTGGCATTCCGTCTCCTAATGGGATTCTGCTTCGCTACGTACATCTATCTGTACCTGGTTGTGTTTGTCATCATCAAAACAACAAAGTTGTACCTGCCCAGGTCCTAACAAAAATGCTGCAGCAAGTTCTAATTGAATGAAATATTAAAATAAAAAGCAGGGATAACAAAACGAACTTGGTATTGTCTGTCTTGAGATCCTCATATAGTGGTAATCGTACTTTTCTCCAGTATTTTCTTGATCAGGATACTACTTACCTGTATAAATATATGGATTATTATCTTTGTCATATCTTGTACGAATAGCAATTCAGTTACACCAAAACATGAATCACTTCTTTGCAACATCAGAATTTTTATTTGAGGAATTGTCACATTTTAACAATATAAGATTTAAGACGTTGATGTATTTTCAACATCACTTTTTTTCTTCTCTTCACGACATCTTGTTAATATTACTTGAGGAGTTTGATAGAGTTAAGCTAACTGAATTTGTAAATTTTGAATATTATGAGGAAGTGATATGCTACAAATTTTATGTTTTAACATAAAACACAGAAAAAGAATATACCTTTAAAATATGCGGAGCAATAATAAATTGTTCATTAAACACAAAGATATGAATATTTCTACTTGGTATCTCAAAATTGCAAGTTTACCGATAAAAGAATCCCTAAAAGGAAATATTCTAAAAAGGAGTGAAGAATTTTTTCAGATTGTGACCAAATCATTTTATTATATGTATTAAAAAGAGATGTATGTAGAGAAAGAAGAGTAGAACCGGGTATAAATAAACCACTGGGAGGCAGGGTCGTCTCAACAAGTCTGGCGGCCTAAAGTCAAACTCCATAGAGAAATTTTTTTTTAGTTGACATATAGAAATTGAACAATTATAATATACCCAGTGCAATTCTATATATAAGCTCTAAAAAGGTAAAATATACGCGCATATTTTACGAAATAAAAATTGTAAACGTGTAAATTTTCAATGAAGGATATATAAAATAACGTTTGAATTATAAAACATGACTCAAAAGTTTGAAAAGTTTTAATAAAAATATCAAAATAGTGTTGTGTTTTATTTGATAACTTGACAAATGTTATTACAATAGTGTTGATTAGTTTAGTGCTTGAAATTTGAAGAAGACACTAAAAAAATAAATTTAATATATACAAGAACAATAGATTTTGTATAATGTAAAAGCTTTGATCATTTAAGAGACTTTATAGTGTTCAAATAAGGAAATAAAAATAGTGAAAGATGAATAAAAAATGAATATAAAAATGACATTGGTGGTTCATAATAATCGTCAAAATATAAATGAGACAACAAAATATATAGACATATTAGAGAGGATGGTACAACTAACAAAACACTATTCCATTTTTCAATTATGGATGGTACAACTAACAAACCACTATTATATTAAATTGTATACTTATACCAAGACAATAATTATATAATTACACCTATACCAAATTAAAACCAATAAAGACAACGTTTTTGACCCCTTTGCATTCTTTCTTGCTCATATAAATAGAGTTTTGTCCTTTTATGTTTCCTTCATCTTCTTCTTATTTTTACTATCTTTTCTTTACATTCGTAAGATTACAATTTTTAGGATCATTTACTTACTTTTTGTTAATTTACTTATGATGATTATCAACGCTTCATGTTGTTGTTAAGTAGAAAGCAGATTTTTATTGAAAGTTAATATATGAAGGTAATGTTTTGTTGGTTTAAGATTGAATTTATATTTAATTTTTAAGAAAAATAATCATGCAAATCAATTAGATGTTAATCATGTTGTTCTTGTTGCAGCGTAGAAAGTGGGTGTTTCTTGAGAAGTAACATATAGAATTATGTAGGTAACGTTTGTTGGTTTAATATATTTTTTCCCTTAAAATTAAAATTATATTTATTTTTAAGATAAATAATCAAACACGTCAAAATACAACTCGTTTTTAATAAATTAAAAGTATTTTCTTCTTCCTTATAGGAATACATTAAAAATGAGCCTGCCAAAAGATTTTTCTTTTTTTTTTTTTTTGAAAAAAAGAGAGTTCAAATTGAAGTTAAAACTGATAATTCTTTCTTGAATTGATTGCGTGATTTGCTTTAAAATAGTTAAAAGTTTTATGAATGAGTAGCTTATTTTCTAATTTTTTGCATTGATTATTTAGAATTGAATTTAGCTCATATTTTAAAAATTGATATAATATCACACAAAGCTCAGAATTATAGTGATACATTAAAAAGTTAAAATAAGTACCAAATTCTTTCACAATTTTCATGTTGAACTTTAAAAGCGATATTCTTTCTCTCTATTATTTTTACATGTATACTTCGCTAAAAATTCAAAATACAAACGAAGAGAGAATAAATATTAAAACTGTAAAAGAATGGAAAATTATAAAACTAAGAGTTCTATTAATATATTTTTATTTTTTCTTAAAATTAATATCATATCATAATTTACAAAAAAAATAATAATATGAAAGTGCATAAAAAAAATTAAAATTCAGTAGAGATACACTAAACAATATATTTGGGAAGGTTCTAAGTATTTTTCCCTTCACTAAATCAAAAACTAATTAACTATTTAACTAAATAGTAATACTTTAATTACAGCATGGAAAATTTTGAAGTCCAAAATAGTTTGCACTTTAATGTTTTAGGTTATAGCATTTTAAATTTTCGTAATTATTATTATATGTTAAAAACTCTTACATCTTCCCTAATTATTGAGTTTTAACTATCCCTTTTGCCTTCTACTTTTAATACTTTATTTATCACTAAGCTTTTCACATGCTCATCTTCTTATAAACTCTACAGTATCCACAATTGCATCTTTCACTTAACATTTGTATTTTTTCACAGGTAAAAGAAGATATTTTAGAAGATCGTCTATATTCATCATATCATCATATATTACTAAAAGTGGAAAGTTTCGACCTTTAAAATTGGATTATCATTTTGCTCTTCCACTACATTAAAATATTATAAATTAATTAATTAGTAAATAGAAATACTATGTTGTAATTCACTCAAACCTTAATTACATGTTTCAAGTTGAAAAGAAAAATATTACATTTAATTACATAAATGTTAAATTAAAAGTTCAGCTCTTGAATCATAGAATTTTTCCCAATAATGGACTTGTCTACATTCCATCCGTTCTCTATCATTTATTCTCTTATGTCTTTTGCCTATTTAACTTTCTCTCATTCTTTGAATATTTTATTACATCAAATTTCAGTTGCAGTTCTTTCATATTCTTTATGTTACAATTTTATGCATTCACAATGTGTTTAATGATTATGAAATTTGAAACTATATTTTACAATTAGATTTTGAACACCACTATATAAACAAGTACACCATATGCATTTACCATCTTACTTTTCATGATAACTAGATTCAGACACTGTATAATTTAATCATCAAACATAATTTTGTAATTTCAAGGCATTATCATATCAACACTACTATGTTTCCCTGAGTATTTGATATACATTATGTCATATTACATAAGTAACTTCTCCTTCATTCATTGTGCTACCAAAATCAATCACATGGCTAAGAAAGGAGACAATAGGATTTTGTCTAGAGGTTTTAAATTCTCTTATTAAGGAATAAAGTAAGAAGAAGAAAGGAAGTGGTGATCATAAGTTATGAAGAAAACTACAGTTAATTTGAATACTTTCTTCTTGTGAATTTTTTTTTTTTAATTTTCTTTCAGTATTTCTACGAAAATATTTTGAATTTGATGGAGAAATAATAAGTGTGTGTGCATATACATATATGCTCTCTCTCTCTCTCTGGAAGGATGATATATTTAATTTCACACTCTCATACTCAAAACTCATCTAGGTGCACTGGTCAAAACAGTTACTTCATCATTGAGCAACATTGCAAGTATTTTTTAAATTCTTTTTTTGTTAAAGATAGTGGTGTCTCTCTATTTTCAAATCATGGGTTCTCCTTTGTAACCAAGGAATAATAGAGGAAAAAAGATTTTTTTAAGAAAAAAGTAAAAAAGGGAGAGAACCAACAAGAAAAGAACGATTCATGTACTAAAACAACCAAACAATAATTTGAAGTACAATTCTTTTAGTTTGTTCTAAACATGTCTTTTTTATGTGAAATATTAATGTAATTTGGTAAAAAAGTGTTTCTCATTGAAGATAATTGTTCTATGAATTAACCATACAAGCTCAGCAACATATGCAATACATAAGTATGTAGAATTTTCTTCTTGATTGATTGTCTTCCACTTTCCTGTACTGTTTTCTTTTTGAGGATATATTTGTTAAATTGTTGCATTTTTTTTTTCAGAGAGAACGCAATTCTTTTCAACTTATTGTCTAATTAGTTTTAATAGTTCATACTTTTATGACATAGTTATTCAATCATTCAGAACATAATTAAGAACACTTAATCAATTACAGTAAAATTGGCTGCAGTATGAGAGAAATGTGAAAGGTTTATGAGAAAATCAAGTTTTTTTTGGAAACTATGAAGCTTTATATATATATATATATCTATATATATATATATATATATATATCTATATATATATATATATATATATATATATATATATATATATATATATAAAAGATAGAAAGATGACATAAAGTTTATACATTTCTACCTAAATCATCTGAGTACTTTTGTATTGGAAAGTAAGGGTATGTGTACCTTTGCCGATTGTGAATATTGTTCTGAGTAATTCTATTCTGGACTGTAAAGTTGTTAAACACATGAGGGTTGAGGTTGGTTCAGAATTGAATGACGCAGCTTTGTTGTCACAGATCATGCTTATAGGAAGATCCACAATGACACCTAATTCTTTGTATAATCTTATTAACTAGGTTATCTCAGCTGCACATGAAGCCATACTTCTGAATTTTACTTCTGCTTGATACTGTTTTTTGAATCTTTGATTTCTTGGAGATAAGTGCCCATCCAAACTTCACAAGGTAGCCTGTGACAGACCTTCTGATTTCTAAACATGCTCCCTAATCCGAGTCACAATAAGTAGTAAGTTGTGTAGTGTGTTATACTGGCATGAATAGACCTAGACCAGGAGCTTCTTTGATGTACCTTACCACTCTTAGTGCTGCTTCCATATGTGATTGTTTGGGATAATGCATAAACTGGCTCAGGCTTGTACAGAGAAAGAAAGATCAGGCCTTGTCATGGTGAGGCATAAGAGTCTTCCAACTAACCTTTGATAGACTATAGGATCTGTCATGACTTCATCACCTTCAGCATCCTTGTTGTTGACCTGTTCATCACACTTTACTGATGTGAGCTTTTTATTTATTTCTAGTGGGGTACAATCAGATTTGGCTCCCCTTAGTCCAGATTCAGAAATAAGTTTCAATGCATTTTTCCTTTGTGATTAGTGTTCCCTTGCTAGATCTTAGGAACTCAATTCCCAAAGAAAAATTTTAGTTCCCCTAGATCTTTTATTTTGAACTTCTTTTGAATTTCCTATCTAGTGTTACACAATAGTTGATGATTGCTGCCAGTTATCCCTATGTCATCTGTATAGGCTAACACTACTACAATGTCATCACCAACCATATTTGTAAACAAATAGTAATCATGATGACTTTGTTTGAACCCAATCTGTACCTGTGCCTCAGTCAGCTTCAAGTTCCATTACCTTGGTGCTTGTTTGAGCCGTAAAAGGAGTTGTGTAGTTTGCAGACCATATGACTCTTCCTCTGTCTGGAAACCCACTAGGTATCTCCATATATATTCTAGTAGATCGACATTAAGGAATGTATTGTGGACATCCATCTGATAGAAAAACCATCTCTTAGAGGCAACAAGTGCTACAATAGACCTAAATGTCACCATCTTTGCCACAGTACTGAAGGTTTCCCCATAATCCAGACCTTCCTTTTGACTAGAGCCCTTGGCTACATGCCTTGCTTTGAATCTTCCCACCACCTAATTAGGAACCAGGAGGAATACAATTTGATGAACCAATACTATTGTTATAGTGAGAACTCTTTTGGCTATACATTGCAATACCTTCTATAAACCCTGAGTTAGATGAGGTTGAATTCACCAGATTTCTCTAACTCTTTTGATCTATCAATAAAGCATATGCTTTATTCAATGTAGGAATAGGTCCCATCATGAGATTTTGACTTCTAGGTTGAGAATAAGACTCATTTAACCTATTAAAAACTGTAACAACCTCTGATATTCACTATGTTCATTGAATTTCTTGGACTTAGGACATGGACATCTAAGACAAGCATGATAGCATCATACTCATTCCAGAGATCTCTCAGCCTGGAAAAGTAATCAGTAATTGTCATTGTGCCTAGAGATAGAGTATGAATTTCCCTATGCAGGTGAAATATTCTAGATCAATATACAATGTCAAATCTCTCTTTTAGATCCAACGATACTTTGCGTGCATCAGAGGCATACTCCACTGAGCTAAAAAAAACCAGGTCTAACAACATTCATAATCCATGATAACACTACAACATTACACCTCTCCTAGTGATCATGTAATTCTGGTTCAAATCTAGTCTTAGGGAACCTACCATCAACAAATTCTAGTTAACTTCAACCAACTAGTCCAATTCTAAAAGCGCTACTCCACAGAGCATATAATAGTTTTCTGAATATGAGACCCCGTGTTTCTCGTCTTCCATTATTTAAATAGTGTAGCTTTATATAAGGCACATGTGATTTTTGCTAGCACCTAGGGATAATAAGGCTGACAGTAAGAGGTAATATCAAGGACTTAGTGTTTCAAGTCAAAGGAATTCCCAAAATACACATTCAGGGTTAAAGAAATGACACACGTGACACCTCGCCCTTTTTGGAAGGTTTAAATTAGGATTCATTTTTCGGATGGGTCTAAAAGTTTATAATTTGCTAATAATGGATTTTTAAAAGTTATTCTAATAGCACAAAGGTCATACATTATGTCTTGGAATCAATAAAGTGGCAAGATAAAGGTTGGCCAAGGTTACCGTAAGTTTCTTTAAGAAATCCTTCTTAAATGTGGGTCAAATATAACAGCCATATATCCCAGAGTATAAGGAGTTAGAAGGTCCATGACATGTCAAATTGACTTCTATGAGTCTAGTTTGCAATGCACAAAATCGCACATCAAACCGACCTTCTATAGAATAAAACGTTATGATAGTTTTACTAAGATTGCCCAAGCAAGAAACCGGGTCATGGACGGATCGGATCAAGCCCGACTATGAGTCGGCTATTTTGACATTTCAAAGCTAAGCATGAACCATTTTTGTCCCAAAGCAGTAAGAAACTGAAGAGAAAGCTCCCACAAGTTCTCTAAGTGATTTAGGTAAGTTTTCGCTTTTTTACCATTAAAATTCATCCTCGTGCCTAGAAATATGTGTCTTACGCTTTGCAATTGTTTTCCTTTCTTGTTAGCTGAGTTTGGGGCTGTTTTTGGACTATAAAAAATGGTCTTCTTGCTGGTTTTTGTTATTTTGCAGTTGATGTGCTCATGTAATATTTTTGGGGCTCTTTTACGATCATTTTTACAAAGTTTTACAAACATTTCCTCGCAGAAATGCTCTTTGCCGAATCTGGTCATTAATGCTAAATTTTGGAATGTTTGTAGGTGTCTTTAAGTTGCGTATATATAGTTGTTGTGAAGCTTAGGGCGTAAGGAACAACTTTTGTGAAGGGACTTTGAGCAATTGCGCGATCATTGGAGAGGTATGTTAAGGATAAGCTCTGTCCCTCCTTTTAGCACGAAATTTAGGAAGTTTCCTAAAATGTCAAATGTGATATCCTACTATTCTGTTGCTAGAAAGACCATCTGTGAAAGGCACTGGGATTACAGTTGAGTTACTTTCATGATGGTATTAGATTGAAATTCTATTTGTTCGCTTAAACTTGACATTCAATTTCTATATATCATTTTGTCGGTTTTCCCGGCTACCTATTCATATATTCGAGGTGTTTCTCTTCTTGGTGTAGTGCCATTAAAATAAATGTAGAATGCGAAGGGAATGTAGTATTCATAATCAGTCCTTCTTCCATACAAAAATATAATTAAAGCATTTAGTAAGTAAGACGTTGGTTTCCAACAGTGTTAGTGATTCTCGTAAGCTCCACCTCTTTCTAAAGCTTTACAGGATGCTTAATTTTTGTTGTACAGTTGGGTATAGTCGAGGCCCTGTCCCAACAGTGTTAGTGATTCTCGTAGAGGCTATTGTGAACATGTTATTGTGGGGGTTCTTTTGTACCTTTCAGTCTCCAGTCATCAGGTTGGCATGTATGTATAGTGTGCGCCTATACCTCTATTGTTGCAGCCTTGTCGGCTAACTAGTACTCTATCATTTTCGTTTACCTATCTTGATGTACATGATTTACTGTTGACCAGGTCATGACCTAAAATGTCCAGGCTTAGTCTTTCAAACGCCATGCTTCCCGATTTTCTTCTGGTCCCTAGTTTAGTTAACTAACATGTTTAGTGGCTTAATTGGCCAATAACAAATATTGGGTGCCAGTCGCGCCTCCCCTCTCTTTGGGGCGTGACACTGAAATTGTCAATTGCATGGTAAATAAGGAACTACCTGGAGTATCTGTAGGTTAAAGAAAAAATGGATGATCGTAATCGATTACTAGAAAACTAGCTATGCTTGTAGATCCAGCATTTGTCCTTTCAGGTGCAGTAACATTCTCCATTAGAAATTTTTCATGCTTCCTTGTAGTTCACCTTTAATCAGTGCATGAACCTGAACACCTCGCAATTATGATCGATGGCTATGATACCATGATAATTCCATTAATGAAATGTGTAAGCTACCTCAACAGTTTAGCAAGTGATAGGAGTAACATGAGAGAAGTGGGGAAGAAAAGAATTGAGAACTGGAAGTACTGTTACATTGATTCAATCACACCTTTGGCATGAGGTTTAGTCATATATAGATTTATTTACATAAGAAACTTGTAACTAATTAATCTTTAACAGTTGTACTTTTCCTAACTAACTCCTCCACTCTAACTAACTAATCACACCATATAGCTTGTTAACTGATTACTCTAGCTAACACTTTCCTCACTAACAGTCTCACTATAGTTGAGGATCTCAAGGAAAGACTACTCAAGACAGATATTGAGGTTAATGCTCGTCTTACTCTTGTCCTTCAATCTCTCACACTTGGACCTCCTCCATCTTAGTGATATCACTTAAATCCCTTTTTTTTTTTGTTTATCAAATTCTATAGGCTTATTCCTGATTCTTATTTACAGTTTGTTTGCAATGCTTTTGATTGTTGATGTTTATCTTTATTTAATGAATGAAGTCTTGTATCTCATGATTCTTCCCTTACTTTCTCCTTTTCTATTTTTATATTGTGTTTTCCCTGTGGCTTTGAGTTTGCCTTAACTACACTTTTACTTGGTTTACAGTTTTCCTTTTTTATGATGTCAAAAAAGGGGAAGAAATTGATTGTTGAATGTGCTTGAGTGGTGAAGTTGAATGTTGAAATGGTGAGGAGTGAATATGTTGAAGGGACCTAATATGGAATTCAAGGGTAATATACAGGACATTTGTTATGGGGTGGGGGTGGGGATAATGTGGAAGTTTGTCATCATTAAAAGGGGGAAAATTATTAGTTTGTAGTTTTGACAATTTGAAAAAATTTGGTATGAGACCTGATCCCATGAGAGAATTATATTTGTGGTATTTGTAAACAACAATTGCAAAAAGTGCAGTACAAATAATTATTTTAAAAGGTGTGCATGTATCTGTTGTTGTATTGCAGGCTTTCAGCTAATAGCATTGCTCCAACAGTTACGTCTATACTATATTATGTCTTTTCCACAATGATGCAAGCAAGATCTTTGGCAGTTTGAAATACATAATCAAAAAGGCAAAAAACATCCTCTCAAGACGTATTCACCGAAGAACAACAATGGCACCTAAGAAAGTCATCATTGTATTAGACTTCTTTTACTTTGTTTTTTCTCTCAATATTTGTAAATCAAATTCTGTCTTATAAAGACACTAGATGGACAGTTGTATCTGTTTTTATAGGCATAGTTAGAGTTAGCTATGTTGGGTTCTTGAAGTGTAAATCTGTCAAAATAGATTGGTATAGTGGGAAACAAAGTTGTTACATGGTGAGTTGAATAACTCAATTGTCACATTAAGGGGAGAGGGATTAAGGGTTTAATTTCGAAATTATAAGAGTTTGTAATTGTGTTGTTTCTCCTCAGTGATAATGAAGTTGAGTTGAAATCTTGTGAGATAGATCGTTGATTTTCCTCCCTTGAGCAAGGAAGTTTCTACATAAACTCTTACGTCGTTATTTACTACTTTCTGTTCTTACTTTGTTAAAAGAGCAGGTCGGGTAATAGTTGTGAGAGCATATAAGCTATCATTTTATTCTTGTTATTTGTTTATCAATTTGAGTGGTTAAATTCTCTATTGACATTTTGAAACTCAATAAAATTGTGTAGTTCATAAGTTTTTCATGTAATTATGTGATACTATGGTTGTTAGATTCCCAAACTTACTTTTTTCTTAACTAAGAGGATTAGTGGTTTCAATAATTCATCTATGCCATAATATCTTAATTTATAGACTTGTAAGAACAGGTTAAGATTTGATAAAAGAAGATTTGCATGAACTCAAAATATTAACTATTATTTGATAGCATTAGAAGTAATTGAATTTATTAGAATAATTGATCTTTCTAACTCATATACTTTTGGAAGAATCATATGTAAATAAATGATTTATAAATTCAAAAAAGATTGAGTAATAGTGTAGGAGACTGGGTGCATGTCTACAGGCCTAAGTGCATATTGTTGCATGATTACCAAATAGTGAAAGCAATCCATTATGGAGACACAATCTTGTTGGTTTGATTATGTAATTTTACTAGCGTATTTACTTTCCATCTTATTAGTTTAGTTTACTATAATCAATCTCTATAATGATACTGTAATCATATAAATTTTATATTTATAGAATGATTTAAAATATATTTTGTTCAAAATATATTAGTCCAAAATGAATATTGTGGATTAAATTAATAGGGTTTATTAATTAAGTTCAATAAAGTATGGATTTAATTAAAAGTCCAAATTCAATTATTTGGGCTACAAAAGATAATCCACTTTATTAGGCCCGACATCCTCTCATCCAAGAGGCTCATCTTGGTGCCACGTGTCAAATGATGTGGCATGCCAAGACAAACAAAAAAGCCAATAGGATCATGCCATGTGTCAAAATGACAGGCTCATTTCATTAAAGCCCAATATGTCATGTCACTTAAATTTGATTGGCGGGGAAAAAGCCTGATTCCATCATGACTCCTCTATTATACAATTATATATAGGGGTCCTCATAATTCAAAAGAGACATAAAAAATTCTAACAAAAAGCTAGAGAGAGCTTGTGGATCAAACGCCACAAATTTATCTACAAATTCAAGAATTCAAACATTCAAGTTCAAGAACAAGCTCAAAAGCTCTTGAACTCAAGAACAAACCCAAGAACGGATTCAAGCTTCAAGCTTCAAGATCAAGAACAAGAATAAATTCAAGTTTTAAGATCAAGAGCAAGAAAAAAATCAAGATCCAAATCAAAATTCAAGAACAAACTTCAAATTCAAGATCAAGCTCAACAACCCTTGAATTTACACTTTAAAAGGCGAATCAGAGTATTCATAGAGATTGTAACACTCCCATATTGAAATAAAATACTACAATTGTTGCGATATTTTCATTCTTGATTATTATTTTTCTGATGCGAATTTTATTGTCTACAAATTCTGGCACACCCAGTGGGACAATCTCCATGTCTCATATCAATTTTTCAAGAATCAAAGAACATTGAAATGGCTTCTAAGAAGATCTCCCAATCAATGTCTTCTAAGGCTGCTGATTCCAAGTTCTCTGCTGAAGTAGAGGGAATCTTGGTGTCACTTTTGGAAGTGTTAGAGTTGTTACAAGGAGAAAAGCTACTATGTTGGGACAACAAACACTGCGAGTGTCGTCCGTACCAAATCCTGGTTTTGGATCTTCAACCCCAAAGGGAGCAAGGTCCTCTACAAATGCTTCATAAAGAGAAAGTAATGTTGCTGAGAAGATCAAGCAAACTTTGGCTCTGCTTAAGGTCTCCAGTTCCAAGAACTCTACTGCAAAGAAAGATCAGGATTCATCCAATGAATCATCTTCATACGTATCGCGTAATGTGAGCCTTCTGAAGATCAACATCCACGATAATCCATGCTACTCTTCAATGCCTCCAACAGTCATACAGGCGATGACAACTAATGTTTCATCCACGGAGGAAAAACTTTCAAATCTAGTAAAGATGATTAAAGGCTTGACTAAGCATGTGCAATACCAAGATACTCGCATTGATAATTTGATGGACAGGGTAGACGGCTTACTAGATGGGGACTTTAGCCATGCACCTAGGAAGGGTATTGAGATTCAAGAGACTGAAAATCCTGTGAAGCCAGCACCGACTATCAAGGAGCTGCCAGTGTCTGCCGAAGGGATGATCCCACTTGATCAATTAAAGGAGTTCATCGAAGGGACCATCAAAGATAAGTATGAGGTCTCCCCCAAGTCTTCCCATATGTATTCCAAGCCTTACACGACGAGGATTGATAGCCTTAAAATGTCTGCTGGTTATCAACCTCCCAAATTCCAACAGTTCGAGGCCAAGGGAAATTCAAAGCAGCATGTTGCACACTTTGTGGAGACATGTAATAATGCTGGAACCTATGAAGACCATCTCGTCAAACAATTTTTTCACTCCTTGAAAGGAAATGCCTTTGACTAGTACACAGATATTGAGCTCCATTCAATTGATAGTTGGGAGCAACTAGAGCATAAGTTTTTTAATTGCTTCTATAGCACAAGGCGCACGGTGAGCATGGTAGAACTCACAACTACTTGCCAAAGGAAAGATGAACCTGTCATCGACTTCATAAATTGATAAAGGTAGGCAAGCCTTGATTGCAAAGACAGACTTAGTGAAGCTTCTGCTATAGAAATCTATATCCAAGGGATGCAGGGGGGCTTCTGTACATCCCACAAGGGATCAAACCTAAGTCTTTTAAAGATCTAGCGACTCGTGCTCATGATATGGAGTTAAGCAAGCATGTCTTCTGCCAGAAAAGATAAAATGCCTGTTCATGATACTTGCAAAGAAAAGGACAAATAGGAACCAAGAAATGGAGAAAATTTGTGCCCAGGAATTACAACACAGAATCCATGAAAATCAATATGTCGCCTATGAATCTTATTACAAAGTAGAGTAGGAAACAAAGTGTAAATATGACTTTTCAAGAGCGTTCAAACCGAAAGCTAACCTTGAGAGAGATGCACGAAAAGGAATACCTTTTTCTGAATTCTTATGTTCTTGAAATTTTTGAAGAATGGTTGAGCTAAAGCTCATTGAGTTGCTAGAGATGAAATGACCCGATGAAGCTGGGAAGACTGATGACCCAAATCATTGCAAGTATCATAGACTCGTAAGTCACCCTCTTGAAAAATGTTTTGTCCTCAAAGACACAGTTATGCAATTAGTCAATGAAAACAAGATTGTCCTTAATGATGGAAAGACAAGCTCTAATCAAATCTCTATCATGTTCGGCTCGCTTGACCCAGTCCAAATATGTACACCTGAAGAAGAAGAAGGGTCATTAGAGAAAGAAAACTCCCAAATCGATACAGATGATGATGAAGGTTGGATTCTCATGAATAGGCAGAGACGCAACAAGAAAAGTCCATGAAAAGAATCACTTGAACAACCGATCAAAAAATGGTAGTAAAGAGAGAAAAAAGGCAGAAGTCGTTCAGGAATCCAAGGGGTCCAAAGGTGGAAATGCATTACCACCAGAAACCGTGATGTCCTGTGACTTTGAGGGAATTCTTACCAAGTTAGTTCTGTGTGGAGACCACTGAAGACAATGTTGAGGAATCATGTTTCAGTGTTGACCAGGGAGAAACAACGAACGGAACTTCATTGAAGGTGTCCCCTGCTAGCAAAGACGAAGTGGTGGGTGAAATTCCATCAAAGGCATCTCTGCCATCTTTTGAAAGTCTGTGGAACTCTCTTTTCAAGAAGTACATGCATGTGACAAAAAGATCACATTTATAAACAATGATATTCTATTTGGTGAAACTCTACACAATCGTCCTTTGAATATGGTGGGCCACGTTCTAGAGAAGAGGATAAATAGAATTTTGAAAGATGAAGGGTCCACAGTCAACATTCTACCCATCCATATGTTGAAAGAGCTTCACATTACAACTGAAGAGCTTAGCAACAGCTGTTTGTTGATATAAGGATTCAATCAAGGGGGCAGAGGTCTATAGGCTCAATTAAGTTAGATATTCATATGGACGATTAGCGATCAAGTGCATGGATGCATGTGATTGATGCAAAGACTTCATATAATATATTACTAGGATGACCAAAGGTGCACAAGAACAAAATTGTCTCATCTTCTTACTATCAATGTCTGAAGTACCTCGAAGATGGAATTGAAAGGAAAATAGTTGCTGACAATAATCCTTTCACTAAAGTGGCGTCACATTTTGCCAATGCGAAGTTCTATTTGAATAATTATGTTGTAAAAGGGGAAAAGCTTGAGGGTGTCAAACCGACCAAGTCTGATAGGCTTAAAGGCAAAACAACCAATGCGGACATTGAAACGGCCAAAGTTGATACTGGGGAGCCTAGTACTTATACAAATAAGGGGAATACCATGCCCTTAAAAAGAAAGCCATCCCCTACACTCTATTATGTCCCAAAGGTGAAGTAAGAGGGGGGGTCAATCATCTGATGTACAAGGGAATGTGCTAGGAGGGTTGACTCTTCTTATCAAACGTATCGATGCAATAAACTTGCCTTCAGAGCTGTTGGAAAATTTTATGGCTCGAAATCCGCCACAAGATACACCACTCTCCACAAAATGTATAGAAGGCTTTCATCCAAATGCTTACAAGTTACTTGCAAAGGCTGGATACAACCCTAATGAGATGTCTAGGCTAGGGAAACTCCCATTGGAGGGCACAACTGGGCAAGCATGTGATGGTTTAGGCTATAGCCAACCACCACTAGTGCGCATATCCATAAGAAGGGCAAGTAATAACTATATCACTATAGAAGATTATTATGCTTCTTCTAATAAACGGCCTTCTGTCTTCGATTGACTTGGAAAACCTGCTGGCAAGGACTTTTGTGTTCGATAGGTTAGGTCTATTGAAGAAGATTAATAAGTATCGAAGAAGTTACCTAAGAGCAACGACTCTTCCGTTACCTATGATCCAAAAGGATTTCAAAAGTATAATTCCTTCCAGGATGAAGCAATGAGTGGAACTCGTAGTTTCATGTAAAGAGGTACTAAAGTCGAAGGATCACATTGTGGTTTACACCAAAGAGTGCGAGAAAGATGAAGAAAGCGTAGGCTCCTCATGTCATGTTATAACTCAGATTGAAAATGATGCCTTGTGTCAACTGAGAATTGATGAAAAGTTTGGAGGTACGGTTTGGTGCTATCATATATATATCAATGATAATGAACCATAAGAAGAGGAGGATGCTGGAGATGCTCCACCAGAATTTGAAGAGGGAGTGAAGACCATGATCAATCCCTTAAAAGAAGTTAACCTTGGCAGTGATGAAGACCCAAGACCAATTTACTTGAGTACTTTCCTAGAAGTTGATGAAGAAATGGCTTATATGAATGTACTCAAAGAATACAGGGATGTCTTCGCTTGGAGCTATAAAGAAATGCCTGGTTTGAATCCCAAGATTGTGGTCCATCAATTATTAGTCAAGCACGGCGCTCGTTCTGTCAAGCAGGCTCAAAGACGCTTGAGGCTGAACTTGGTTCCATTGATCGAGAAAGAAGTTAACAAACTCATTAAAGTGGGATTTATTCGTGAAGTTAAATACCCCATGTGGATTTCAAGAATTGTTCCCGTGAGGAAGAAGTATGGCCAAATTCGAGTTTGTATTGACATTAGAGATCTCAACAATGCATGCCCAAAAGATGAATTCCCGCTACCCATTCCAGAGCTGATGATTGGTGCTACAACTGGTTATGAGGCATTTTCATTCATAGACGGTTTTTATGACTATAACCAAATTCGCATATCACCAAAGGATGAAGAACTCACAGCGTTTTGTACCCCTAAAGGCATTTATTGCTACAAGGTGATGCCTTTTGGTTTGAAGCATGCTGGTGCCACATATCAAAGGGCTATGCAAAATATATTTGATGATTTACTCCACAAAAATGTTGAGTGTTATGTTGATGACTTGGTGGTGAAGTCAAAAAGAAGGAGCGGCCATTTGAAAGACTTGAGAATGGTATTTGAGTTGCTTCGAAGATATTAACTGAGGATGAATCCACCAAAGTGTGCCTTTGAGGTTTCTTCTGGAAAGTTTGTTGGGTTCATCATGCGACATTGAGGAATTGAGATTGATCAAGCCAAAGTCGATGCAATTTTAAAGATTTTCGAGCTTCGACACATTCATGAGTTGAAAAGTCTCCAGGGAAAATTAGCCTACTTGAGGAGGTTCATCTCGAATATAGCTGGAAGATGCCAACCATTCAGCCATATCATGAAGAAAGGTGTCCCTTTCAAGTGGGATCAAACATGTGGAAAATCCTTTGAAAATATCAAAGCAAGTGTTGGCGAACCTCTGATCTTAGCTAAATCATTCACCAATCGAGAAGTTGTATTTGGCGCTGGTCTTCTCGATTCAAAAGATGAAGCACTATTTTCAAGCTCATACTGCCCATCTTGTTTCTGGAGAAAATCCCATCAAATTTGTTATGTCGAAACCATTTCTTAGTGACTGACTAGCAAGGTGGTACCTTCAGTATTTGTTATGTCGAAACTAGTCCTTAGTGACCAACTAGCAAGGTGGTACCTTCAGTTCAAACAATTTGAGATTGTGTACATCCCTCGAAAGGCTGTGAAGGGACAAGCATTAGCGGATTTTTTGGCGGACCGTCCTATACTAGATAACTGGGAATTAATTGATGAGCTTCCTAGTAAAGATGCAATGGCCATCGAGATCCACCCCCTTGGAAAATGTACTTTGATGGGGGCTACCCATCGTGGTGGAGCTGGTGCAGGCGTAGTGTTTGTCACTTCACAAGGAGAGGTCTTACCATTCTCCTTCACATTGAAACAACGTTGCTCCAACAATGTTGTAGAATATCAAGCACTGATACTTGGACAAAATAGCCATTGACATGAAGCAATTACAGTTGCAAGATTTTTGTGATTCTCAATTAGTGATTAAACAACTCTTGGGAATCTATGAGGTCAGGAAGCCTGAGCTACGCTCATATCACTATTATGCCAAAAAGTTGATAGGATGGCTTGGAGATGTGACCATCCAACATGTGCCAAGGAAGGAAAATAAAATAGTTGATGCCTTAGTTGCTCTAGCCTCGACTCTGACTCTTCCTAATCAGACGTAAGTTACTATCTGCCAAAATGGGTAGTACCATCGTTATATGAATATGAGCATATGGAGAATAAACTTGAGCATGTTGTCGCAGTTTTTGAAGCCAATAAAGAGGACTGAAAACAAGCTATCATCGACTACTTATGTTATGGGATAATTCAAGAAGATGCTAAAAGAAAAACTAACATTCGTCGTCGGGCACCTCATTTTCTCTACACAAGGATATATTGTATAGGAGATCATTTGAGGGAATGCTCTTGCGGTATTTGGGGGAGCAAGAAGTGACACAATCTTTGCAAGAGGCACATTCAGAAGTGTGTGGATCACATCAGTCTGGGTCAAAGCTCCACTTTCACATAAAAAGAATGGGGTATTATTGGCCAACCATGGTAAAAGATTTCTTGGATTATGCTCGAAAGTGCAAAGCTTGTCAATTCCATGCAAACTTCAAACATCAACCGCCTGAATTTTTACACCTGACTATTACATCTTGGTCATTCGATGCTTGGGGAATGGATGTTGTTGGACCACTGCCAAAATCTTCTGGTGGACACTTGTACATCTTAGCTGCGACAGATTACTTCTCAAAATAGGCTGAAGTTGTAGCTCTTAAAGAAGTCAAGAAGGAGAATGTTGCAAACTTTATTTGAGTAAACAGTGTCTACCGATTTGGCATTCCATGATACATAATAATGGATAATGGCAAGCCATTTGATAACAAGTTGATGAATAAAATATGTGATCTCTTTGGCTTCAAGCAGCGGAAATCTTCTGCATATCATGCCGCCGCCAATTGTCTGGCTGAAGCATTCAATAAGACTCTATGCAATCTTCTTAAGAAATGAGTCTCTAAGTTCAAACGAGATCAGCATGAAAGAATGGAAGAAGCCTTGTGGGCATATAGGATGACATATCACACACCGATCCAAGCAACCCCATATTCACTTGCTTTTGGAGTTGAAGCGGTCCTACCACTTGAGCGTCAAATACCGTCATTGAGACTGGCTATCCAAGAAGGGCTCACTGAGGAAGAAAATTCTTGGCTACGTCTTGCCGACTTAGAAACACTTGACGAAAAGAGGCTAGAAGTCCAATAGAATCTTGAATTTTATCAAGCTCGTTTGTCTCGGGCTTTCAATAAAAAGGTTCGCTCGAGGAGTTTTCAAATTGGAGACCAAGTTGTCGCAGTAAGAAGTCCCATAATCACTTCACATAAGTCTGGGGGCAAATTCACCTCAAAGTGGGGTGGACCATATGTAGTTCATGAAGTATACTCAAATGGTGCTTATAAGCTTGTCGATGCAGATGACATAAGGATCGGTCCTATAAATGCAAAATTCCTCAAGAGGTACTATCCTTGAGAAAAATTATGCTCCTTGAAATTTTGGTATAAAAATGCATGATACTCCTGGCTCGTAAGAGTATAAACTATGTACGGCACCCTAAAAAAAAACACTCCCCCAAGAACTACATTGTGACTTGATCCTCTTCATTGATGTATGTAAGCCCAGGAAATTATATTCTACGTTTAGTTGTATGAGTGTTAAAAAATTATATGCCCCTACTTGATTCCTTATGGGGGCAAAGCCCTATGGAATGTGAGTTTTTTCGATGCCATGCTTGAGATTTCCAAATTTGATCATGTTTGAAGGCTGAAGTTCTCATGTTCGCCAAGTCTCCAAACTAAAGTCCCCAAAGTCTATATGTTGGTTCTCGAATTAAGCAAGTATGCAAGTGATGGTCCTCAAGTTCTCAAGTTTTGTGTGGATATGCTTGACATTTATCCATCCGGTGAGTTGCAACATTAAGTTGTGTAAAATTTGCAAAGGCGAATGCACAAACTTCAAAGAGAAAGGACTTTTATTATTTTCATTCTTACTAGCGTGCCAAATGCGAATTAAGTTTGAATCACTAAGGCTCGCGTCAAAAGAAAACATGTGAAGAACTTCAAGTTAAAACTACAAATGCAAGATGTGAGACAAAAATAATTGTGAAAATCTATGGCTATAAAATTGTCTAACATGTTAACCTAAATCTTGAGAAAATAAAGAAAAGAAGTAAAAAAAAAAGGAGGAAGTCTAATCTAAGCATAATTTGTAGTTTATTAAATCTTGATGACTAGCCTCTAAGCACTCTTTCTTATGCTCCAAGAGAGCCAAATCGTCAGTCGTCAAAAAGTCGATGTTGTCATAAGAGGACACCTCGTTCTCAATAACTAAGATCTTGGTCGAACCTCCTCAATCTCTTTCTTGGTAGCATCTACGGTAGCCAAAAGTTCCTCTCGCTCTACCTGTAGAGTTGCTAACTTTTTTTACCTTCTTTAGTGACTTCCTTTTAGAAGGAACATGTTTAGTCTTCTCGCCCTCCTCTGCTCTGAGTGACTCAAGACCCTCCTTGGCCTTAGAAAGCAATTCCATCTTCTTGTCCTCATACACCTTATCTACAAATTGGAGCGTTCTTGATCATAGGAGGCATCAAGCTCAAAGAGAGAATCCACCAAATGCTCCAAGGATGAAAGGTCTATGAGACGCGTCTCACTCATCTCTTGGAGAATCTCATAAATATCTTCTTTATAGGATGAAATTGAGTCTAGATAAGTTCTAGAAAGTTTGCTACAAATCTTTTCCAAAAGGCCCAAGATATATTTCTTTTGTGAGTTGAAACAATGCTTTTTCCTTCAAAAATAGACTGGGCCCCACCTCGCTTTGAAAGGAGTGGAGGAGTGCTACTCGAATCGAGGGTCACCCCTTTTAAAGTTTGATCATGGGAAGTGATTGCAATTCTCTGTTCTTGCTTAATAACTAAAGTTGACTCTACATCGGGTTTTGATGTCGCGATGGATTCAACACAAATTTGCGGCCCCTCTTGTGGTGATTCCTTTGGATGCTCAACAACATTTACCTACACGGGGAGGAAAACAAATTAGCAAATTACTTAACCATGAATTTTTCTTAAAAACACATTGAGGTCAAAAGGAAAACCTCTTTGCTCTGAATAGCTAATGTTTTTGGAAGACCATCAATGCCTTGTTAGTCCACAATATCCAACTCAACAGCCTCAAGCGCAATGGGTTCATGTCTTTTCCTCTTCCAACATTGATCCCCATTGCTGCTTTCCCTTGTCTGTTGAGAGGCTTGCTTTATAGATGAGAGAATTAAGGGACATCTCTTTGCAGGCTCAGGATCACGGGCTACTTCTTTCTTGGATCCCTTAGAGGACTTGAGCCTTTTACTTTGAGGTCGTGGGGCAAGTGGGGCATCAATTTTTCAGAACTCCTCTCCGATGTCTCAAGCTTTGTCCTCTAAAGGAGTGGTGCAGTTTGGCCCAGCTTTTTTCACCAAAGTTTCCAAATTATCCTCAAGAAACTACCCATGGGATTTTTCCCACCAAGATAGATATCGAGTCGAGTAAAGTTTCTTTGCAGAAGCAACTGCAGGTGGAAATGTCTCTCTTGACATAGTAGTACGCGAGATACAAATTCTCCAATATCTAAGTCCCTCATCAAGAGATTCAGCACG